>CM065480.1:45715998-46315998 GCA_032873175.1 Leptopilina drosophilae | reverse complement strand
AAATATTTTCTATTATTAAATTACATTTTTTTTTTAAATTTGTATTCATTTTTTAATTAATACACTCGTTCTTCTAGTTTTGATAATAAAAAAAATGTATTTTTTATAAATTTTGAATATTATTTTAAAAAAAAAATATTTTGCGATTAAATATTTATACGAATTTAATTAATTTATTGTTAATTATTTATTAATTTATTAATTAAAATAATATCTAAAAATATTCAACTTTAATATTAATATAAAAGAAATATTTCTCTAATATAAAAAAGTATTTTCCAATTAAATATTAATAACAAAATTTTTAAAAATATTTCTCCTGAATGTTTCTCTGCAAAAATAAAATTTCTATTATTATATTGATATTCTTTAAATAAATTATTTTTAATATTTTTTCAAAAAGTTGTTTAAAAATTTTTAAATCCACTTGTTTTCAATTTGAATTTACAAAATATCATCGATATTATTAAAAAAATCTTCAATTGTGTATATAAAAAATAAAAAGATGAAATAATTGAAAAAAAATTAATTTTACACAATTGTTCATTAAAAGTATGAAGAAATTCTACGAGAATTCAATAATTTAGTTATAAAAATAAATTTTTTATTAAATATTTGCATTTTCATAAAGAATTTTATTGAGAAATTTTTAAATAATAATTGAAATTTCTGGACAAATTTTAATAAAAATTTTTAAGAATAATTTCTTTTTTCGAAAAATTTCATTAAAATTATACGCATATTAAAATAATTGAAAGTCTGACAAGAATTTTATTGAAATTTTTGAAAATAATTGAATTTTGGTGAAAAAATTTATTATTAATATAAAGATAATTTAAATTTTGCGGCGAACTTTTGCAAATTTTTTAACATAATTGGACTTTTGCGAAGAATTATATTACTTTTGAAAATAATTGAATTGTTGAATCGAATTCCATGAAAATTTCTTTTTAAATAATTAAATTAATTTAAATTTTATTTAAATAGTAGAGATTAAAAATCATTGAATCTGACCAAATTTTTGAAATTAATTAAATTTCTACGAAGAATTTTATTAAAATTATTTCCAAAAAAAAATTGAATTGTTCCAAAAAAAAATTTCATTAAAAATTGTGAAAATAATTTAATTCTTTGAAGAATAAATTTTAAAAAATAATTGAATTTCTGCAATAATAAGTAATTGCTTCAAAATTGAATTTATTTTGGGGTTTTTAACTATAAAATTCTTCTATAAATTCACCATTTTTAATAATTAATTATAAATATAAATAATGATCCTCAAGTTTGGAACGTTTAAAATGAACGAAATATTTTTTATTGAATATACTTAAATAAATTACTAATAATAAAAAAATTTTTAAATTGATAAATTTTACGTTTAGAAAGTCAGTAATTAATTTTTTTCGATAGTGACGCAAAATAATTGAAATAAACATTTAATTTTTAGAAGAAACAAATAAATTTCGTTCATTTGAACGTTAAAAACTTTAGGATCTTATTTAATAAACCTATTGAAAAATTTAACTAGTTTCAAAAAAATTAAAGTTATTAAAATTTTTTTTTGAAAAGTCTAGGCTGTTAAAATTTCTAATTAAATTTATTTAAAATTCAAATTTTACACAATTTCAAATTTAAAGCTTTTGAAGTTCATTTATTTATTTATTATTTCATTTATTTATTTTCAAATGCAACTCTTTTAAAATTGAATTAATTTTGAAATATTTAAGTAAAATTAGATTTCAAGAATAAATTTAATTAGAAAACAACAATTTTCCAGGATTTCGATGAAAATTCCCTGACTTTTTCAGGTTTTTTCAATTTTTATAAAATTTCCTGTCGGAATTCGTGAAATTTTTACAGAAAACAAAAAGTATTTTTTTTAAATCAAAATGATGAAAAAACATTTCTATTTGGTCTTAGGAATGTGTCCATCAAAGAACAGAAAAAAATATTATTTTTTATAAAAGTTATTGCAAAATTAATTTTTTTGCAACTTTTTAAACAAAATGTTATTTCTCCTAAATGAATCCTCTACAAACCGATTTATGAAATGAATGAACCAAGCGGGAATATAAAGGGAATGAAAAATACTTTCGTTCAGAATTAGAAAATTTTTAAAATGTTTATATTTTAATAATTATTTAATAAATTTTTTATAAACAATTAATTTTTTTAATATTCTGCGCCTAAAAATTTTCAAAAAATATCTACATATGCAGTTGAAACGATAAGAAATCAAAATCTGTTGAGAAAATTTGTGAGCGACAATTATTTTAAAATAATTTGGGGAAAAAGTTCAACAAACCGAAATTTTTTATATAAAAAATACTAAACATAAAAAAAAATTGTGTCTAAACTCTAAATAATAATTTAATAAATTATAATTTAGTAAAATTAAAATTGAATTAAAATTCCTGTTATTTGATATAATTGTATACTAAATTCCCGCATAAAGTTTGTTAATAATTTTAGTATTTTTTAAATTAAAATTTTCGGTTTGTTGCACTTGTTCCCCAAATTTTAAAATACTTTTACAAAAAATATACATTTTCTTTCAGCGCAGATATTCTTCTCCTCAATATTATAAGAATTTAAAAAAAAATCTTCTATTTTTAACTCAATATTGAAAATTTTTTACCTGCATGCACACTAAACCGGTTTATAATATGCACTCGCATATATTCTTTACGCAAAAAAATATTTTTACCTTTCCTGCGAAATATATGACATTATATAATATAGATAAGTTTCAAGTGCAATTATTATTATATACATGTTTCATTGATTTAATCTCTTATCACAACTTTCACATGTATAAATATATCACACATAAATATATCCATATATAATATACAATACCTGTAAACTTTAATAGAACAATTTTAATATTATAAAGAAAATAGTGGGATCGAATGCATACACACATATATAGCAGAAGAGAAAGAGAGAAAGAGAGGGGAATAAACAACTCTGAACTTCGACGCCGGCGTCGGTATATACACACAAACACATACATCGTCGAGTCGAGGTTGAAAACGCGAATATTGGTGGACTTCCGACTTAATACAGGAGAGTTCTCCAGTTCAGTCTGTTCAGTCGGCTCATACCATTCGAGCGATGTTCAAGCAAAATTTACCTTTTCCTTAAAAAAAAAACAAAAAATAATAAACTCCCTCTATCCTTTATTTACACATATTATCCTAATAAGGAAAAATAATATTCAAAACAAAAATTTCGTCAGGATGGATTATCAATCATAATAGACGTCACAATGACGTGTGACAAGTATTTTTTTTTAATTTGTGCGATGTCTCGTTAATTTTATTTTTTTTCGTCTTTGTTGTTTTTTTTGTGTTAATCTTCTAATAATTTCTAAAGAAATGGAGAACAAAGGTAAAATAATTGAGGCTGGTGATCAGTGCTCGCAAACAGTGCTATTAAATACATTTGTCATTAAAAAAAAGAGATGTCGAGTTTATTTTCATCAGGGTACACTTATTTGGGAAACAGAACGACCACCTTACAGTAAGTTTATTATTTTTAATTTTTATACATGTATGGTGTACATTTTGTATATATGTGACAATCGGGAAGAGCGCATGTAGGTCAAAATAAATCGGTTACTGGGTCGTCATTGTTGAATGTCTTTTTTTTCTGTTTTTTTTTTATTACACCAAGATTTGAAATTATTACCTGGGATTTTTTCTCAGATAGGAGATCTTTTTCTTCATATTCACTTGGTTCAGAATATTTTTTCTTTCTCCATCTTTTTTTTATTGAAAAATAAACATAATAATAATTAATAAAATATTTATTATTATTATTAAAAAAAAAAATTAAATTATTATTATTTTTATTTATTTTTTTTATGCTCTTATGAACATTTTTTAAGTAAAGACGAAATTTTTCTCTTTGACAGTCAATTTTTTTTTTAGTTTTTTTATTTTAGATTGAAAATTAAAATATAGTTATTTACTTTATGTGAGTGAAAGGGTAAATAAATATAAAGAAGTAAATACAATAAGGTAATAATTATGTATTAGAAAATAATTTAGTATTATTTACTTATTCGACATATTTTATTAAATTGTAATAATAATTATTATATTACAATTCTTTTCTTGTATATTCTCTTTACTATTAAAAAATTAAAATTTATTGTTATTCTTTTATTTCTTTAAAATATTAATTTAGCCCTTTTTGTAAATTATTTGTTATTTTTTCTAATTCTTATTTTTTATTACCTGACATATAATAAGTATAATGTTATGATAAAATAAAATTATAAATTTATTATATATATATATATATATATATATATATATATATATATATATATATATATATATATATATACATATATATATATGAAAAAAGTGTGTTATAATAATAATAATAATAATAATAATAATAATAATAATAATAATAATAGTAGTAGTAGTAGTATTAGTAGTAATAATAATAATAATAATAATAATAATAATATAAGTATATAAATATAAGAAAAGAAAATACTTTTTCCAGACAATAAATTTTTATTTATTACATTTTTATAATATAACAACAATTTAGTTATAATAATTTTATTAAAGCAACTATATTTATTATAAAATTTTATTTATTTATTTATTTATTTATTTAAATTAATTAAAAAAAATATTTTATTAATTTTTATTTAATTATTATTTAATTATTTAATTTATTTCAATTATAAACAGATAATACGTTATAAAATAATAATAATAAAAAAAAATTTTTTTTTAACATACATTAAATATCATAAAATCTAAAAAAACGACGTTGGCAATTTTTCTTTTGTAAAGAATAAACGGTATATATATAAGCAAATTAGACCTTTTGTTATAATGAATATATATATTCACACACATAATATGATAATCAATGTGCGTCAGTTTTATAAACCGTATTCTCTCTGCAGATTAATAGAGTCGATTATTCAAGAAATTATTATAAAACAAATACTTGTAACGTGAGCCGAAAATGGTTAACACGTCTGCAAAAGAACGGCAAACATTTTAAGGAAGCTAACAGACTCGGTCAATGACCCATAAAACGTTTTGAGAAAATTATACCGAAGTCCAATCATTCACGAATTTTGAAGCTATAAAAAAAATATCGCAAAAAATTGAGGAAATGAATTTACATTTTTTTTTTGACTTAAATATTAGAATGAGTGCGAGAAGTTGGATAATAATTTTATTTTCTAAAAATAAATTTTGTCAATTTTTTTTACTATTATGTTTATATTGTAATTTAAAATTTTTTTATTTAATTTATAGTATAATGTTTTTTTTAAATTAATTTCTGAAATTAGTCGCAATAATAGTAGGGAAATATTATCAAAGTAAACTGAAAAATTATATTTTTTAGGTAAACTGAAAAATTATATTTTTTAGGTAAACTGAAAAATTATATTTTTTAGGTAAACTTAAAAAATTAAATTATAATATTTAATTAAAAAATTAAATATTATAAAATAAATTATTATAATATTTTTTCTATTTAGTTTCTTTTTTATTTTAAGTCTAAAGAAACTTATTCTACTATGATTATCTAGTATATAGCTTTTTCCCATTTATCTTCAATAAATAAAAATTGTTTATTTTTAATAAATATTGTTTTTTTAATTGAAATTTAAATCAACTGTCAATAATTATTATTAAAAATGTGAATTTTTATTATTATTGATAATTAATAATTATCTTTATTAATAATATCAATATAATAACAAAATATTAATAATAATAATAATAATAATAATAATAATATATACTAAAAAATGTATTTTATTCAAATTACCAATTTACTTGATTATTGTCAATTAAATATTTTCTTCAATCGAATAATTTTTATTTCAGTCAATTAAATGGTATTTGAACCAATAATTTCAGTATTTAAGAGCAAATACCATTTAATTGACTCAAATAATAACTCACGAAAAAAAACCTTTAACTGGAACAGCGATTAATTTCGCTAAAATAGCGAAAGTATTTGTTGCAATTACTAAAAATTTCGCTAATATAGTGAAATTTGTTGTTCTTCTAGGTGAAGATTTTTTTGCGTGCTATTTACTTATTTGATACTTTTATTTTAAATATTTATTTATTTGAGTCAATGAAATAGTATTTACTTCAAATACTGAATTTATTGGTATTCAAATATATCATTTAATTGACAATAATCAAGAATAATCATTTATTTAAATCCAATAAATTTTTTTCCCCAATAATTTATAAATAAATAAATATAATTATTCCTATTCTCAATAATTGTTAATTGATTTTATCATTATTATTATTATTATTATTACCAGATTATTTAGTTTCTTTGATAGTAACATTTTATTAATCATCATTTTTTTAACATTTTTTTTTAAATGTATATTTAATATTGAAATTATTTTATTTCATTATTTTATTATTATGCAGAAAAAATAAATCTGAAACCGTTTACATATTAAAATAAAAAAGATTTTAAATAGAATAAAGCAATTAATATTGTTATGATTATATTATTAATAATATAAATAATAAAATTTTTATTATTTTTCCTTTTTTCTTTCGTGTGGTTTCAAATGCAACAAAAATTTTCCTGCTTTAATAAATAAATTTATATTATGAATGAGAGTAAACTTCATAATTCTTATCTAATCTAAATGCAGAATCAATAAACGCGTTTGTAATTTGTGTAGTTGAACAATTAATAATATTTATTAATATGTGTATTACGCATAATCAGTTTTTCCTAAATCTACTAAATAATTTTGCAATAAATTCCTTCGATTAGAAAAAAATAACTACACTTTGTTTGTATAACGATCGAGTATTGATTATTTTGCGTCAAAGGCAATTTTCGCAATAAATTATTCAAATTATCAAATAAGAAAAAATCCATTGCATATAATTTTGTACAATAATAATAATAATAATAATAATAATAATAATAATAGTAGTAGTAGTAAATATTAGAAAAAAATTTTATTCATTACAGAAAAAATTAATGTATATATATATATACATTAGAAAAATTTAAAAAATACTTTTTTTATTATTATAATAATAAAAAAAGTATTTAAAAAATTTTTCTTCAATAATTTAAAAAACAGGGTTGCTACAGTCAGGAAAAACCTTGAAAACCTGGAATTGTCAGGGAATTTTCTCTCGATCAGGGAAAACCTGCAAATGTCAGGGAATTTTATAAAATATTATTTTCAAAAATTAATTTCACGTATCTGAATCGCGAAAATTTCAATTTTTCATTTTTATTCTCACTTCTAATTTTAAAAAACTTCATTAACTATTTTTTAAAAAATTTTAAAAGTTAGATTTAAATACGTTCAAAAATTCAATTATTTTCAATACAATTGTAATAAAATTTCACGAACGAAATAATTGTTTTTAATTTTTAAGAAACAGTTAAATTTTCCAGCAAAAATTTTAATAAATGTTTACAGTATGATTATTAATTATAATTATTGAAAACATCGACATAATAATTTTCTAGAAATTTTAATAAAATTTAATTATCAAATTTTTAATTTCAATTATTACGAAACACGATTATTTTAGAAATTTAAAATAAATTGTTGTTGAAATTCAATTATTTTGAAAATTATCAATTAAAATTATTAATGAAACTTCATTTTCAAAAAAAAATTGAGACAAATTCTTCGAAGAATTTAATTAGGATTATCAACCATTTTAATAAAATTCTTCGCATGCATTAAATTATTTTTATAAATAATAAAATTCTTCGAAAGGAATTGAATTATTCTCAAATTTTTTGATAAAATTGAGCTGCCGGATCAAAGAAGGGCACATAAACTCGCCGCGCTGAAAAACGTTGGCCCCTGGACACTTAAAATTAAACTTTTGATTTTAAATGTTTATTATGCATATCCTTATAGAAAATTTGATTGCGCATCTTTTTTTCTAATAAAATTTTTTTCTATCTATTACCGTTATCGAAATAATAAAGAAAAACCATTTTTTTGAAAACATTAAAATTTAATTAAATGTTTCACTTCAACCCGCGATATCTCAGTCAATTTTGCATATTTTCCAATATCACAAAAACTAAATTACTCGTTGAAATATCCTGAGAATGATGAAAGAAGAAAAAAATTGTTATAATTAAAAATAAAATTGTTATTAATTTTTTTCTAAACAATTGCAAAAATCGTGAAGTGCAATTTTCACGGGCTTCGTTTAACGGGCGAATTTTAAACAACAACAAACTTTCAGTGAGAAAAATGTTTATTGTAGTCCAAAGAAGTTTTTTGTAAAGTTATATTACAATTAAATAATTAGTAACAAATTAGTGAATGTTTAAAGTTGCGCGAGCGGCTGAACGGATGGTTTGTTTTGATTTACTTAACCTCTAAAGGCGAAACAACGCTGTGACATATTCAGTCGAGCTTCTTTCAACAAAGAGGTGCGCACGTTGAGCCGCGCGTGCAACTTTAAACATTCACTAATTTGTTACTAATTATTCAATTGTAACAACAATAGTTTGTTTAAAAATTGTTTAAAAAATAGTTTAATTTTTATTCAACTTTTATTCTTTATCTGTAATCATATAAGATTTAGTAAATTGCAAAATTAGGAAAAAACTGCAACTTCTTAGGTATATTCTGGAAAAAGTTGGTAAATAATAATAATAATTTGTTCAAATAATTTTTAATAATAGAACATAAATGTCATAAAACATTATTAAGATACAGTATTTTTATTAACACATAATTATATTAGCCCAAAGAAGTTTTTTGTAAAGTTATATTACAATTGAATAATTAGTAACAAATTAGTGAATGTTTAAAGTTGCACGCGCGGCTCAACGTGCGCACCTCTTTGTTGAAAGAAGCTCGACTGAATATGTCACAGCGTTGTTTCGCCTTTAGAGGTTAAGTAAATCAAAACAAACCATCCGTTCAGCCGCTCGCGCAACTTTAAACATTCACTAATTTGTTACTAATTATTTAATTGTAATATAATTTTACAAAAAACTTCTTTGGACTACAATAAACAACTTTCTCACTGAAAGTTTGTTGTTGTTTAAAATTCGCCCGTTAAACGAAGCCCGTGAAAATTACACATCACGATTTTTGCAATTGTTTAGAAAAAAATTAATAACAATTTTATTTTTAATTATAACAATTTTTTTCTTCTTTCATCATTCTCAGGATATTTCAACGAGTAATTTAGTTTTTGTGATATTGGAAAATATGCAAAATTGACTGAGATATCGCGGGTTGAAGTGAAACATTTAATTAAATTTTAATGTTTTCAAAAAAATGGTTTTTCTTTATTATTTCGAAAACGGTAATAGATAGAAAAAAATTTTATTAAAAAAAAAGATGCGCAATCAAATTTTCTATAAGGATGTGCATAATAAACATTTAAAATCAAAAGTTTAATTTTAAGTGTCCAGGGGCCAACGTTTTTCAGCGCGGCGAGTTTATGTGCCCTTCTTTGATCCGGCAGCTCAATTATTTGCAAGCATTCAATGATGTTCAAGACATTACTTTTAAAATTGAAAATATTTCAAAAGAAAATATTTTAAAAATGTTAGAAAACAAAAAAGTAAACAACAACTAAGTAATTTGGTCAGGAAATTTAAAAAATGGTCTGGAAAACCTGGAAAAGTCAGGGAATTTTTAAATGCTGAATTCGTGGCAACCCTGAAAAAATATTTTTAAATGTTTAAAAAATTTTAAATGTTTACTATTGAAATTATTCAAATGTGAATTAATTTTTTTATTTCTTTTAGTCTTGTTAAATTATTTATTAATATTGTATTTTCTTATTAATTAATCATAAGAGTGAAGCAACTCGATTTTTCCAATTTTATTTATTAATTTACTTATTTATTTATACTATAATAAAGAAAAAATTATTTGAAATCAAGAAACCAATAATTGATGATGGGAAATATTTGAGAAAATAAAACGAAATTTGAGATTATAAATTTATCATTGGCGTTTTTCTATGACAATGATTGGTCCGGCCTTGGATTTTCGTTAATATACAACGTATAGTATAATTAAAAAGGTATATAGGAGTTATAGTCCCGAATAACATTTTTTTATAGGCAAGTTGTCTCTTTCCCTTTTAAAAAAATAATATTGAGTAACTATATTTATATACAAGTTCTTAGTGGCATTTAATTTTGATACTCTGTATGTAGTGAAGAAATATCCAGGAAATGTTCTATAAAGAAAAATTTACAATTCAAATTTTGATATTTCTTTCTTTCAAGTTCACGAGTCCAGTTTGCCCCACGATTATATAGAAAAGAATGAATATATATCGAAAGAAAATTATTAATTTATTGATTAAAATTTAGTAATCATTAATTTAATTATAAATAATAATTATTTTATTCTATTGTATTTATTTGCAATAAGTCCGAATGATAATAATAAAAATAATAACAATAGTAGTAATGAATAATAGTAATGAATAATAATAATAATAATAATAATAATAATAATAATAATAATAATAATAATAATAATAATTAAATAATAATAATAATAATAATAATAATAATGATAATAATAAGAATAATAATAACAATTATAATAATAAATATAAAATTTATAAAAAATAATTATTGATGATTGACAATTGTTGCTTGAATAATTCCAGAAAAATTCAAATAATAAATATTTATTCATTTTTTTAAATAAATAAATACACAATACCAGCTCTTTTGTATATAGTTAACTTTAATTTATTGTAATTATTTAAATAATATAATAATTATTATAAAAAATTTAATTGCAAGAATTCGATGATAAATCGTTACTAAATTTTTATGAAGAATTTTTTTTAATTTGACAAAATATTTTTTTTTAATTTTGAAAATACTATAATAAAATACAATGAAATGCTATAATTCAAAAATAACGTTTTATTATAAAATATTTAAAAATTATTATTACAAGATTATTTTTTATAAAAATATAACTCTTAGAATTAAGAAGTACGAAAGTAATTGTCATGTCAATAAATAATTAAATAATAGAAAATAATGATTAAGTAAATTCTAAATAATTCATAAAGGAATAAATAAATCTATAGTTTCTCGAATTTTAATAAAGATAAAAATGGTATAAAACTTTTATTAAACTAATCGATTAAATATTGTTTCACTAATATTTAGTCTGTAATTTTCTTTTTTTTCGAACCAGAAAAAAGGAACTTACTTAATGACTTTGTTTTTTAGTTCATGTTATTGATTAAGTGTTTTATGTCAATAACAATAGTCCGTATAAATGAACACGCATTTTGTTCATTTTTCCTTTGAATGAAGCAAAAATTCCGTTTTATATAAAAAATTTTTTTTTATTCCTTCATTCAGAATAGTCAATTTAAAGATAATTATACTATGTACACGAATATTGTGATCAATAAAAGTGAAAAAAAAAATAAAAGATAAATAATAATAAATAATAAAAATCATAAAAAAATAATAAATAATAAAAATCATAAAAAAAATAAAATAAAAATAATAATAGAAATAAAATAAAAATAATAAAAATCATAAAAAAATAATAATGAAATAAAAATAATAATTATAAATAAGAGTAAAATGTAAATTTCTTTTAGTATTTTTTATTCACTATAAAATAAATTATATATAAAAAAATTATAACTATATAAAAATTATATAAAATTGTAATTATTTTAGAGTTGAAAAATAATTCCCATACACAAAAAGAAAAATACTATAAAATAAAAATCATATTGAATGTGAATCACGAACCTTGAAATTCGGAGGTCGTAAAAAAAATAACGTGCCCAAGCGAAAAAATACAGGAATTGTGTATTATTGCCTAATTTATGAAACCTCTCATTATTCATAGTACATTTTCTTTTTTATATTTTATTCAATACTTATACGCGGCAGTAAACGATATTTATTTATTCCTTGAAGGTTCTTTCGATCATTTTTTATCTTTTGCTCAAAATCTCTTGTCAAAAATTTTAAGACAATAATGATCTTTTGGTTTTGTTTGAAAGAAAAATCGATTTTTTATTTGATTCATAGTATAATGTATATTTTTAAGTTAATTAGTCTTAAACTAATTTTAATTAATTAATTTATTAATTACAATTTTACATAACTTTTATATAATTAAAATTTTTTTTATATAATTAATTTAGTGAATAAAAAAGAAATTTATATTTTTCTAATTTTTTTAAATTAAAAATTAGTCGCAATACATTTTTAATTTATATTTTTTAATTTTTTAAAATTACAAAATTAGTCGCAATACATTTTTAATTTATATTTTTTAATTTTTTGAAATTACAAAATTAGTCGCAATAAATAAAAAAAATATTGTCAAAGTGACTGAAAAATTATAAATTTTTTAGGTAAACAAAAAAAATTTAATTCATTTAAATATTTTTTCTATTTAGTTTTTTTTTATTTTGTCTAATGAAAATTATTCTACTAACTATTTTGGGTCTTTTTTCCCATTTATCTTCAATATATAAATAAAATTTCTTTATTTTCAATAAATTAATTTGTAATAAGAAAAATAATCGCAATTAATTTTTTACTCGTTTTTCTAAAATAAATCCTAAATAACATAAATTCTTATCTTTATTTATTTATTTATTTATTTTATCTTAAAAAAACTAGGATAAACAAAGATATAAAATTTATTTAAGTAAATAAAAGATAAAATTTGTTAAAACAAAGAAAGAAAAAATTTGTTAAAATAAAGAATGAAAAAAATTTTTTAAACTAAAGTAAAAAATAAATTTTATTAAAATAAATTTTTTTTTATTTACTTTATTATTTTATTTTTTTATCTTATTAAAAGTCGTTTAGTTACGAGTTTTTCGATTACAATATTATAACATATATACGTTAATTGGATTTTTATACATTTTATAAAGTGAATCAAAGATGAATGAAAAAAATCTTTTCCTACACAGCATTCGCATTGAAGCATAAAGGCCTTTCACTTTTATAAGTTTTATTTTCCCGGAGTTCAAGACTCTTGCGAGTTACAATATAATTGCACTGCTGTATAAAATAACATAAAATATTAAATTATTAAAACTTCTATTTTTCTCTCAATGATTTTTTCGATTTTTCTCTCTCAATTTTTTCTCTATATATTGAAGAAAAAATCATTGAGAGAAAAATATAATACGATTTTTAATTATAAAATAAAAATATTTAAGAGACAAATTTTTTCGGTAATTAAATAATAATTGATCAATAGTGTTTTTCTATTTATCATATTTATTTGTGAAATATTTATAGAAATAAATTTAAGCGAATGTTTAAAAATAAATAAATAAAATAAAATTGTTGGATAAAATTTTATTTTTAATTTATTTAAGATTTTAAGAGACAAATTTTTTCGGAAATTAAATAATAATTGATCAATAATATTTTTCTAGATTTATCCTATTTATTGGAGAAATATTTGTAGAAATAAATTTAAGGGAATGTTTAAAAATAAATAAATAAATAAAATAAAATTTTGCGGTAAAATCTTATTTTAGAATTTATTTACAGAAATAATTTTAACTGAATATATTTAAAAATAAATGAAAATGAAATTTGTAAATTATTTTCTAAATTATATTTAAATATTATTTGTTAGTAAATATTAGTAAATATTGTCAACTATTATTAACTATTCGAACTAGTTGATTTATGTTTGCTGAAAATATTTCCAAACACTAAATTAGACAATTTATTATAATTTCTGGTTTATAAATTTTGAAGAAACTTTTTACCGGAAAGGATTATTGATGAATGACTATTTTTAGATGTATATTATGAACATATATTTGCAATAGTGCAAGGCGCATGATTTTCGAGCCGCACAGCTGATTACTTTTTATACAAAGAGAAAGAAAATACGATTTTTATTTTTTGTATTTTTTTTTAAATATTAATTTTTATTTTTTTTGTAATTTTTTTAAATATTTGTTTTTATTTTAATTTCGCTACAAAAAAAAATGACACAACCTTGTATTTAATTTTTTTATATACGTTTTCACTTTCTAAAATGCACAATGAGCAGATTTCTGCAATTTTTATTCATATATATGTTACAATTAAAAGGAAATTTTTGCAATCGTTTTTTTTTTTATTTTGAAATATTTTCTATGAAAGCATGCAATTTTTTTACATCGTTATTATTGTGTATTATTATGTTACAACTGAGAAAAAAAATTTTGCAATCTTTTTTTTACGTTTTTTAAATTTTTTAATTATAAGAACTAAAAAAATATTTTATTTATTATTTTATTTTTGTATAAATATTTTATTTTTATTTCAAGAAAATGTTTATTTAAAAGTATATTTTATGTTTATTTTAACACAAATCATTTTACTGCAAATTAAAAAAATTCTGGTATCTTCTTTGTTTTTTCACTTTATGGAAAAAAATTGTTTTCGCTTCATTTTCCGCATTTAAAAAAAAAATAAAAATAGTTTTCACTTTTTTTTTAATTAAACATTTTTTGTTCTGATTAAAATTCTTTGTGGTAAGAAAATATTTTTGCCATTATTTAGAATGCGGAAAAATGCAGAATTTTGTAAAAAAAAAAAATAAGTCTTTGAGTGAAAACTGTTTCTTTTAGTAAAAAATAATGACAGTGATAAAAATTTTGTTAAAGTTAGTAAAAAAATATCTGCCAGCAATAGAAATTTATCGGCAAAAGCGTCACATTTTTTTTAGAATATAAATCAGTTTTATTTATTTATTTTTCTTACTTGCAAATTATTAATTAAATATTAATTAAATATTAACTAAATATTAATTAAAATAATAATTATAATTTATCACTTCCTATAAACATTATATAAATAATTTTTTTGAACATTTTAATTTAATCTTTTAGAAACAAAAAATTTTTTTAGCAAAAAAAATTACGACAGAAATATTTTATTATTTTTATAATATGCAATAGCAGCAAAAATAAAAAAAATACTCAGTCGCTTTTATCAATGAATATTAATTTTTTTTTTTTTTTGCTTTTTGTATAAATTAGAAATAAATTTTATTCTACAATGAAGAATTAATTTTTCCAAATTTTATTATAATAATTATTTCTAGAAAATTAAAATTCCCAGTTTAATTTTTCAATTTCGGGATTAAAATTACACGAGGAAGAGAATTCCAATAAATGAGTATAGTTTGTAAAAGAAATTTTTTTTTTCAGCACGATGGACCTTGCCGATGACCGATGTTCTTTCAGCCTCGTATGGAGATGACTGGACTCCAACAATGAATAATGTGAAAAAAAAAAATTCATTATCCACGTCACCAAGTCTATCCTTGACAAGTTTTGTTTTACATTATGCAGCCTGTGGTTCGAAAAGCAAATGGAGACATCACAGTGTCACTATGAGCCACTCTGATCCTAGACAAATTGGCTCATGGGTAAAAACCATTCAAAATTATCTTAATGGTTTGTAACAAGAAACATTTTTTATCAACTTCGTTTTTAAGAATTTTTTTTCAATCACTTTAGAATTAGGATAAATTTTAAATTTTATTTTCACAATTAGAAATTAATAAAATATAATACACGACAAAAATTTTTCAACTTTCAAATAAGTGAAATATTAATCGATTTAAACTTTTCAATAAAAATATATTTTTCAACGTAAATATTTTTTAATATAAAAACTTTTCAATAAAAATATTTTTCGTAACGTGAATATTTTTCAAAAATAAATTTTTGAACGTGAATATTTTACAGTTTAAAAACATTTCAATAAAAAAATTTTTAACGTGAATATTTTTGAATTTAAAAACATTTTAATACAAATATTTTTTTAACGTGAATAGTTTTTAATTTTATTCATTTTCAACGTAAATATTTTTCAATATAAAAACTTTTTAATATAGATATTTTTCAATTTGAATATCTTTCAATAAAAAAATTTTTGAACGTGAATATTTTTCAATTTTAAAAATTTTCAATAAAAATATTTTTTTTAACGTGAATATTTTTCAGTTTCAGTCATTTTCAACGTAAATATTTTTCAATGAAAAAATTGTTGAACGTGAATATTTTACAGTTTAAAAACTTTTCAATAAAAAAATTTTTAACGTGAATATTTTTGAATTTAAAAACATTTTAATACAAATATTTTTTTTAACGTGAATATTTTTTAATTTTAATCATTTTCAGCGTAAATATTTTTCAATATAAAAACTTTTCAATAAAAATATTTTTCGTAACGTGAATATTTTTCAATTTTAGTCATTTTCAACGTAAATATTTTTCAATATAAAAACTTTTCAATAAAAATATTTTTCAATTTGAATATCTTTCAATAAAAAAATTGTTTCAACAAAAAAAATGTTGAACGTGAATACTTTTTAATTTAAAACTTTTTCAGTAAAAATATTTTTCAATTTGAATACCTTTGAATAATAATATTTTTTTAACCTGAATATTTTTCAGTTTTAATCATTTTCAACATAAATATTTTTTAATTTTAATCATTTTCAACATAAATATTTTTCAATTTTAATATTTTCTGAAGTAAACATTTTTGAATAAAAATATTTCTCAAAGTAACGATTTTTCAATTAAAATATTTGTCAACGTACATATTTTTCAATTTAAATATTTTGAAAAATTACCAACTGCAATAAAAGTAAAAAAAAAAGTAGATTGAAAATTTTGAAACGAAAAATTATTTCTTAATACTTGACGCAAAAATCGTTGTAATGTAATTTTAAATTGAAAGAGAAGGAAATAAATATCGTTTATTTGCCTTTCAGAATTTTACCAGATTTTTTATTATATATTTTATTAAAATATTTATAATTACAATTACAATTACAATTATAATTACAATACATATACAAATAAATAGGAAAGTGACGAGTTTTCAACTATTAATATTTGTTTTTTTGTTCTTTTTCAGGTTTCACTTATAGGCCGAGAAAAATGATGGTCTTTGTTAATCCATTCGGTGGCAAGAGAAAGGGACTAAAAATTTGGGAAAAGCAAGTGCAACCCTTAATGATGATAGCAGGAATTGAAATTAAATTGATAATCACTGAAAAAGCGGGACAAATTCGTGACACGCTTCTCACGGCGAATTTGGATGACATTAATGTGAGACATTTTTTACTGTAGCATTAAATTTTATTTTTTATTATTTTTCAATCCAAACGCATTGTGGTTTTTTGTGTTTTTATATTTTTAATTTAAATTAATTCCCTTTTTCTTAATTGTTATAATGTTCGGATAATTTTACTCTCAATTTATTATTTTTATCAATTTTTATATTTACTTATTTTACTTAACATTTATAATTTTTCTATTTATTTTCCAATTTTCTTTTGTATTTATTTTTCTTTTCTTTCTATTTTATTATTCTATTCTACTTTTTGGTTTTTCAATTTTCTTTTGTATTCATTGTTCTGTTCATTCCTCTATTAATTTCTCTATTAATTTTTTAATTATCTTTTGTATTAATTTTTCTGTTTACTTCTCTATTAAGTTTTCAATTTTCTTTTGTATTCATTTTCCTGTTTAGATCTCTATTAATTTTTCAATTTCTTTTGTTTTCATTTTTCTGTTTATTTCTGTATTAATTTTTCGTTTTTCTTTTGTAATAATTTTTCTGGTTATTTTTCTATTAATTCTTCAATTTCTTTTTGCAATAATTTTTATATTTATTTATTTTTCTATTTTTAACATTTATTCTTTTCCTTGATTGTCAAATTATTGATTGCATTCTGATATACTCCGTGATGAGGAAATTATTCAAATTTCGAAAAGTTGAAGCAATTTGTCCAACTATTTATTTATTTTATTACTTTTCTGCATTTGATTATAATTTTTCAGTTAACTAATTTAAGACCTAATAAAAAAATAATTCAGATTTCGAAACAGTGAACATGTATTTATTTTTATTGTTTTTATGCATTTTTTATAATATTTTTTTCAAGTCATTAATTTTAGGCGTTGATTTGAAAGAATATGTATTTATTTTTATTACTCTTCTGCATTTATAATATTTTTTCCAATTCATTAATTGTAGGCGGTGATTTGACCAAATATGTATTTATTTTATCATATTTTTCTGCATTTTTAATAACATTTTTTCCGATTCATTAATTTTCGAGGCCTGACAAAAAAAGTCATTTAGATTTCGTAACATTTGGAGCAATTTGTCAGGATATATTTACTTTATTACTTTTTTTCTTTTTTTCCATATTGAATTATAATTTTTTCCATTCATTAATTTTAGGCTGTGATTTGTATCGGTGGAGATGGAACATTCGCGGAGGTTTTTAATGGTTTGGTGTTGAGAGCAGCGAAAGATGAGGAAATAGATCCAAACGATGCGAATGCCAGTTTACCGGTACCAAAAATGCCAGTTGGTGTTATTCCCGGTGGAAGTACGAATACCGTCGCCTACAGTTTACATGGCACCACAGACGTGCAAACGGCTGCAATTCACATTATTTTTGGAGACACTGCTGGTTTGGATATCTCCTCGGTTCACAGTAATAATTCCCTGCTCAGGCTGTACGCTAGTGTTGTTAGTTACGGATATTTAGGTGACGTCATTCGAGATAGCGAAAAATTTCGCTGGATGGGTCCGCAGAGATACGATTATTCAGGTAAATACTTAGAAAAAAATTTTTTTCTTCTAAAAGGAACATTTTTTTGCAAAGCGAATTTTTATTTTACTATCTATATATGAATCTAGAGTTCTGACTTCTGAACGTTCAAATTTTTTAATTTTCAAAATCTATTTAAATTCATTTTCAATTTATTTGTAATTTTTACTGAAATTAATATGTTTTGAAAATTAATTCGTTTATTTGAACGTAATAATAATAATCAGTTAAATATAAAAAATTAAACTTTTTCAGAAGAATTTGAATTATTAAAATTTTTTAAAAACTTAAGTTTCTTAAAATTTCTAATTACATTAATTAAAAATTGAAATTATCTAAAATTTTAATATTTAAAATATTTTAAAGTTCATCAATTTATGAAAATTTCCATGAATTCTGGCCTCGGATAATGACTTTTTCGACTAATTTCTAGAAATGCGACTTTTATCGACTTTTATTAAAAAATTTCGACTTTTTCGACTTTTCTTCCAAATTTTGTGCCAAAATACAATATTTTTGGGGTGTAAAATGCAACTTATTTCGATTTTTATACCGTGCAAAGTACAACTTATTGTAGACAAACTTTTAGAAGTTTATTTTTAAATCAGTTTTCTAATTAAATGTTTCAAAATATTACAATTAGAAAGATTTTGAATAATTAAAATTCTGTAAAATTTAATTCAAACTAAATCATCTTTTCAAGTGTTTTATTCCGATTTTTAAAACTTTTAAAAAATTTTAATTGAAAATTTTTGAAATAATATTAAATTATCAAAAATTGTAATAAATAATCTTCAAGTGTAGATTCAATAAAAATGAAAATTAATGAAAAATAGGTTTTAAAAATAATATTAAAATAGCTTAGAAAAGAGTAATTCTCTGAATTATTACGTTCTAATTTTTTTAAATTTAATTATTTTCAATATTTCCGAAAATTAAAATTCATACACAAAATAATAAAATTAAAATTGTTCAAAATTATTGTCATCATTTTGGAAAAAATAAAAATATATTATATATAATTATAGAAAAATAATTCTTACAATTGTTTTATTACAATTTTTTAGGATTCAATTACCTTCGAATAATGTTAATAAAATTTTTTTTAAATTTACTACTTTAGAATTATTCAGAAATAATTTATTTATAATTACAATTTTTTGAAAAATTTGATTAATTTTTTATATTTTTAAAAAACTTAATTATTTTTCAAAAGCTTTTGACAAATTTTGAATTATTTTTTAAATGTTTTACTAAATTTAAATTAGTTTTTAAATGATTTGACCAAATTTCAAGGTTTTTGACAATTTTTAATTATATTTAATTGTAAAACTTTTTGTTTTTTCAATAAATTCAATAAATAAATTTTATTTCAATAAATTTAAATATTTTTAAAAAATTAATTTTTACGAATTTCTTTATTAAAGTTTTTGAAAATGTTCTATCTAAATTAATATTTTTAAATAGAAAAATGGTTTAAATTATTATAAAAAATTTGATTTTTTTAAAATAATTGAATTTTTGAAGAAATTGCAAAAAATGATTAAAAATTCATATTGATAATAATTGATTTAGAGATAAGGTTAAGTTAAAAATTGTAGAAATTAATTGAATTTTCGGAAGGGTTATAGTTTTAATTTTAGAAATTATTAAATTTCAAAAGTTGAAAATTTAAAAAATTTAATTTCCTGTGAATAAAGAAGTATGAAGTATTTGAATATTTATTTAGCAAAATTATACAAGTTTTAATAAATTTGAATTTTTGTGACAGCACCGAATTAAATAAAATTTCACACAAGAATTCAATTATTTTCTGAGATTTACATAAATCCATTGAAATAATTCAATTATTCAGTAAACTCTTTGCAAACATTCAATTCTCGTAAAAATAATCCTAAAAGTGATTTATTTACAAAAATTCAATTATTTCTAAATTTTTCTGTAAAATTTGTCATAAAAATTCAATTATTTTCCAAATTTTTCAGAAAATTCTCGTAAAATATTAAATTACTTTTGTTATGTCAATTTTATTCCATTTTTAATAAAATTTTTCGAAAAAAATCATTTATTTTCCAAACTTGTAATAAATTGTTGAAAAAAAATTCGAAAAATATTTCCATTAATTGAACGTTCAAATCTTCTGGATCATAATTCAGTAAAAATAAACCAATTCTAGAAAATTTGAAAAATGAAGAAAAACAATAAATCTTACAAAATAAAATTAAAGGTGAAACTATATGTTATACTTTGTAAGATTTAGTTTTTAATCTTCTTCTTTTTCTTATAGAATTTATAATAAATTTTGAGTGAATTTCTATTTTTCAGGTTTTAAGAAAATAGTGGCGAATAAAGGATACGAGGGAGAAATTGAACTTTTATCGGATCCATGTCATCCAGCAGCGAGCACAAAATGCTTGCAAAATTGCAATCGATGCATTCAACATATGAATCAAGAGATTCCCGATAAAGAAATTTCAAGTGAGTTGAAAAAATTATTTGCCATTCAATTTAATTCTTTTTTATTCTTTCTAAATCAAATTGTATTCTTGATATTTTTTTTCCATTGATTTAATTTTAATTCATGTGAATAAATTTTTATTTCCTGTTTTTTTTACTTATTTAATAAATCAATTTTTATTTGCAATTTTTTATTTATATAATAAATCAATTTTTATTTACAATTTTTTTTATTTATTTAATAAATAAATTTTTATTTACAATTTTTCTTATTTAATAAATCAATTTTTATTTACAATTTTTTACTTATTTAATATATCAATTTTTGTTCACAATTTTTTATTTATGTAATAAATCAATTTTTATATATAGACTATAAACTAGAAATTTACTATTATGATTAATTAATCGTTTATTGATTGATAGACTTTTTTTGACGACAAATTATTAATGAACTGTAAAGAAGATAAGAGTCATTTTTTTTTTCGTTTTTTAGGGTGGCTTACAGTGAGGGGAAAATTTTTCATGGTAAATGGAGCGAATCTATCATGTGCCTGTTCCAGAAGTCCAATGGGTTTTAGCCCGCACTGTCATGTAGGTGATGGTTGCGTGGATGTTATTATTATTAGACACACATCTCTTATCAACAATATCAGAATGATTCTCAGACTCAGCAGTAAAGTTAAAAATTTGGTATGTTGATAATTTCACTCGATATAAGTAGAAAAAGAAACGATTCACAGATAACAAGTTTTTTTATTAATATTCCTCTTTTTATTTATTTGAAAATTGAATACAGGAAAATAGGCCCTTTATTCTTATTTTATTTTTTTATTTTATTTCTTATTTAATCTGTTAATAATAATTAATTATGTAATATATAACAGTTTACTTCTAATGAGAAAATAATTTAAAATAAAATTTTATTTCGATTTTTTAAAAATTGATTTTGAAATTATTATTTTTATCATTTTTATTATTATTATTATTGTTATTGTTATTATTGTTATCATTGTTTATAAATTCTAAATTAAATATCCACTTGCTTTTGAAAATAGTCGTAATATCTACGCGTGTAAATTGATCGTAAATTACGTTTTTGCTCCTATCTAGTGAGTAATAATTTTCTTCTAAATGGTAAAATAGATTTGAGTCATAAAGACAAATTTCCTCTAACTTATTATGTTCTCTTTTATTTCTAGTACGATTTACCGTTTGTCGAGGTCTATAGAGCTCGGGAATTCACGTTCAAGGCAATGCCTAGCTCACATTACTCTGAAAATGGAAATAGCATTTCACTAAATTCTGGTCTCAGCGTTTGGAATTGCGATGGCGAAGTTATTCAAGTTCCAAATGTTAAAATAAGGTAATACAATCAAAAAATAATAACTGACGAATTAAAATCGAAAAAAGTAGATTTTTTTATTTATCTATCAAATTAATGAACATTAACAATTAATTAAATTAACAACTAATTATTGTTTAGTTATTATTCTTTTATTTTTTGAAAACTATTTCACTACTGTAATGAAAACTATTTTAACTTAAGAACTTTCGTCATCTCAATTAACTAATTTTTAATATTTCTTTCAAGGGTACACTGCCAACTATTAAAAGTTTACACAAGAAGAAGTTCCGAATCAATAGATGAGCCAAGCTGTTTCTGCTCTGTTTAAAAAAATTTTTTCCCCTTTATGATTCTTCGAATTTAAAGACAATTTTCCTCTTCCTCGAAAGGAAATAATTGCAATTGTCTTGCATTTATAGGAAAAAGAGGGAAAAGAAATATTTATTTCCTAAGAAAAGAAAAACATTCGAAATCGTTTCTATAAAATTAATTTTTAGAAATCTAGAAGAAGAAATGTGGAAAGAGATATTTTATTAGCCTGGAAAAGGCATTTTTTGTGATAGAGAAACAAAACAGAAATTTCTAAAAATATGCTATTTTTGTGAAAAATAGAAAAAAAATTCCTTATCGAGAAATGTTAAAAAGAACATATATTTAAAACATTGTTCGAGATATTTTTATAATTCTTTAAAAATGACTATTCAATTTTGAATAGAAAATAATGAAAAATATATTTTACGAAAAAAAAATATCAAAAGTAATATATAAGTATATTTTTTTTCTTTTTTTTCTTGGCGTATTGTACTTACAGTATTTAAAGAGAAATATATAATTGCAAATATTAGCAATTAGAAAATATGAGCTTTATAAATAATAAAATGAGCTTCATTATAAATTGAATATCAAGAACGAAAAGAAGAACTAATTCTTTCTTAATTACTATTAATTAATAATTAATAGAAGAGGAATATTATATATATTTTGATAATTATTGTTACTAAATGGAGAAGATATTTTGATAAAAACAGATGAATTTTATATTATCAAAAAATCAAAAAAAAAATTTATATTTTACAAAAATAATGATATACTATTTTTTCACAATAATAATTTAAATTAATATTAATTAATGATTGGTAGACAATTATTAATTCATTAATTAATATTTAGTACATTTTAAATATCAATTAATAAAATCCTACAAAAATGATGTAAATAGTAAAAAAAACTACTTCACGAGTGTGCTTGTTTTTTTAAAATCACAAAACAGTATTTTTTTGAATAAAAATGTGATTATTAGAATTAGTGAAAGGAAATTTGAAAGCGAACACAAAAGTATCGGATTAATTTTTAAGGCTCAATGTACTTTTTTATCATTAAGTTTCAGTTTCTTTTCACGCATTTGTTGAATGTTGAAGGCGACAAAATTTATTCTACTTTATAAAATAATTAGAAAAATTAAATTTTGAATAAATCAAAATTTCGACGTATTAATTTGCAAAAAGTCGAAACATTATTTAAAGGTTAAAGAATAATTGAATAAATTTTATTGGGTGCCTTAATGAAATCAAATATATGTATATAAATAAATTATATATAA
The DNA here is from genome assembly GCA_032873175.1 of Leptopilina drosophilae. Lineage (NCBI taxonomy): Eukaryota > Metazoa > Arthropoda > Insecta > Hymenoptera > Figitidae > Leptopilina > Leptopilina drosophilae. Next base: position 46,291,935 of record CM065480.1, on the reverse strand, counting down.
ATATATAATCAAAAATGTAAAATTATGAATTTGTTAAAAAATGAAATTAGGATAATGTTTTTAAACTATTTTTTTGTTTCTTTTTGGAAAGAAGTGAATATTGTGATGAGAAATATTGTATGTTAATTGTATAATTATGTAAAAGTCTAGAAAAATGTTATTTATAAAATAATAATCTAAAAATGTTTACGAAAAATAAAGATTTCAAGCTCTCTTTACATAAAAATTGTACATTGCTTTTGTTATTGCAATGAAAAAAGAAGTCAACAGTTGAAAAACGAAAGGAAATATTTATTTTAAACGAAATAAATTTTAACTTTAGCTTTACCTACCGAATAGTAGAAAATAAATTATTTAAGAAGTTGTAGATTCGATATTTTTGGAGATTCACTGTTTTAACTATTTTTTTCTAAACATGTATAATAATTATTAGATAAAAGTTCGAAAACTATAATTAAAAATTTTACGAAAATCTGTTTTTTAGAATTTAATTTTGATAGAATTTCCTGTCATGCTTTGAAAGGAATTTTTAGTCAAATTGAAAATTAAAATTAAAGATTAAAGTTAAAGATTAAAATTAAAGATTAAAATTACAATTATTTAATGATTAATTTCAGCACATTGATTTCGGGCTAACATTGCACATCTTTGGGCTTTGTGAATTATTTCAGAACAACGTTTCTTACGAACTAATCGGCAATCTTTGAAGAATCCTTCGTTCCGTGGAAATCCGTGAGTATTGTCTGCATAAGTTATTAAACCTAAAGAACAAATATTAATTAAGTAGGTGTTAACAATTTTTTATTTATTTCTGGATCAACTTTTTTTAATCTTTTCGATTATTAATTTTTGTATTATGTTATAAATTGAGGGCTCGGATCGAAGAACCGACGCTTCGCAATGTTCTGTACGTTTACAAGCGTCGGTTCTTCGATCCGAACCCTCAATTGTATTTCTATTTCTAAAAATCGTTTTTGATTAAAAAAAAGGGAGACAAACCTAATCCCCAAATTTTTCCCCCATGGAATACTCCTTCGAATCTCATTCCGTCAGCTCGCCAAAAAACTCCGTAACCATGGAACCATCCTTGAGCAAATTCTCCCTCGTATCTAAAGTTTTTATCATTTTTTCATTAATTTTAACAATTGATAGAAACTTTTTTTCAAATTATATTAAAAACAACAGCTATTGCTACTATTATTCTTATTATTATATTAATAAAATTCAATAATTAAATATTAAATTCAATTTTTAACAGAAAAAAAAAATTCTGGTCATTTCATTTATATCTTTAAAAATAAAAAAATTCTTTTCCAAAATTGAATTATGTTCAAATTTTTTTTTTAAATTCTCGTCAAAATTTCAATTATCTCTATAAATAATACAATTCTTCATCGAAATTTAATTATTTTTAAAAACTTTAATAAAATTCTTGGAAAAATTTCACAGGAATTCAATAATTTATGAAATTTTTGATGAATTTCTTCTAAATAAACCAATTATTTTCATAAGTAATAAAATTTTCACAGGAATTCAATTATTTAATAAAAAAAAATTTCAAATAATTTTTCGAAAAATATCAATTATTTGAAAAGAATTTTATAAAATTCGTCACAAGAGTTCAGTTATTAAAAAAAAATTAACAACGTTCTTTTCATGAATTCAATTATTTTTAGAAATAGTAAAATTCTTCGCCGAAATTCAATTATTTTTATAAACATGAATAAAATTCGTTGGAAGAATAAAATTATTTTCAAAAGTAATAAAATTTTCACGTGAGTTCAATTATCTAATATACAAAATTTTATAAAATTTTTTGAAAATTTCAATTATTTAAAAAGATTTTTATAAAATTCGTCGCATGAATCAATTATTTAAAAAAAAATTTAACAAACTTCTTTACAAGAATTTAATTATTTTTATAAATAATAAAATTCTTCATCGAAATTGAATTATTTTAGAAAAATTTTAATAACATTTTTGAACATTTTTTAAAATTATTTTCATGAATAATAAAACTCATTGCAGGATTTCAATTAATTTTGGATACAATATTTTAATCAAATTCCTCTAAAAATGTAATTATTCTTAAAAATTTTATTAAAATTTGTCAAAAAAATTCAATTATTTAAAAATTTGTTGATAAAATTCTTCATGAGAATTCAATTTTTACAAACATTCAATTATTCAATTTAAATAATTGAATTTTTCTAGAATTTTCTAATGAAAATTGATTAAAAAATGAAATTACCGAATAATCGATTTACTGTTTATGAAAATAATTGAATTATTGCAACGAATTTTATTACAATTTTTTCAAATAATTGAATTTTTTAAAAAAAATTGACTAGTTTTAAAAATGATTGAATTCTTGCAAAGGATTTTTTTAGGATTTTTGTAAATAATTAAATTGTTGTTACAATTAATGAAATTCGTAAATAAATTTAATAGAACATTTCTTTGAGTATCTAATAATTTTTAGAGTGAATCAGAATATTTTTTATGGTCAGGGAAAAAGTGAAAATTTTGTCTGGAAATCAGGGAAAAGTCAAGGAAAAATAAAATTAAATATTTGTGGCAACCCTGAAGAAGTTTCATTATTTAAAAAAGATTTCAAAGAAATTCCTCACAATTCTTCAAGAAGAATTTAAATAGAATTTGAAAAAAATAAGAAAAATATTTCCAATTACTTTGCACCATCGGGAAATATAAATACTCCTAATTTGGAGAATAAGCCATTGATGAACCATCCATCGTAACGGGAACCGTCTGGAAAAAGCAAAGAACCTAATCCATGCCTCAAACCTTTGCTATTCCAGTCTCCAACATATCTGCTTCCGTCTTCAAATTTGAAAGCACCATTTTTAGAAATACCTACAAATCAATGAAACTTTTCTTACACTTGTAACTTTCAAAACATTGGCTACATTATAAATTGAATATAAATGTAAATTCGAAAAATTTTCCACTCTTAAAGAATTTACAATTTTTTTTATACAATTTTATTTATTACTCCAAAAACTATTTTTCCTTTAAACTTTCTTTTCTTCTAGTTTCTTAAAGTACTTAATTTCTTACCCTCAGTCATGTTTGCGTTTCACTGGCTAATGTTTAGGTGGAAAGACTTAATTCAATTTTTAAAAAATCAATGCTTTATTTAGTTACGTTAACTCCTTACAATGTAGGTCATATGTTCAGTATTTTTTTTATGTGACACAAAAAAAATAATAATAGAAATTTTAATTTCTTTTGAAGATAATAAAATTATTACAAAATCAATGACGCCGATTATTAAACAAAAGCAAATCATTAAAAAAATGTCACAACAATCTAAAACAAGTGTTTTAAACTATATAACATTATTTATAATATGTAACAATAAACTAGGAAATTTTTACAAATTCAAGATTTCACATCCGGTGGATTAATCAAAAACCATTTTAAACGTGCTTTAACAGCCAATTTTCTAACCAGTCGTTTTTTATCATCAGTGAGTGTGTGTAATTTTTCCAAAACATCCAGTTTGAAAGGATGAATAATTATTGATGGATATTCAACGTAAATTAATAAACAATTTAATGTTATTATTCTTATTTTCTGAAATAGAAAAAATTTGTATTAGGTTAATTTATTTTCTTCTAGTGTTTTTAATAATTTATTTTTTGAAAAATAAGGTCGATTATTAATAACTGAATAAATTATTAAATAATAAATTAAATATTTGATTAATTCATTGATTATTTAATTGATGAGGTAATAATAAACAAAATTTTTCATATTCTAAATTTAAAGACCTTGGATATTATGATTTTTTCGACTATTTTCAAATAATGCGACTTTTATCGATTTATATGAAAAAATTGCGACTTCTTAGACATTTTTTCCAAATTTTGACACAGAATGCCTTATTTTTAGTATAAAATGCAACTTATTTTAATTTTTACATTGTGAAAAGCATAACTATAGAGAAATTTTTGAAAATTTAGTTTTAAATAATTTCTCTTATTAAATTTTAAAAATATACAATTAAAAAAATTTTGAATAGCTGAAATTTTGTAAAATTTAATTGAAAAATAATGTTTTCCAAGTATTTTATTACAATTGTTGAAAATTAACTTTTAAAGAGTTTTTTAATTGAAAATTTTGAAAATAATATTGAATTCTCAAAAATTTCAATGAATAATCTTCAAGTATACATTTAATAAAAATAAATGAAAACTAATGAAAATTAATTTGGTTCTAAAAATAATGTTAAAATAGTTTTGAAAAAAGTTATTCTCTAAATTATTTCCTTCTAATTTTTTAAAATTCACTTATTTTCAATTATTTTTAATATTTTCCATATTCAATATTTTCGAAAATTCAAATCACAAAATAATTTCATTAAACTTTTTTAAAATTATTTTAAACATTTTTGGAGAAAATGATCATATTCAAAATTTGTAATTAAAATTCTTCAAAAAATTATTGTTTATTAAATTATTGTACAAAAATTCTTTAATTATTTTCGAAAAAATAACATTATCAATATTTATAATAAAAACTAATTCTTGGAATTGTTTTATCACAATTTCCTAAATTTCATTTTTTTCCAAACGTAAATTTCATTGAATTCCTTCAAAAGAAAATTACCTTCGAACAAAGTAAATTAAAGTTTTTTTAAATTTACTTCTTTTCAATTTTTGAGAAATCATTTATAATTAAAATTTTTCAAAAATTTAATAATTTTTTCATATTTTTTAAAAATTTAATTATTTTGAAAAGATTTTATCAAAATTCAATTATTTTTCAAATATTTTACTCAATTTAAATGATTTTTTAAAAGATTTTACTAAATTTTAATTTTTTGAACTTCTTTTAGTAATTGTAAAATTATTGTCTTTCGAAAATTTAGAAATATGTTTAAAAAGTTAATTTAAGAATTTCTTTATTTAAATAGTTGAAAATATTCCAGCTTAATATTTTTAAAATGAAAAAATGGACGGTTTCAATTATAAAAATTGATTTTTTACATTTAAATGATTGAATTCTCGATGAACTTTGAAGAAAATTATTAAAAATATAATAATATAATGAATATAGATAATTGGTTTAGAGATAGAGTTTAGTTAAAATTTGTGCAAAATAAATTAATTTTTGAAAGGGTTGTAGTTTTAATTTTTAGAAATTATTAAATTTCAGAAGTTGATATTTTATCAAATTTTATCTCCTGCGAAAATGGAAATAAGAAAAATGTAAATATTTATTTAGCAAAATTATAAAACTTTTAATTAATTGAATTTAGAAACCAGTGAAAAATCAGGGAAATATAAAATAAATGTTTGTGACAATAATAATTTAAATAAACGACTTTTTTCGACTTGTTTCCTATTTTTAATTGACTAAAGCGATTTTTTTGCTCGTTAAAGTAGATCCAAGGCCTAAAGTCGTTAAAAAATTTATTTTATTTAGAATCTAGGTAAAATGTCTTTTATTTTTGTTGTTGATTTTTTTTAATTTTTAAGAAAAAAAATTGACAAAAATTTGTTTATAATTATTTTCTAATTTAATTAACAAATAAGTTTACTCACCATATTTTTATGCGAACACAGGTCTAAAAATTTTGATATGAAGTGTTTGGCTTCAGTTGTAAAAACCGAGTTCTTTGTTTCTAACAATGGTTGCAATAAATTTAAAGTTGGTATTATTAATTCTTCTTGGGTAAAACTATCCATAAAACAGAGGAAAAGCTGAAAAATTTTCCAAATAAATTGTTACTCTTCTTAGAATTTAATAATAATAAATTTGTACCTTGAATAATTTAATGTAATATTAAAAGTTGCATTTTTGTGAATTTAATTTAATTTGAATAATTTAATTTAATATTAAGTGTTGTATTTTGAATAATTTAATTTATTATTAATAAATTTTAAATAAATGGCACGAACCTTTCCTAAATATAACGAAAGTAATTCCATTGAAATTTCCTGACAAGTATAAAGTAATGCCTTCAAATAATTGCATTTTGTTTCCCGCGTCGATTCGTTACATCCTTGAATAATATTTTCTAATATTCTCTGTTTATATAACATTTTCACTAGACAAAAGTTTTCTTCAGTTAATATTTCGTCATTTCTATCCACTAGAGTCTTAAATTCACCAGCAACGAAATTTCCAATTTCCGTATTTTGCAAAGTTGACATTTGCTGCAAATAAAGTGAACAAATTAAATAGAAATTTAATATTGAAAATTTCAATAATAAAATTAAATAGAAGTTTAATACTGAAGTTAAAGAGAAACTCAATGTCAAAGAGAAAATCAATATAAAAAAAATAAAAAAAATTCAATGTTCAAACTTTTTGTAGTAAAAATAAAATAATTTACGTACATAATTTAAAAAATCCTGGGAATTCGCACTTCCTCTCTTAACAAGAGAGGTTGTTAACCAATTCAAAAGAGTGGAGACTGCTTTTTTCGCTTCAATTGTTTCTTCAGGGGAATTCAAAGAATTATTGATGTTGTCTTTCAAAAATTGTATAATCTGTTCGTACTCGTTGGTCAACTTGATTTTATTCATCAAAACTGCAATCAAGTGACAACCAGCAAGTCTCGCTGCTGTATTTGAACTCTCGACTGCTATTTTGTACAAATTCTTGATTAATTCATTATTTTTTAATTCAATGTCTGGCCTTAGAGCTATCATAATTCCGTCTATTAAAGCAATGTCACATTCAGAAACATCTCCTTCCAAAATTCGTGAATAATTCTGTATGACCTCTTTCTGCTCCTGAAGATTCAATTTCCTCGTTATCAATCGACAAATGTTTGATATCAAAGGGACTCTTTCATCGGTCTCTGAAGTGGAGATTTTGACAAATTTTTTAAGTACATCTTCTTTATACAAAAAGCTGTGTATATCAAAATTTTCCTCTTGAGTAGTAAGTAATTTTTCAAGACAAGAAAGCGCTACTATTTTTACTGGAATATTGTCACTATCATCCGATGAACAAACAACGTCGACAATTTTTGGAAGAATTTCACAACCTATTTTTGGTATCCTTGATAGAAGAGACAATGCTTCGATTCGCCTTGATATCGTTTCATTCGGCACATTATCTACGCAGAAATGATATTTCATTTATTATAATAATTATTATTATTATGTAAGTTACAAAACTTTTTATTTTCAAACATAAACTTCAATTTCTGAATAATTTCAGATTCAAAATTAAAAAAAATTACATATTAAGTACAAAACAGAATAAAATTTTTGTGGCAATCATGAAAAAAATTATTATTTTCGTTCAGAATTGACACAAAAACTGAATTTCCAAAACAGAATTAAATTTTTGTGGCAATCATGAAAAAAAATAACTATTTTCGTTCAGAATTGACACAAGAACTGAATTTTCAAAACAGAATTAAATTTTTGTGGCAATCATGAATAAAAATAAATATTTTTGTTCAGAATTGCCACAAAAACTGAATTTTCAAAACAGAATTAAATTTTTGTGGCAATCATGAAAAAAAATAATTATCTTCGTTCAGAATTGACACAAAAACTGAATTTCCAAAACAGAATTAAATTTTTGTGGCAATCATGAATAAAAATAATTATTTTTGTTCAGAATTGCCACAAAAACTGAATTTTCAAAACAGAATTAAATTTTTGTGGCAATCATGAATAAAAATAAATACTTTTGTTCAGAATTGCCACAAAAACTGAATTTTCAAAACAGAATTAAATTTTTGTGGCAATCATGAAAAAAAAATCATTATTTTCGTTCAGAATTGACACAAAAAATTAAATTTGTTTTTTCCTTGAACTTTACCTGGTTTTCAAATAAAATTTTGACTTTAATCAATTAAACTTTTTCAACAAAATAAATTATACAGTATTCTTAGTAAAAAGAATGAAAAATTCAAATTTTTAAAGATTATAATTTGGAACCTTTTTACAATTTAATTATTTATAAAGCTATGAATATTTAATTATTATCTAAAATTTTAACTGAAATTTTTATTTTTTAATATACTTCTATTAAAAACTTTTACTAGAATTCAATTATTTAAATATAAAAATAAATAATTTATTTAATGATTGACTTTTCCTTAAAATTAAATTCTAGTAAAGAATATTATCGAAAAATTTTTAAATAATTAAATTCTTTCGACGAATTTTGATATAATTTTTTAGATTAATTACAGTTTTTGAGAAATTCGACTAAAATTGAATTAAAAATAATTGAAATTCTACATTGAATTTTATTGTTTATGAAAAAAAGTTTGATTATTGCGAAGAAATTCATTAAAAAAATTGTTAATTACATTCCTGTGTAATTTTTGTTATTTTTAAAAATAATTGAAATTTTCCAAGTATTTTAATAAAGATTTTGCAAATAATTGAATTTTGGATAAAAATTTTATTATTTATAAAGATAATTGTAATTTTGACGAGAATTTTTAAAAAATTTTGCAAATAATTAAATTTTAGAGAACAAATTTATTATTTAGAAAGATAATTGAAATGTTGCAATGGATTTTATTAAAATTTTCTAAAATAATTGAACTTCTACGAAGAATATTTTATTTCTTATGAAAATAATTGAATTTCTACAATAATTTCTAAATTCTCAAAAATTGAATTTTTTTAGTGTTTTTATCAAAAAAATTTCTATAAATACATTATTTTTAATAATTAATTAAATATAAAAAAATTTAACTATTTCAAATGAATTTGATTTATTAAACTTTTCCAAAAATTTGAGTTTCTAAAAATTTCTAATTAAAATCATTATAAATTGAAATTATCTAAAATTTTAATATTTAAAACATTTTAAAGTTTATCTATTTATGAAAATTGTCATGAATTCTAAATAAAATTCTTTTTGAGAATTCAATTATTTTCAGAAATAATAACATTTTTTGGCAGAATTTAATTATTTTATAAATAGTTAAATTCCTCGGAAGAATTTAATTACTTTCAATACATATTTAAAATTTTTTGTGAAAATTTAATAAATATTTTTATAAATAATAAAATTCTTCCCAGGAATTCAATTATTTTCAATACAAATTATAAGATTCAATATTAAATTTTTAATATCAAATTAAAAAAGTTTATAAAAAAATTTTTTGTTTAATTCAATTATTTTTAAAATTTTCAATTAAAATTATTTTTCCAAAAAAACTAAAGAAATTCTTCAAAAGAATTTAAAAAAGTTGAAAAAAATTCAATTGTTGACAAAAATTTTAATTGATATTATTCTAAAAAGCTACAGTATTTATATAAAACAAGAAATACTTCAAAAGAATTTAATTACTTTCAAAAGCTCTAATAAAATTGTTTAAAAGAATTTAATTTCCAATCCATAGAAATATTATTAAAAAAATCAGTTACAGATTATTATTAATTTTCCAAAAATTTCAAACGTTCTTAAAAATGAAACAAAATTAAATTTTAAAATACACGAGAAAGAAGTTTTATTACTTCCTGTAATTTGTTTTGTGTATTAAAAAAGATAATTGTAACCCAATAAATATTCAAGTTACCTTAATTTCTTTCAGTTCAACGTTTAAAACTTTAGGAAAATTATTATTTTTGACTTAAATGGAATAGTTTAAGTTTACTATTTTACTATTTACTAGTTTAAATTTTACTCACTGTCATTTAAGCTAAATCTGTTTGCAATTATATTCACGACTTCAAATGGATACAATTCAGTAAAACTGTAAAGGCAAGAGTGTGCAGCAAGCAATGTGTCTTCATTTCCAGTCTCAATTTCAAGAAACAATTTTTCATTGAGTGCTTTTCGTTGAGTTTCGTTTAAAGAAGTTCTTTGGGCAACTAGACCGTTCATCAATTTAATTCGAATTTGTGGAGATTGATTATTTAGTTCTTCTATGTAAAACGCGGGAACGTCCGACCACTCCAAATTGGACACGTCTGAAAAATAATTTTCGTAAACAGAAGAAGAAAAATTATTTTAACATTTAATAATTTAATATTAAGTAAATGTAATTTAATAATAAATAAATAACAAGAGAAATGAATAAAAATACATTTATTTTTATTTACTTTTCTTGTTATTTATTTATTATTAACAAAAAAAAGTGATAGAATTCGTCAGATTATACATACGTTTGATCAATAATCACTTTTCTTATTACTTATTTATTATTAACAAAAAAATGATAGAATTCGTCAAATAATACATACGTTTGATCGATAATCCATATTCATTTGCAATAGAAATGAATCTATTGAACGTTTCCAAAAGAAATACTTTATCCTGTAATTCAGTTTTGGTTGAGTATTGCATAAGGCACGCGGGGACAATAGCGCACAATACTTTTTCACACATTTCTCGACTAGCTTTAGCGACAGCTTCGAGGAGTTTTTCAGTATCCTTAACCGAACTGCTGAGGGAAGCATTGCATAATGCCCATTTGGCATTGATTATAATTTCCTCAACAAAATCACTGGAAATACTTTTATCCTCCTCTGTCAGGGCCTTTATCAACGCCGTCGTACAAGTAAGTGCCAATTGTTTAACTTCTAAATCGACATTCTGTAATATTTCCTTTTGCAAAATTTGCCAAATCTCCCGTAAATGTGGCTGTAATCGTTTCGCTCCGAATATTCCCGCACCTTCTATTAACACTTGCAGGGAATCCAATTTAGCCACTTTTAAATTCGAATCCATTTTCTCAATTAATAACGGAAGACAAAATTCGGCAAAGTCTGGAGTTGCACATAAACATGGAGTTAGGGCTTCTGCTAAACTCTCTCGAGTTATTCCCGAACTTTCTGATTTTGGCTAAAGGAATATAGAAATATTGGTTATTAATTATGTTTTATATTCAATATTTAATCATTTTTGTTTAATGATTAGTATTTACAGGGCTCGGATCGACTTTAACGAACAAAAAAAAGTCGCTTTAGTCGATTAAAAATAGAAAAAAGTCGATTATTTAATTCAGTACTGTCACAAAAATTCAAATTAATCAAAACTTGTATAATTTTGCTAAATAAATATTAAAATACTTTTACTTTTTTATTCACAGGAAATAAAGTTTTAAAATTCTCAACTTTTGAAATTTAATAATTTCTAAAAATTAAAACTATAACCGTTTTATAAATTTAATTACTTTCTACAATTTTTAAGTAAACTTCATCTCTAAATTAATTATCAATATGAATTTTTAATCTTTTTTTGCAATTTCTTCAAAAAATTCAATTATTTAAATAAAAAAAATCCAATTTTTTATAATAATTTAAACCGTTTATTTTTCTATTTAAAGATATTAATAAAGGTAGAACATTTTCAAAAATGTTAATAAAAAAATTTGTAAAAATTAACTTTTTATAAATATTTCTAAATGACTTATTAAAAATACAAAAAGTTTTACAATTAAATATAATTAAAAAATGGCTAAAAACTTGAAATTTGGTCAAATCTTTTCAAAACTAATTTAAATTTAGTAAAAAATTTTTAAAATAATTCAAAATTTGTCAAAATATTACAAAAAATAATTGAGTTTTTTAAAAATATAAAAAAATTAATGAAATTTTTTAAAGAATTTTACTAATAAATAAATTATTTCTAAAAAAATATAAAGTGGTGCTTCATAAAAAATCCAATTTTCTATAATAATTTCAACCGTCCATTTTTCTATTTAAAGATATTAATTAAAGTAAAACATTTTCAAAAATTTTAATAAAGAAATATTTCTAAAAAATTTATTGAAAATACAAAAAAGTTTTACAATTAAATACAATTAAAAAATGCCTAAAAAACTGAAATTTGGTTCAATTTTTCAAAGTTGATTTAAATTTAGTAAAACATTTTAGAAATAATTCAATATTTGTCAAAATCTTTTGAAAAATAATTAAGTGTTTTAAAAATATAAAAAAATAAATCAAATTTTTCAAAAAATTGTAATTATAAATAAATTCTTTCTGAATAATTCTAAAGTAGTAAATTTAAATAATACACTGTAAAAAATAAATCTTACTTTCAGTCTCTTTTTGACTAAAACCGTTTACATTAGAAACATTTTTAACTAAGTCTTAGCCTTGAGAGTATTATTTAAAGCCAAAAAATTGACTTAATCTGGTTTTCAGCTTAAAAATAGGCTATTTTTCAATCATTTTGGTTTTAAGATGTAAACGGTTTCAGACTTTGTTTTTTCTGTGTATTTTATATACTTTATTCGAAGGTAATTGAATCTTAAAAAATTGTAATAAAACAATTGTAAGAATTAATTTTCTATAAATATTGTAATGTATAATTTTTCAAAAATAATTGAAGAATTTTTGTATAATTTAAAACAAAATTGTAAACAAAATTGTTTTCAAGAATTTGAATTAAAAATTTCGAATATTATGATTTTTTTCTCCAAAATGTTGAAAATAATTTTGAACCATTTTAATTTTATTATTTTGTGTGTGAATGTTAATTTTCGGAAATATTGAAAATAATTGAATTTAAAAAAATTAGAACGTAATAAATTAGAGAATTATTCTTATCTAAACAATTTTAATATTATTCTTAAAATCTATTTTTCATTAATTTTCATTTTTCTTGAATCTACACTTGAAGATTATTTATTATACTTTTTGATAATTTATGATCATTATAAAAATTTTCAATTAAAATTCTTTAAATGTTAATTTTCAAAAATTGTAATAAAACCCTTGAAAAGATGATTTAGTTTTAATTAAATTTTACAGAATTTTGATTATTGAAATTCTTTTTAATTGTAATATTTTGAAACATTTAATTAGAAAACCGATTGAAAAATAAACTTCCGAAAGTTTGTCTATAATAAGTTACACTTTGCGCGGTATAAAAATCGAAATAAGTTGCATTTTATGCCAAAAATATTGTATTTTGGCGCAAAATTTGGAAGAAAAGTAGAAACAGTCGAAATTTTTTAATAAAAGTCGATAAAAGTAGCATTATTTTAAAATAGTCGAAAAAGGACGAAAAATAATAATAATATCCGAGGTCTGCATTTAATATTTAATTTTAATTAATAACAAAATAAAATTTCTGGAAAGAAATAGAATTTAATTTTCCACTTACCGCATTATATTGAACTGGAAAGTAACAAGCAATAACTTCGAACATTTCCTCAATTAAATGACCAAGTGGAAATTGCTTCACGAAAAATGGAATTATGCGGAAAATTATTAGCAGATTCCTTGGATCGCTTTCGCCATCAATGGAATTTATCAAACCGTAAACTAGATCCACACCAAGGGGCTTTAGATTTGATGATTTTTCTTTTAGTAGAGTTTCAAAAATACTGTAGACAATTTGTCTATCGGGCAGTAAAAGAGTTTGACATTGAACATTTTCGAACATTGCCGAGAGCACTCGCACAGGACCATTTTCTGGAAGATTTTTCATTTTTACCTGAAAATAAAGAATCAGATTTATTTTGAGAAAAATGTGTGACATTGAATGAAGAAGTTGAGAATGAATAAAACTCCGTTTACTATGAATGAAATGCCTTTGAGTGTCGACGGTAAAACGCTATAATGATCCTTTAATCGATCGCAATAAAATCCGACAATGAAATTAATTTCTGCTTCGAGAAGAAAATCCACTGGTAGACTATCTAATAAAGAAGATAAAGCTTGGATACTTTGCTTTCGTAATTCGACATTTGTATTCGTTAGCAGTGGTTGCAGTCCTTCGATAAAATTGAAAAGTTTCACATTTCCTTTCTTTATCTCTACAAATAGAAATACATTTTTACCTTATTGATAATGAAAAAAAATATGTTTGAAATTTATACACAATTCTTTAATCAAAAACTTCTATAAATAAAAGAATATTGTATAGAAAAAAATAATACAGACAACGAATAACCGCACGTGATTTGTTATAGTAAAAATTACTTTCATTTAAATAAACATAAAATTAATAGTATGACCATTAATAGTTATAACAAATCTTAAACTTAATTCCCAAAAAAAAACTTATAAAGAATGACAAAATTTATAAATAACAGAAGAAAATGACAAAAATTAGAAAAAACTAAACTTTTTGAGGTTATGTTTATCAAAATAATATTTACGTTTACAATTACAGGCGCAAATAAAATGTAAATTTGATTGATATACAAAACAATTTAAAGAAAATACTAACCTGACGCAATATTTTGACATTCTGCAGAAAGTCTATTATTTTCTAATGCTGAAGTTAATCTTTTTTCAAGATCCATATTACGTGCATGTGTACGCACAGTACGCTGTCAACTGAGTAACTGCGCGAAAAATTCTCTATAGAGAAAATTTGTACTTTAAAATTCTTTATTAACTAAATTATTAATAATTGATAATTTTCATTCATATGGATTGAATATTAATAAACATGTTTATTAGTATTATTATCATTATTCAGTGTCAATAGTATAAAAAATAATTTATCAATAAAAAAAATGCGTTCGTCAAATTTGACGATTGTTGCAAAAGAAAAATTAGAAAAAGTAATTGTTGCTTTTTTATTGACAAAGGATTGAATTTTCCTTCTAATATTATCGAGGATTTATTATTAAATAACTAAGACATTTTTTATAATCATTCAGTTTATTTATTTTTTAAAATAAAAAATAATTTTAATTCATCATTTAAGTGCAAAAATTTTATATAAAATCTTATTATTTAAATATGTCTTCGCGACAATTCGTTTCGAAAAAAGTCGTGGAAAAAAATCGACTTTATTCATTTTTTTAAAAGTCCTTAGTCCTTATTTTTTAAGTCCTTAAAACTTATTGGCTCAGTATGCTTTATAAGCCAAGAAAGAGCTTGAGCATTTTCACTTCCTTGAAGAAGGGGTTTTAAAGTGTTCAAGACCTTGATGTGATAATTGTTGATATAATCAATCTGAAAACATTAAAATATTAATTATTATTATTGTTATTATTATTAAAATTAATTATTATACTTATTACTCAGACTATTATAGGTGAAAACCTATTTAACTTTTTGATTATAAATAAAAATAAATAAATAATAAATGATATAAATTTTAGTAAATAAAGTAAAAATAAGAAAAAGTAAAAAGAAAAAATAAAACTGTAGAGAAAAATTCAACTTACCTCTGCGTTTGTAAGTAACGAAAGATCCAAAAAACTTGTTTGTATTGGAACTAAAGTTACTGTCTCAAAAGTGAGATAATTTCTGTTGTTAAAATTGTACTTGCTATTCGCCTTTACTACCACTTCAATATTTTCCAATCGAATTCCAAATTTTCCATCCTCGTAGAATCCGGGTTCTGGAAATTTTCACACATCTTGTATTACGAACAAATTTATAATAATAATATAATAGTAACAATAATAATAATAATAATAATAATAATAATAATAATAATAATAATAATACTAATATAATAATAAAATATATTTACAAACTTCAGTTAAAATCACAATGTTTTACGTTTTAGCAATGATTTAGAAGAAAAATATTATTTTCCGTAGCAAATTTTTAGTGAATTTTTTGTATAAAAGCATTTTCAAACAATTTCTCAATTCACTGTTTGCAGGGAAAATATATTTTTAAGCAAAATTATTTATTATTCTTCTTCTGGAAAATAAAAAAACTTTCTTTCTAATCGTAAATCATGAACGTGATGAACTTTTCACCTAAGTTTTTAGATAAAATGAATAATCAATAAAATTATAACAGATAAAAATAAATAATCGAGTGCAGTAAACGAAAATAATTTGTTTCTTGTAAAATGATAAGCAAAATTTTTGTTTCTGTTGTCGATTTCAAGGAGAAAAATAAATTACCATTAGATAAAAATACACCAGCTTGTACTCCAGGATCGTCTGGCATTGGTTTCCAAGATATGCCAATTGGTAGTTCATGAACATTTAAATATGAACCTACTCCATGTCCCGTTCCGTGAATGTAATCCAAACTGCAAAATATATTGAGTCATGATTAGAAAAATTATTATGATGAATACATTAATTATTAATATTAGTAAATTAAGTATTAATATTAGTAAATTAAATATTAATATTAGTAAATTAATTATTAATAAACTCCTTTAAAATTCAATTAAATTTCAAATATTTAAGTAAAATTATTCATTAAATTAAAGTTTACAATATCAATTCTGATGATTTTAAACAGGGTAAAAGTAAAAAAATAAAAGCCACGCTTTTACCTTTTTCAGATTCCTTGAGTTTTCCAGGTTTTCCAGGTTAAAAAACTGAATTTTTCCAGGTTTTCAAAACTAAATTTATTATTTATTAGTAAATTATTGTAAAACGTCAATAACTTCATTTTTCAATAAATATTTAATCATTCTTATTTTTTCATATAGAAATTAAGATTTTAAAAATTCAATTATTTTTTTATCTTTTATTATTTACTCCTCAAGGAATTCAATTATTTTCAAAAATTCCAATGAAATTCTTATGTGAAAATTCAATTTTTTAAAAATAACTTTAATAAATTCTTCGTAGAAATTTAGTTAATTTCAAAAATGTTTCAAACTTCAATTATTTTTAATGTCTAATATTTTAATAAAATTTCACAAAACAATTCAATTATTTAAAAAGAAATTTTAATAAAATTAGTTTCAAGAATTCAATTGTTTTCAAATGTAACGTAATTCTTCACAAAAATCCAATTATGTTCAAAAATTGCCAAAAATTCTCGTCAAAATGTAAATTATCTTCATAAATAATAAAATTTTTCACCCGAAATTCAATTATTTTCTAAAATTTTAATAAAATTCTTGTCAGAATTACAATTATTTTTAATATACCAAATATTCATCAAACTTCTCAAAAAAAGAATTTTCTTAAATTTTATTAAAATTTTTAAAAAGCATTCAATATTTAAAAATTTGTTGATAAAGTTCAATTATTTAATAAAATCTTTATTTTTAGAGTTAAATAAACGAATTCTCGTAGAATTTTCTAATAAATAAATATTTTTGAATATGATATTCAATTATAATCCAAAATTTTAACTGAAATTTATTTTTAAATCAATATTTATTAGAAAATTCTACAAGAAATCAATTATTTAACTATAAAAATAATCAATTTATTAAATAATAATGGAATAATTCTTAAAATTGAATTTTCATAATACATTTTATCAAAATTTAATTATTTTCTTTTTTATTATTAAACATAACTAATATTATTATTAGTATTATTTATTGTCAAGAGACAAATTAAAAAAAAATTAACAATAATTTCATTTTTCGAGAAATTTGATGAAAATTTTGAATTTTAAAAGTAATTGAAATTCAGACAAGAATTTTATAAAAGTTTTCGAAAATAATTGAAATTCAGACAAGAATTTTATAAAAATTTTCGAAAATAATTGAAATTCAGACAAGAATTTTATAAAAATTTTCGAAAATAATTGAAATTCAGACAAGAATTTTATAAAAATTTTCGAATATAATTGAATTTCGGAGAAACATTTTATTATTTATAAAGACAATTTAAATTTTAAATGAAAATTTTTAATTTTGACAAGAATTTTTATAAATTTTCAAACATAATTGAATTTTTGCGAAGAATTATATTATTTTTGGAAATAATTGAATTGAATATTGAAGTAAAATTAGATTTCAAGAATAAATACAATTAAAAAACAAAAATTTTTCCGGATTTGGAACAAATTTCCCTGACTTTTCAAGGTTTTTTCAATTTTTATAAAATTCTCTAACATTTCCAGGTTGCATGGCAACCCTGTTTAAATGTTTCTGATAAAATCGTCAGATTTGGCGTTGTAAACTTTAGTTCAATAATTATTCATTAAATTATTTCTATGTAATAGTTTTATATTTCTTCAAAAATTAAGTTATTTACAAAAAAATTAAAAATAAGAGATAGAAAAAATGATATTATTATTATTATTATTATTATTATTATTATTATTCTGTCTAGAAATTGAATGTTCTGCTTTTTTTCATATATTTACCCAACGTCCCACAAACTTTTGCGAGCCAACGTATCGAGATAATTTCCTTTTGTCATATTTGGAAATACTGCAGTATTAAGGAAACATTGTCCTTTAAATACACGTGTAAAGCATTCTTTCTCGAAATCAGTTGGCGTACCAAAGTGCCAAGTACGCGTAACGTCTGTAGTTCCATCGAGAAATTGCGCTCCAGCGTCGCAAAGATAAACTTCTTTATCCGTGATGCGTTTATCAGTAGCTGGCGTTGGATGATAGTGAATTACCGCCGCATGATCTCCAGACGATGAGATTGTGGTAAAACTCACTCCCACGTAAAGTTCCTGTTCTCTGTAAAGAAAAAATCAAATCACAAAACCTTCATAATATTAAAGTTGAGTTTTTAAAAAAGAAATCTCTTCACTCTTGATTTTTAAAAATTCAATTAAGATTCAAAAATCAATTGTAACTCAAAATTATAGTTCAAGATTCAATTCGTATGTAAAAAGAAAAAAAAGGAAAAAAATATGAATGTGTAAATTAAATTTTACTTCAAGATTCAATTATTTATCAAAATTAAATTATAATTCAGGATTCGGCGATAATTCAAATTAGAGAAACCGAATTTTACTCAACTGTCTGAATTTTTCAAGTTGATCAGCGCCGGAGATTTCAGTGATCACTGCCTTTTTATTCACCACTTGGTCCTCTAACCAAGCGAAATATTTAACAAGAGCCACACCGTCGCGAATGTGAGCCTCCTTCATTCCCTTAATTTCAGTCTCATTTTTAATTGACTTCATCAAGCCAATTGGCGAATAAGCTCTATAAACATGACTCCCGCAAGCGCAGTGCAAAGCGCAAATCGATCCAGAACTAATCCAAACTCGATTTTCATCCGTCGCTGTGGCAGATTTTTCCTTCAAAAAATTTAAAATCTCATCATACGAATGATAAACGGGAACAATCCCCTCATTCTTCAATTGCTCCTCCGCCTCTTCAGTGAGTCGGGATTTATCCACAAAAATATGAACATTCTCCCTGTCTAAAACAACATAGGCAAAGAATACTGGATTATAGGGAATATCCGATCCTCTCCAATTGAGTAAATAGGCAACTTCATCCAAAGCAGAAAACACCAAATGCGATACACCGTTTGTTTTCATTAATTCCAAGCAATGTTCAACTTTATCCTTCGCTTTCTTTCCGCTGTATTCCAATTTATGCGCGACAATTGGATTCAACACTGGCGACGGTCTATTTTCCCAGATTTTATCGACTAAATTCTCCTCCAGAGGAATTAGTGTGTGCCCCTTGTTATTGAGATTGTTGTACATTGAGACCCAATCGGTGTAACTTATCACGTTAATATCCACTCCGACTGTGGATTTTGGGGGTAAATTTGTATTGAGCCATTCGAATTGAGTGGGCACTCCTAGGACGCCTTCCTTCATGAGGGTCCAATCTTGAGGTGGATCAAATTCACTGGCTGCTTGGAGGAAATATCTTCCGTCAGTCCACAATAGAGCCTTGTCATTAGTGACGATAATTGTGCCACGGGAACCAGTGAATCCGGAGAGAAAACTCAGACGTTTATCTCGTTCCGTTAAATATTCCGATTGATGACAATCGCCATAGTTGAGAATAAATGCTTCAATTCCCTTCTTTTCGACACCATTTACGGTGGCTATTTTCATTAATTCTCGTAGCCTAGCTAATTTCGAAAATCCTGTTTGATTCATTTTGTTATTTTCTGAAAAAAAAAAATTGCATGCGATATAAAGGCATTTTTTTATCTAAAATATGTTGAAAACGATAAGAGTTATCAATGTTCGACGGATTATTTAAATATTGATAAGATTTTACAAATTTATAATATGAACAGTGGCAAGATTTTACAGGAAACGAAAATAACAGATTTAAAAATTTTCCTGATCATTTAAAAAAAAATGTAAAAAAAAACTGTTTAGAAATATTGTTTCGCTTTACCAGTGGAAATAAATTTTATGAACATAAACCCACATATTAGTGCAGGCCTCGGATCGACTTTAACGAACAAAAAAAGTCGCTTTAGTCGTTTAAAAATAGAAAAAAGGTCGATTATTTAATTCACTGCTGCCACAAAAATTCAAATTAATCAAAACTTGTATAATTTTGCTAAATAAATATTCAAATACTTCTTACTTCTTTTTCACTGGAAATAAAATTTTTAAATTTTCAACTTTTGAAATTTAATAATTTCTAAAACTTAAAACTATAACCCTTTTATAAATTTAATTACTTTCTACAATTTTTAACTAAACTTCATCTCTAAATTAATTATCAATATGAATTTTTAATCATTTTTTGCAATTTCTTCAAAAATTCAATTATTTAAATAAAAAAAATCCAATTTTTTATAATAATTTAAACCGTTTATTTTTCTATTTAAAGATATTAATAAAGGTACAACATTTTCAAAAATGTTAATAAAAAAATTTGTAAAAATTAAATTTTTAAAAATATTTCTAAATGACTTATTAAAAATACAAAAAGTTTTACAATTAAATATAATTAAAAAATGGCTTAAAAATTGAAATTTGGTCAAATCTTTTCAAAACTAATTTAAATTTAGTAAAACATTTTAAAAATAATTCAAAATTTGTCAAAATCTTACGAAAAATAATTGAGTTTTTTAAAAATATAAAAAAATTAATGAAAATTTTTGAAGAATTTTAATAATAAATAAATTATTTCTAAAAAATTATAAAGTAATGCTGTATAAAAAATCCAATTTTTTATAATAATTTAAACCGTCCATTTTTCTATTTAAAGATATTAATTAAAGTAAAACATTTTCAAAAATTTTAATAAAGAAATATTTCTAAATAATTTATTAAAAATTCAAAAAAGTTTTACAATTAAAAAGAATTAAAAAATGTCTAAAAAACTAAAATTTAGTCAAATCTTTTCAAAATTAATTTAAATTTAGTAAAACATTTAAAAAATAATTCAAAATTTGTCAAAATCTTACGAAAAATAATTGAGTTTTTCAAAAATATAAAAAATTAATCAAGTTTTTCAAAAAATTGTAATTATAAATAAATTCTTTCTGAATAATTCTAAAGTAGTAAATTTAAAAAAAAATTTTATTTACTTTATTCGAAGGTAACTGAATCTTAAAAAATTGTAATATAACAATTGTATGAACTAATTTTCTTTAATTATTGTAATGTACAATTTTTCAAAAATAATTGAAAATTTTTTTATATAATTTAAAACAAAATTGTTTTTATGAATTTTAATTGAAAATTTGGAATATATGATTATTTGTTCCAAAATGTTGAAAATAATTTTGAACAATTTTAATTTTATTATTTTGTGTGTATGAATTTTAATTTTCGGAAATATTGAAAATAATTGAATTTAAAAAATTAGAACGTAATAATTCAGACAATTATTCTTTTCTAAACAATTTTAATATTATTCTTAAAATCTATTTTTCATTTTCATTTTTCTTGAATCTAAACTTGATGATTATTAATTATAATTTTTGATAATTTAATATTATTTTAAAAATTCTTTAAAAGTTAATTTTGAAAAATTGGAATAAAACACTTGAAAAGATGATTTAGTTTTAATTAAATTTTACAGAATTTTAATTATTCAAAATCTTTCTAATTGCAATATTTTGAAACATTTAATTAGAAAACTGATTGAAAAATAAACTTCCAAAAGTTTGTCTATAGTAAGTGATACTTTGCACTGTATAAAAATCGAAATAAGTTGCATTTTATACCAAAAATATTGTATTTTGGCGCAAAATTTGGAAGAAAAGTCGAAAAAGTCGAAATTTTTGAATAAAAGTCGATAATATTTTTTTATAAAATGAATTATTAAAAAAATATACAATTTAAAGAAAAACTGGAAAAATTATTTTTTACGATTGAATTGACGAATTGAATGCAAAAAAGTTGTTTGTTTAAAAAAAAATTGTTAATTAAATGTTTGCTTTTGAAATTCTAACGAAATTTTCAAATGCAAACTACAAACAGCAATATTTAAAAAAAACAGAAAAATAATATTTAAATTATTGAAAATTAGATAAATAAAACTAATTCTTACTAGACATAAAATTTTTCGACGAAATTTAATATATTTAATGATTTTATAAAAAGAAAGCAATATTTTTAACCATTTTAACCTATTCATAACAATATTTCTTCTTAATAATAATTTCTTTTGACTTGCAACTGAATTGCATTGTTAGTAAAATTTTAGTCAAATTTTTATTCCTATTTTTTATTAAAAACGAGTTTTAAAAACAATTTACAAGAAAATTCTTTTACAGAACTGTGTAAATGAATTGACATGATTTTTTTATGAAACAAAACTTTCTAATTTTTTATGAGAATGTAAAAATCTCAATTTCGAAAAATTGTGGCTTGATCCCTTTTGTCATGTCACCCTTCATATGGAAAAAATAGAAAATATATCGAAAAAGTTCAAACAAATGAGAAACGATCTTTTTTTCTCTGACAATACTTTAGTTTACTGTTAAAAGTTAATAAGATCTTTGTTAATTTTCATCTACTTGTACTCACTTTTGTTTACATATGTACCTTTCGCTTGTTTTTTTCAGAGCAGACCACACTCAATATGACAGATTTTTCGAAATCGAAGAATTCACAATTCCTTTGATTCGAGAGTGTTTCGATTTAAAAAATAGTAATTACAGTCTTATTTTCTATTCCAAGGATATTAATTCAAAAAATGCTTCGAATATAAATATTCCTTTTTATGTCATTTTTTGACACTTGTGAAACTGTGAGTTGCGAATCTTTCTCGTGATCCTGTGTGAACTTTGAGATTTTTGGAATTTATCAGAATTTATTTTTTATTCGGGCGACGTTGCCGTTTGGGAGAGAAATAAAAATATTTCATCCTTCTCCATTCCATTGCAATCTACAATGCAATTCTGCGCCTTGTGAGCGGACCTTTAGTGTTCGCATTTCTTTTTACGTTGACATAATGTGAATTACGGTGAATAACAGAAAATCCCTGCCCCACGTGTTTTTCGTCCAATACGTGTCCCAATAGTTGTTTTAAAAGTTGCCCCAAGTTGACAGATTGGCGTGTAAAATTTCAGTGTTTACATTTTCTGCATATGTTTTTATTTAATAATTCACACTTTTCATTTCGTACAAAAAAAATGCTTATAAGGATAAATGCAATATAGGGAATAACATCAATCATCATACAGTAAACAAAAAAAAATGTATTGCAAAGTATGTAATTTACTTTTATCTTGACGTGAAAATAAATATACTTTTACTACATATATAAAAATTATAACATAAGCATTCCAATTAGAAAGTTGTAATTTTTTAAAAATGGATGAAACACTAGTACTATGGATATTGGCATTGGTTATGTTAATTGGATCATATTTGGCAGGATCCGTACCTTTAGTTATGAATTTATCTGAGGTAAGTAGGTAAATAAATATTTATAATAGAAATTTAGATATAGCGCAAGTGTTCGGTTAGCATATGCACCAGTTCACGTCAGTGACAACAAGGCAAAAGTTATTGTTATATTTACTAAAGAATTTTTTTTTAAAAAGATAATTGAAGGGTGGCATGACAAAAGGGGTCAAGTCACAACTTTTCGAAATTGAGATTTTTACAATCTTATAAAAAATGAAAAAGTCTTGTTTTATAAAAAAATCATGTAAATTCATTTACACAGTTCTGTAAAAGGATTTTCCTGTAAATTGTTTTTAAAACTCGTTTTTAATAAAAAATAGGAGTAAAAATTAGCCTAAATTTTTACTTACAATGCAATTCAGTTACAAAACAAAAGAAATTATTATTAAGAAGAAATATTGTTATGAATAGGTTAATATGGTTTAAAAATATTGCTTTCTTTCTATAAAATCATTAAATATATTAAATTTCGTCGAAAAATTTTATGTCTAGTAAGAATTAGTTTTATTTATTTAATTTTCAATAATTTAAATATTATTTTTCTGTTAATTTTTAAATATTGCTGTTTGTAGTTTGCATTTGAAAATTTCGTTAGAATTTCAAAAGCAAACATTTAATTAACAATTTTTTTTTAAACAAACAACTTTTTTGCATTCAATTCGTCAATTCAATCGTAAAAAATAATTTTTCCAGTTTTTCTTTAAATTGTGTATATTTTTAATAATTAATTTTATAGGAAAATATGCGCATTTGACGTAACCCCAAAATAGTTTACTTTTACTTATTTTTCTCACTAATATGTAGGTTTATCTTCAATAAATTACGATGTTGAAGTTCACAACGTTTATCAACGAAAAAAATTTATTTAATGCATCCAAATATTATATTTTTAATTTAATATTTAATTGTAAAATAATCATTATCAAAATATAAATATTAATCTTTCATTTCTAAAATTTTTTTGTCAATATTGCAGCGTCATTTTTAAATAATTTACTAAGTGAATAATTTTTTTCGTTGATAAACGTTGTGAACTTCAACTTTGTAATAAATTTTATTTCCACTGATAAAGCAAAATAATATTTCTTAAAGGTTTTTTTTCGATTTTTCTTAAATGATCGGGAAAATTTTAAATTTGTTATTTTCGTTTCCTGTAAAATCATGAAAATTATTGTTATTATTATTTATTATTATTTTCTATCAGCGAATAAATTCTAACATTAATTATTATTTTCATATTTATTATTATTATTACTATTATTTTCAAGTTTATTATTATTATTATTATTATTTTCATATTTATTATTATTATTTACTATTATTCTCTTTAATTATAAATCTGTTTATTCTTTTGTTTCTTTTTCAGGATAAATTGCAGTTAATCTCCGTTTTAGGTGCTGGTCTTCTAGTGGGAACAGCATTGGCTGTTATCATTCCGGAAGGAGTGAGAGTATTGTTTACATCTACAACTAACGATTCACATGGATCACATGGTAAATTGATAACAATATGATAATTATCTCTAGTTACGTATTTCATTGAAATAATTTCGAAATACTCTCTATCATTGACTTTCGTTATTTTTCGCCACCTGTTCTACTAAACTATTGAATAAATTTTCTAACTTTTGATGAAACATTTATATAATTTTATTATTTGAATTATTGTAATATTTTTGTTGTTTTTTCGCAGATCTTCACAGTTTAATTGGAATAAGTTTAATATTTGGCTTTGTATTTATGCTCCTGGTGGATCAATGTTCAGCTCAAAAGAGTGGAGGTAAGGAACGAAGTTTTACGGCAACTTTAGGATTAGTTGTACATGCAGCAGCTGATGGGGTAGCTTTGGGTGCTGCTGCAACAACATCGCAAGCAGATGTTGAAGTTGTTGTTTTCTTTGCAATTATGTTGCACAAGGTAAACCATTGTGTTCTACTTTTATTTCTCTAATTATCTCAAATTGTCAGCTAAACTAAATTCTTCCGACATATTTATGTTAAATTAAATCGATTTAAATTTAAATTTTTGTCGTTACTCCAAAAGGATAAAGAAATATTTAAAATAAATGAGAGCACTTTTTGTTAACAGAAGTTGATAATTTTTCAAGGAAAGAAACATTTAATTTCGCTATTATATTTTCTGGAGTTTATAGTATTTTATAAAAATTTTCAATTTCCAGGCTCCGGCTGCTTTTGGTCTTGTGTCCTTCCTTCTGCACGAAGGTGTCGACAAGAAAAAAATAGGACGTCATTTATTTATTTTCTCTCTATCGGCGCCTTTCTTGACCATAGTCACATATTTTGGAATTGGCAAGGTTTGTACGAAGCAAAAGAAACCTTATACATTTTTACTCTATCAAAATTCGTCAAGAGTTTACAATAATAGCAACAAAAAAAAATTACGTACTAAATAACATGAAAAAAATTAAAAAATAGACTAATAGTCTTAAAAAAAATATATAAATCGACTAATAGTAAAAAAAACTAAATCGAATAATAGTTTTAAAAAATTATAAATCGACTAATAGTAAAAAAAAAAACTAAATCGAATAATAGTTAAAAAAAACTTATAAATCGAATAATAGTTTAAAAAAATTCTAAATCGAATAATAGTGAAAAAAAATAAGACAGTAACAATTATATAAACTAAGAAAAATAATATAATTTCAGGAGGGCAAAGAAACGCTGAGTAGTGTGAACGCAACTGGATTAGCAATGTTATTCAGTGCGGGTACATTTTTGTACGTCGCCACAGTTCACGTTTTACCTGAATTAATGTCAAAAAGTAATGGTTCCTTTATGCATTTACCAAGTACGGAAGGAGCACTACCGCCGTCGTCTCATATGAAATGTCGTGATATTCTAGTATTAGTAATTGGATCATTTCTACCAGCTTTAATGACAACTGGTCATCATCATTGACACTATTTATAAACTGCAATTTATTATTTTAATAATCTAGAAGGTAATTTTTATAATTATTGTTTACATTTTGTTAAGGGACCTATAGATTTATTTTTAAAGTACCACGAAATCTTTAGAAAATAGACTTTCTAAAAAAAAAAGAATCGGAATTTATTATCAAATATTCTTTAAATCCTTTTGTTCTTGTTTTTTTGGAAATTTTCCTGTGCAAGTTCTCAAAAGTTCAAGTGAGCGGGATATTTTTTTTGGTTTTAATATTTGGAATTACAATCCTTCCTCTATGAGAAAGCTAATTTAATGAAATAAAAAAGAAATGCAAATTAAATAAAAATGAAATAAAAATGAAATAAGAATGAAATAAAAAAGAAATAAAAATGAAATGAAATGAAAATTAAATATAAAAATAAGATTCTAGTGAAAATTAACTAAAATTATTAACTAAAATAAAGTTTCTTTTGAAGAAGCGAAATGAAATTAAAATATTGTAATTGAATATTTCAAACAAAAAGTAATTTTTTAATTTCAAAAAACATTTTTGTATGAATTTTGTTATCGAATGTTTTTTGAAATTGAAATGCAATTTGAAAGAAGGAACAAAATTGACGTTCATTTGTACTTTTAAAACTTTAGAGACTTTTTAAATTTATTTTTCTCATAATATATATTTTTGGAAAAACTGTGATTACATTTTTTTTTGTTAATACAGGCCTCGGATATTATGACTTTTCGACTTTTTTCGACGTATTTTCAAAAAATGCGACTTTTCAACTTTTTTCGGCTACATAGACAGATCTGTGAAAAATTATTTTTGAATAATATTTCAAATTAAATTTTCAAAGTATACAATTTGAGAGATTTGGAATAATTAAAATTTTGTAGAACTTAATTGAAAATAATTCATTTTTTTCAAGTATTATTATTGTTCCAACTTTTAAAAATCAATTTAAATTCTTTGAAATAAATTATTACTTGAACTTTTTTATTTTTTAATTATTTTCGAAAAATTACATTAGAATATTTTTAAAAAAACTTATTCTTAGATTTGTTTATCATAATTTTTTAATGTTTACTTATCTACGAACAAAGTAAATTACTTTTTTTAAATTTACTTTTTTAGATTTTTATTAAAATTTTGGAAACATCAAGTTTTTATTTCTAACTAAAATTCTTCAAAAATTTGATTATTTATTTTACATTTTTCCAATATTCAATTATTTTGAAAAGATTTTACAAAATTTCAATTATTTTTAAACGTTTATACTAAATTTCAATTATTTTTAAAAGTTTATACCAAAATTCATTTATTTTTTAACGATTTTACAAAACTTCAATTATTTTTAAACGTTTATGCCAAAATTCAATTATTTTTTAACGATTTTATCAAAATTAAATTATTTTTAAGCGTTTATGTCAAAACTCAATTATTTTTTAACGATTTTACCAAAATTAAATTATTTTTAAACGTTTATATCAAAATTCATTTATTTTTAAAAATTTATGCCAAAATTAAATTATTTTTTAACGTTTATGCCAAAATTAAATTATTTTTTAACGATTTTACCAAAATTAAATTATTAATTAAAAGACGTCTTTTAAAAATTATTTTAAACGACTTTTTCGACTTGTTTTTGTATTTTCAATCGACTAAAGCGACTTTTTTGTATCGTAAACTCGATCCGAGGCCTGTTATTAATAAAAAAAATCATTAGGTATAGAATTTTAGTTTCTCTAAAATTAACAATTATTCTGACAAAACCAAATTTGTACCTGCATAAAAAAAAGAAGCATATTAAATTTTTCCAGTCATTTTTTTTTGTATATTGACCTTTGTTTGAAAAAATCATAGTTTTTACGTTCTTAAAATAAAACACCATTAAAAGTAGTAATTATTTATTCATAAACTTTGTATAATTGAAAACAGAAGACTAGTTTTTTAATTTGGTTTCGACGACGTGTGTTTTTGTTTTAAAATACGAAAAAAAGGTATAAAATTTATTTTGTATATAATATAATAGTAAATATCTTAATCAGTCCATCATTTAAAGTGAGAAATAACATGAAGTAAAATTCAGAAATTTAAATGAATGAGTGATTTTCATAATAAAATATTAATAATGAAGAGACTTTTTTTCAGTTTTTAAGTGTAATAATAATCTGCTTTTGGGACTGTTTACAAATGTAAACATCGCTTTCTTTAAATTGTGAACAGTCCCTTTCGGAGAATGTATGTTTCCTTCGAAAACTATAAATATTTCATCATCAAAGGTTTATTAAGATGTAAACTTTGGTCTTGATATTCTTTTTGTTTTAATGTACAAATTTTTTAATGAAAATGGTTTCTTTTTTCAAGAAAAAAATTCTTTTTTTTCAAGAAGAAAAAGGCACCTGAAATTGGCATCGATGCTCAGCATCGAAAAGTATTTTTCCTTATTTTTAGTAAAAAAAATTGTAACTAATTTTACTCCTTTTATTCAACTAAGAAGTAAAAAACTATTTAGTAGTATTTTTTAAACTTAAACCGTTGGAAAAAATTGAGTAATTTGTTTTGGTTTTGTACAAAAAATATTTTTCGATGCTGAGCATCGATGGCAACTTCAGGGACCTGAAGAAAATTCTTTTTTTTCAAGAAAAATTTTTTTTCTCCTTTCTCCAAGAAAAAAAAGAAATGAACGGAAAAGAGAAATCGGAATTACAGTAGAAAATATTTTATAAGGACAAACGACATAAAACTTACTTTATACTTGTTCCACTAGCGAACACTTTTTCTAGATTAAAAATATCTTACCTAGTGACTTATTTCAATGTATTGATTACATTCAGTAAATTAGAAAATTCATGACTTAGATTACTCTCATACTCGAATAATAGTGAAAAATCGAAATTCAACCAAAGTTTAAACACTATTTTTACTTTCGAATATTTTTATGTCGAGACTTTTGGTATTTTTGTACCGAAAAAATCGGTATTTTTCCACCGAAAGTGTAAAAATACTATTCGTATAAAAATACGAAGAGTATTTTTTTTAAACTTTATCATCTTTTTAAATATTTTTTGACAAAAAAAAAGAAATTTGTCGCAAATTTCGTTAAATAATTACGTATTAAAAATATCAACCGGTTTATAGAATGTCTATTGCTATTAGCGCAGGAAGCTGCTACTCTTTTTTTTCCATTAGAACTCCGTTATTAATCTTTCTTTCTAGTTTGCATAAAATTGGCACCATCTTCCATGAAATCATTGCTGCAACTTTCACTAGGAATGGAGGAATACGACCAATTTTTAGCAATTGTCTCCTCATCACAATGTCCCATTGTTGGGAATTTCTTATTCTCCTTCCTCGGAATTGTATTATTTCCAAAATGATTTTTGCCTAAAGTATTGAAATCAGTGGCAGTGGAATATTTACGTCGCGCTAAATCATTATTCGGCAATGAATTATTATCAAGTGAGGAAATTGAATTATCCGAACAGAATGAATAACGATTTCGATCCGTGCTCTTTGTGTCGGAGAGAATATTGTTATACAAACTATTTCTCTTGTTTGGTTTTGAATTTGAATCAGTTTTCTTGGAGCTGGTGAAACTGAAATTCTTTGGTAGGGTCATACTTGGCCACATGTCCGATCGTGACGTCAGTGGAGTGACGAGTGTTTTACGTTTTCTGTCGTTGAAACGAGAATAGAAACTTTTCCTTCGTATTCGATCGATTATTGATTCTTGTTCCTGGGTGTCGCGAACTGGTTGTGTTGAATCGCTTCTAGTTTCACAATCGCTGGGGCAGAAATTGAAATATTCTGAGGTGTCGATTTGGGAGAGATCGGGCGATTTGCTCTGTTCTTTTGGTCTCGAGTTGAGATTTTCCGAGGTTTGGTAAAAGAGTGTTTTGAGTTCTTTGCTATCAGTTGCTTCAAAGTTTGGAGATTTTGTTTCTCTAGAGTTTTCGAATTTTGGGGCTTTTTCTTTTGATTCAATTTCGGGGAATGGAATTTTTTCAAGAGAGGGGAATTTTTCTTGTTTTGGTAAAACGTTATTCTTTGTGTCGTTTAATTTTTTCGTGTTCTTAAAGTCGAATTTCTCCTCTGATGACTCGGATGTGTCGGGCGATTGTTTCTTTTCGATTTTATTGCTCGTTTTTTTAAAAGTTGATATCTTCTTTTTCTTTTGGAGAATATTGTCGATCTCTTTCTTCTTGATTTCGGGTTGATTTTCCTTTTTTTTAATATCGAGTTCCTTTTTCTTGGTGTTGGGGATTTTTTCTTGATCATCTTTCTTTTTTATGCCGTTCTCTTCTTTCTTTTTTGCGACATCATTTTCCTTCTCGTTGACTTCTTTGGTTTTTGTGCGCTTTAGTAATTTTTTCTCCACTTTTTCGTGATTCTTCAGGGTTGAATTGATCTTGGATAGGGAAGGAAGGATTTTTTTGACAATTTTCTTGCCATTTTCTTCGGAATTATTTTCGCTGTTTGGCGATTGGGATTTTTCTCTAAATGCTTTGTCGGTTTTTGTTGATTGCTTCTTGTCGGGTGTGGTGCGATCGGAGACAATTTCCACCTGAACGATATTTCGAGTTGAATTCTTCTCTAGATTTCTTTCGGACGATTTTTCCTTTTCGATGGAATTCGTTCTTGTTTTCGCTGCTCCCAATTCTTTTTCTTTCAATTTTTTTGAATTCTCGAGACTGTACTTTTTCACTAATTTCGAGCATTGTTCTAGAGATTTTTTCACTTCGGTCTTGGATCTTTGCAGGAGGCTCAATTCGTTGTCCTTCTTTTTGACCTTTGATGTTGATGACGACGATGATAGGGAGGAAACTTCGGGGGTTTTTGTATTTGGCAGTTTATTGCTGTCGGTGATTTTTTTCACCGCATTGGTTTCGTTTTTCTTGAACTTGGTCGGGATTTTGCTTCGAAATCGCATGTTGGATGCACTTTCGCTTGTTTTCACTTCTTCTTTGCTTGGCACATCGATTCGGGGAACGGTTTTTGATTTGGAAAATGTTTTCGAAGACTTCTTGGGAACGGGAGCTTCGTCTATTTTTGTTTTTTCGTTTACGTCGGCAGTTTCGGGAATGTAGTGTGTAAATAATGCAGAATCTGTTGGTGGAAGTTTCTCCACTTCGTTGTCATTGTTCGATAATTGCTTTAAGTACGAATTCTCGGAGGTCTTTTTATGTTGATCGTCACTTGGAATTTCTTCTTGTTTTATTGTAATTGGATTGGAAATTGGCTGAATTGGATCAAATGCAGTTTCAATGGGTTTTCGCATGAATCTCGACTTTCTGCGTTCATTTTCCAAAGCTTTCTTCGCCTCCTTGTCCTTTACGTATTGACTCTCCTCCCTTGGTGTGTCGAAAAAGTCCGGTCTCAAGAAACGAGAAATTCGACGTTGTCCTTTCTCGATTTTCGAATCGTTGCTCTCGTCTTTGGTTGAAGACGAGGATTCCTCCTCGTCGTGTCGTTGAAATTTGGGCAATTTTTGGAAAAGCGATTTTTCCGCTGACGAATCGGCGGATGTGAAGGACGATTTTCTCCTCTCGTCGAAGCCAAATTCTCGATTCAAGGAACTCGAGCGGAATCTCGGAAAAGGAATCGAACGATTACGTTTCATAATCATAGAATTCACCATTTCGGAAATCACATCCGGAGTTTTGTTATTAATATTGCTGTCTAATTTTGTATTCGTATCAAATTTTGTACTCGTATCAAATTTCGTATTTGTGTCAAATTTTGAATCGAATTTCGAGTCATCATTTTTAAATTTTGCATTTGTTGTTTCGAATTTTGAATTTGAATCGAGTTTCGGTTCGTCGAGATTCTTGAACTTTGAGGCTTTTATAAGGCTCTCGGCGGCGAGTAAACGAATTTCGAAATTTCGTGACGGTTTCGATTTGTATGGCAAAGTGGATGACGATGAATGATCTTGAATGTTTGAAAGGGAATTCGCTGCCGATGATTCGCATGACATTATCGAACGACTTGAAGCTGAATCGTGTAAATTTGTACTCGAGTCACACGCCGAAATTGAATCGGTAAATAAATTCGATTCGAGATTATTGTCAGCGTTCATATTTGGAAATTCTGGAATTCTACCGACACTGAAGCCACGTCTGTATTCTCTATCGCCAGTTTTCCATCGTGATGATAAAAGTTTTTCTCTATTATCGAAAAAGCTATCGGGATTTCTCAATGAGGCGAAATTAAATCCACATAGATCGTTTCTTGGTTCTAGTAAACTGGTACTTCTTCTAAGACTTCTTTCACTTTTTTCATTTCTTTCACCCGTTTGTTTTAAATTTGTGTTGCAATTTTCATTGTCGTAATCTTTTTTCAATTTTAACGAATCTGTCACGATTTGTTGGTAATTCTTCTCCGGTGAATTGAAGGGCGATACTCCCGTGTGAATTCTCGATTGTTGACTGAATTTGCTATTTAATCGTCGAGTTAAACTTGGCGTGAAATTGTAATCCAGTGATTCATTGAACTGTGCTTCTTCTGTTGAATTATCGTGATAATTATCTGAAAAAAGAAAAAGGTGTATAATTTTGTTTTCAACAATCATTAATTTTATTTAATACATTTTCGGCAATCGATAATATCTAGCTAATAAGGGATAAAATCGTTTAAATTAATAAACTACTTTCTTTCATAAGTCAAAGATAATTAAACGATAGTTGAAAAATAAAAAAAGATCCAAAATTTACAGATAAAAAGAGGAAAAAACAATTTTTTTGACTGAGTTAAGAAAATACAATAATAAAATGATTTTATTTTCCAAATTGATTGACAAATAGAAAATATAATCCTTTCCCTACTGGAAAGAAAAAATCAAGTTTAGGTATTAAAAATTACATTTAAACATTAAGCGTCTCTCATTAAATATTTTTTATTTTCCATAGGTTTTTATTATATTACAATATTAAAATCAATATTAACAAATATTTTTAGATTACAAGATGTCTACAATTTAAAATTGTTGTTATAATAAAAATGTAGCCAATAATGAGTGGAGAGTTGCTAAGTTGATTCAGTGTGGCACCTAACTTGATTTGTGTACGGGGAATTACCGTCGCCTCGCCTATGTAGAGTCACTCGAACAGTCGCTGTAACAACCGTGATAAAAAATCGTCAGTACTTTTTATTCGTCAGTAATAATTGAAAAATATATACAATACATTTCTATATTGTTGGAAATTTTACTATTCAAATTGAAGAAGTTTAAAAAAAAATCTACACTAACTTGAAAAAGTAGAACGAGAAACTATATAACAATAAAACTACTAACTTTTTAATGGAAAAATAATCATGAAACTCTTGATTGAGTATCGATGGAAAAATTAATTTTTTATTTGGATTTCGATTACTATTTTATTTACTTTTGATAATTTTGTTATATTACATTATTATTTTGTTATAATGAATATCCACTTTCACAGATATATCTCAAGTGAGCAAATTTTTTTTCACAATTGTACTTTGTCTTTTTTTCTTGTCAATGTCATCGTTGTCTAAAGACAGAATTTAATAACAGTGCGGGAATTGATTAGATTTTACAAGTACTACTTTTTTTTGTAAGTGAAAAAAATGTGTTAGCTAGGAGAGAAATTTGAAAAACTCGTCTCAATGAAATTGTAATTTAGATGTGGGTTTTGAAGTCGTTGGACAGTTAATTTTTTGAGTTAAAGTTTACAGGATTGTGATGTTTATGATTTTTTTTACCAGTATTGTCCTCAATTGCTGTGATATTATCGATTCGATGCCGAAAATTTACCGAAGGTCTAATTCAAAACAGTCATATTATTTATCGTTTTATTAATACTTTGTTTCTGTATTTTTTCGGAAAAAGAAACTAAAAAAAAAAATAAAATAATTACTCTACTTTTGGAAAATTTTTCTTATCTAGAAGTATTCGTATTTCCTAAAACTTAACATAAAATATTACAAAAAGCATTGATTTAAAATATTTATATTCATTTTTCATGAAATGTCTAATTTTTTTTCTTTTATTTGAAAGAAATTTAGTAGAAAATTTCCACACTGTTTTTGTACAGTTCTTTTTGGAAGGTATAAACAATTCTCAAACTTGGCTGTTTTGTTGTCCAAACAACGCAATTAGTAGTTTAAATAAAAAACGTAACTGAACTATTTTGTTTGGTCATTGTTAATTCAGTTGTATTTACGATATTCATTATAGAATTAGCAATAGTTTGTAAATTTGGTTTTTTTTAAATTAATTTTACAGAAAAGAGAATTGATGAATAATTTTATGCGAAAACTCACCCCTTGGCAAAGTGTTACTTCTTCCCGAGGAGGAGAGACTCTCTTTCGACGATTCCCCTAGTGAAGTCTGACTATCTTGATATTTTGGATTCATCATTCCAAATGAATTTTTACGACTCAATCGATCCATGTCACAATTCGACGATCGTTGGAATTGTGATTCTGAGATTCGCCTTAAAAGAGAAAGATTTTTTTTAAATATATAAGTAAATTTTAATTTTTTTTTATTATATAAACAAATTTTAAAGAATTTCTTTGGAAAAAAATAGTTGGAAACTTACCTTGACAATGGTTCGCGTGTTCCCCAAAATGATTGCGAGGGATTGGAATCAAAACGTCCGAGCAATCGGGAATTGGGGAAGAGACTATTCTTATTGTCGTCGACATTTAATCTCTGCGTGAGACTTCGGACTCGTGACAATAAAGTGGAGAATAAATTTTCTGCCGTGAGAAGTTCAAAACCATCGTCGTCGTCTTCCTCGCCGGACGATAAACTATCAGCGAGATCAGATGGTTGTCTTCTCGGCCGTGAACTTCTCAAACGATGCATGTGACGTTGGAAAAGATCATCGCTGTCCCTGGAATATTTTATTGAATTAGTTCCGCGATTTGGTGATAAATAATATTTACTGATATTAATTAATAATTATAACAATATTAATTAATATTAATTAACTAATATTGTTGTATTTTCTTTCCAATATTTGGAAGAAAAGTGAAAAAAATCGTATTTTTTGAAAATACGGGGAAAAAAGTTCTATTTTTAGAAAATAGTGGAAAAAAATCGAAAAAGTAACATCCAAGAGCTGAATTTTCAAAATAATTTTTAATTGTTTGTTTGAAATGAAAAAGTGAGACTTGCCTACTGAGTGACAAGAATGGAGATTCATCGTCCTCACTGGCGTCAGAGAGTAGAGAGCTGATTCTCCTGGACTTTCCAAATCTCGATCTTGACAGACTGGACAAACTTGACGCACTGTTTTTACTCTCAATATCCACACTATCGACCCGTGGTGTTATATAATTAGCGCCTTCAACGGCAATAGGAATGATATACTCCCTAGGGCTTTTTCTAATTGGCTCGGGTCCAATGACAGATTTTGAAGTATTGTCCGTATCGGAGTCAATTGTCGATTGACGCTCAAACGATTCCGAATAATCTGCTGATGGATATTTCAATGGCGCTCTCTTCTGTTCCATTGGATTGTACGAAAGGTCCATCTGGAAATTATTAAATTAAAAATTAATAAACACGAAAAGAAATGAAAATATTAGAAGCAAAGTTATTACAGGGTTGACACGCTTTTACCCTTTTCAAATTTCCTGACTTTTCCAGGATTTCCAGGTTAAAAAACGGTAATTTTTCCAGGTTTTTAAAACTAAATTTATTATTAATTAGTCAATTATTGTAAAACATGAATAACATATGATTTTTCAATGAATATTTAATCATTCTTATTTTTTCATATAGAAATTAATTAAAAAAAATCCAATAAAATTCTTATGTGAAAATTCGATTTCTTTTTTAAAATAATTTCAATAAAATCTTCGTAGAAATTTGGTTCATTTCAAAAATTTCTCAAACTTCAATTATTTTTAATGTTTAATATTTCAAAAAAATTTTACAAAACAATTCAATTACTTAAAAAGAAATTTTAATGAAAATTAGTCTCAAGAATACAATTGTTTTCAAATGTAACGTAATTCTTCGCAAAAATCCAATTATGTTAAAAAATTGACAAAAATTCCCGTCAAAATTTAAATTATCTTTATTAATAATAAAATTTTTCTCTTAAATTCAATTATTTTCTAAAATTTCAATAAAATTCTTCTCAGAATTATAATTATTTTTAATATACCAAATTTTCATCAAACTTCTCAAAAAATGAATTTTCTTAAATTTTATTAAAATTTTTTAAAAGCATTCAATATTTAAAAATTTGTTGATAAAGTTCAATTATTTAATAAAATCTTTATTTTTAGAGTTAAATAAACGAATTCTCGTAGAATTTTCTAATAAATAAATATTTTTGAATATGATATTCAATTATAATACAAAATTATAACTGAAATTTATTTTTAAATCAATATAATTAGAAAATTCTGCAAGAAATCAATTATTTAACAAAAAAAATAATTAATTTATTAATAATAATTAAATGTTTCTTAAAATTAAATTTTCATAAAGAATTTTATCAAAATGTAATTATTTTATTTTTTATTATTAAACATAATTAATATTATTATTATTATTATAATAATAATAATAATTATTATAATAATAATTATTATAATAATAATAATAATAATAATATTATTATTATTATTATTATTATTATTATTTATGTCCAAGAGACAAATTAAAAAAAAATTAACAATAATTTCATTTTTTGAGAAATTTGATAAAAATTTTGTATATTAAAAATAATTGTAATTCTGACAAGAATTTTATTAAAATTTTAGAAAATAATTGAATTTCGGAGAATAATTTTATTATTTACAAAGACAATTTAAATTTTAAATAAAAATTATTAATTTTGACAAGAATTTTTGTAAATTTTCAAACATAATTGAATTTTTGTGAAGAATTATATTATTTTTGGAAATAATTGAACGCAATATTAAAGTAAAATTAGATTTCAAGAATAAATACAAATAAAAAACAACTATTTTCCAGGATTTCGATCAAAATTCCCTGACTTTTCAAGATTTTTTCAATTTCTTTAAAATTCCTTAACTTTTTTGAATATGATATTCAATTAAAATCGAAAATTTTAACTGAAATTTATTTTTAAATCAATATTTATTAGAAAATTCTGCAAGAAATCAATTATTTAACTATAAAAATAATCAATTTATTAAATAATAATTAAATGTTTCCAAAAATTGAATTTTCCTAAAATCTTTTATCAAAATTTAATTATTTTGTTTTTTATTATTAAACATAACTAATATTATTATTATTATTTATTGTCAAGAGACAAATTTCACAATAATTTCATTTTTAGAGAAATTTAATAAAAATTTTGTATATTATAAAAGTAATTTAAATTTTGCCAAAAATTTTATTAAATGTTTTGAAACTAATTGAATTTCGGAGAAAAATTTTATTATTTATAAAGACAATTTAAATTTTAAATAAAAATTTATAATTTTGACAAGAATTTTTGTAAATTTTTAAACATAATTGAATTTTTGCGAAGAATTATATTATTTTTGGTAATAATTGAATTGAATTGAATATTGAAGTAAAATTAGATTTCATGAATAAATACAATAAAAGAACAATTTTCCAGGATTTCGATCAAAATTCCCTGACTTTTCAAAGTTTTTTCAATTTTTATAACTGACTTTTTTGAATATGACATTCAATTAAAATCGAAAATTTTAACTGAAATTTATTTGTAACTCAATATTTATTCCAAAATTCTACAAGAAATCATTTATTTAACTGTAAAAATAAACAATTTATTAAATAATAATTAAATGTTTCTAAAAATTGAATTTTCTTAAAAAAATTTATCAAAATTTAATTATTTTTTTTATTACTAAACATAACTAATATTATTATTATTATTTATTGTCAAGAGATAAATTTAACAATAATTTCATTTTTAGAGAAATTTAATGAAAAGTTTGTATATCATAAAAATAATTTAAATTTTTCCAAGAATTTTATTAAACGTTTTGAAAGTAATGGAATTTCGGAGATAAATTTTATTATTTATAAAGACAATTTCAATTTTGAATGAAAATTTTTAATTCTGACAAGAATTTTTGTAAATTTCAAACATAATTGAATTTTTGCGAAGAATTGTATTATTTTTTGGAAATAATTGAATTGAATATTGAAGTAAAATTAGATTTCAAGAATAAATACAATAAAGAAAAAATTTCCTGGATTTTTATCAAAATTCCCTGTTATTTAAATTTTAATTATTAAAATTAAGCATTGAAATTTTTATTTCACTGACCTGAATAGGAACACTGCGTTCCTTTCTGAAAGCAATGGTGGGTTTTTCATTGTCGTCATAACTCGAACTCGCACTAATTTGTGGCGATACGGCGGCAATTGGAAAAGCAACTTCCGAACGTTGTGTTTGAATTTTTCGCGGATCTGCGCTGTTTATCTTGGCTTCAATTTCCGTTTTGTATGTTGGACTCTGAGGGGACTTTAATTCCCCTAACATAATTTCGGTTTTCATTGTTTTCGGCGATGCACCTTTCGCGGTACTTTGCAATGTTATTTCCATTTTGCTGCTCTTCTTCGGTTTCTCCGGGGTTGAATTTATTTTTACTGGTTCAACATCACTCACCTTTGAAATTACAAGAAAAATTGTTACTCCCGGTTTTTTACATATCGCAAAAGAAAGAGAAAGAAATAGAAACTTACCAGTGTTGGTTGGAAATCTTGTTTCAATTCCGGTGACAATTTCGTGTCAACCGGTGTCGAAACAGTAACAGTCGCCGCTCTCAAGTCATTCGGTCCCAATTGAATAATCAAATTTCGCTTTGAACTTGGATCCGATTTACTAGATATCGAAGTATTTTCTTCTTGAGAATTGTCTTTCTCAATTTTACCAACATCGTCGATAGTTAATTTCTCTTCATCGGCAGTTTTCTCCGATTTTTTATCTAAATTTTTCCCAAGTTTCGGCGTTATTTTTTCCTTTGAAGAAATTGGCGCACTGCCAGAATTAAGACTCGCTTTTCTCTCAAATGCTCGCTTCGCGCCACCCACATTCACACCAGGAATGAAAATTTTCTTTGGTTTCTCACTTTCAACGTTTGACAACATTTGATTGAACTTTTCGGCGGTTTCAAAAATTTTCGAACGTCGACGCTCCACAGTCTTAACGGCTTTTGTCACATCACTTATTGACGCCGAATCAAGTGAATGTGATTTATCTCTTAATTTCATAACAGTCTTCACTGGCGATTCTTGTTTCGGAATTTCTTCCTCGGGATTATTATCCTTTGTTATTGAATCCATCATCACGTGCTTTCCAGTCAAGTCGACGGTGATTTTATTCGGCTTTACTTTGGAATTAGTTTCACCTTCGGATTTATTCTCAGGTGTTAATTTATTTATTTCCAGGGGTTTTTCTGTATTTTCAACTGGTGGTGGGAGTACTTCGCTCGTGGAGTCAATGTCCATTGGTGTTTGAGACTTTATCGAGGAGGCGTTGTCGTTATCTTTTTCTGTTTTTAAAACTTCTTTTCGCTTCGTCAGTGCGGACATATTTTCGTCGACTGACGATGTACTTTCTAATTTTCTCTTCGCGTCGCCATTATTCGTTTGTCTTGTTGATGATTCGACATCTGTTATTTCACGCATCACACCGGTTGAAGTGCTGCGCTCGAATTCCATGAAATTATCAGCGGAATATGATCTCGTTGGCATTAGAACTTCGGACGTTGTATCGGTTGGAAGATTTGTTTCGTCCGATTGATGTTCACCTACGACTAATTTGTCGGCGTTCGCCGATTGTGGGACCAGTGATAGCAATAAATCTAAACGCACTGGAGTTTGAGCCGCCAATTCTTCGGCAATTAGTAGACAATTTTTGTCATAAGTTTCATTTACCCACCAGTGGGTACATATTTTTTGTATGTCGGACCTCGTTCCTGGACACACTGTGAGCATTTCTTTGATTAAAGTAGACGCAGCTGGAAAAAGAAATTCTGAATTAAATACTATTATTAAAAATTGGAAATTTGTATTATTAAAAAATAACAATATTAAAAATTATTTGTATTATTAAAAGTTGGCAATTATTTATTGTACATACGAGATGGCACTTTTGGTTCAAAATAATCGGAAGACGAGATCTGCTTAACTAGTCTCTTGAAATTAGATCCATCGAATGGCATGGCACCATAAACGAGAGTATACAAAAGAACGCCCAAACTCCAGCAGTCGACCTCGGGACCGTGATATGGCGTTCCTTTGACAATTTCCGGACTCGCGTAAAGTGGACTTCCACAAAATGTATTCAACAATCTTTTCCCATCGAAGACATTCGATAGACCGAAATCGGCGATTTTCGCATTTCCAATTTGATCCAGTAAAATATTCTCGAGCTTTAAATCTCTATGGCAAATATTGTGCTTGTGACAGTAAAACACAGCCGTCACTATTTGACGGAATATTCGTCGTGCCTCCTCTTCAGTTAAAACTTTCCTCTGACTCAAATAATCGTACAATTCACCACCCGCTGCATACTCCATGACTAGCACCATTTTCTCTCTATTTTCAAAAACTAAGAAAAAACATAAATGTTAATAAATAAATGTTCACAGGGTTGCCACGCTTTAAGCCTTTTTAAATTCCCTGACTTTTCCAGGTTTTTCCAGGTCAAAAACATAATTTTTCCAGGTTTTTAAAACTATATTTATTATTAATTAGAAAATTACTGTAAAACATCAATGACTTCATTTTGCAATAAATATTTAATTATTTTTATTTTTTCATATGGAAATTAGAATTTTTAAAAATTAAATTATTTTGTTATTTTTTGTTATTCATTCCTCAAAGAATTATTCAATTCTTTTTAAAAATAATTTTAATAAATTCTTCGTGGAAATTTAGTTAATTTCAAAAATTTCTCAAACTTCAATTATTTAAAAAGAAATTTTAATAAAATTAGTTTCAAGAATTCAATTACTTTCAAAGATAACGTAATTCTTCGCAAAAAATCCAATTATGTTCCAAAATTACCAAAAAGTTTCTGTCAAAATTCAAATTATTTTTATTAATGATAAAATATTATTATTAATATATAAAATTTTCATAAAATTTCTCGAAAAATGGCATTTTTTAAAAAAATTTTATTAAAATTACTTAAAAACATTCAATTGTAACAGAATTTTTCCAGGTTTTAAAAACTACATTTATTATTAATTAGAAAATTATTGTAACACATGAATAACTTGATTTTTCAATAAATATTTAATCAATATTATTTTTTTATGTAGAGATTAAGATTGTAAAAATTCAATTATTTTTTTTATCTTTTGTTATTCATTCCTCAAAGAATTAAATTATTTTCAAAAATTTCAATGAAATTCTATTGTGTCAATTTAGTTTTTTTCAAAATGATTTTAATAAAACTCTTCGTAGAAATTTAATTGATTTCAAACAATTTTTTTAAATTCAATTATTTTCAATGTTTGCTATTTTAAAAAATGTTTACGAAACAATTAAATTATTTAAAACAAAAATTTAATAAAATTAGTTTCAAGCATTCAATTATTTTCAAACCTAATATAATTCTTCGCAAAAATCCAATTATGCTCCAAAATTACCAAAAATTCCCGTCAAAATTTAAATTATCTTTATTAATAATAAATTTTTTCTCCGAAATTCAATTATTTTCTAAAATTTTAATAAAACTCTTCTCAGAATTATAATTATTTCCAATATACCAAATTTTCATTAAATTTCTCATAAAATGAATTTACTTAACTTTTATTTAAATTTTTTAAAAGCATTCAATTAATATTTAAAAATTTGTTGATAAAGTTAAATTATTTAACAAAATATTTATTTTTAGAGTTAAATATATGAATTCTCTTAGAATTTTCTTATAAATAAATATTTTTGAATGTAATATTCAATTTAAATGCAGAATTTTAACTGAAATTTATTTTTAAATCAATATTTATTCGAAAATTCTACAAGTAATCAATTATTTAACTATAAAAATAATCAATTTATTAAGTAATAATGGAAAAATTCTTAAAATTGAATTTTGATAATACATTTTATCAAAATTTAATTATTTTCATTTTTATTATTAAACATAACTAATATTATTATAACGTATTATTTATTGTCAAGAGACAAATTTAACAAAAATTTAATTTTTAGAGAAATTTAATAAAAATTTTGTATATTATAAAAATAATTTTAATTTTGCCAAGAATTTTATTATTTCAAAAATTTCTTAAATTTATGTTCCAAAATTACCTAAAATTCCCGTCAAAATTTAAATTATCTGTATTAATAATAAAATTTTTCTCCGAAATTCAATTATTTTCTAAAATTTTAATAAAATTCTTGTCAGAATTACAATTATTTTTAATATACAAAATTTTCATCAAATTTCTCAAAAAATGAATTTTCTTAAATTTCATTAAAATTTTTTAAATCATTCAATATTTAAAAATTTGTTGATAAAGTTCAATTATTTAATAAAATGTTTATTTTTAGAGTTAAATATATGAATTTTCACTGGAATTTTCTAGTAAATAAATAGTTTTGAATATGATATTCAATTAAAATCCAAAATTTTAACTGAAATTTATTTTTAAATCAATATTTATTAGAAAATTCTGCAAGAAATCAATTATTTAACTAAAAAAATAGTCAATTTATTAATAATAATTAAACGTTTCTTAAAATTAAATTTTCATAAAGAATTTTATCAAAATGGAATTATTTCATTTTTTATTATT
Source organism: Leptopilina drosophilae (assembly GCA_032873175.1). Classification (NCBI taxonomy): domain Eukaryota; kingdom Metazoa; phylum Arthropoda; class Insecta; order Hymenoptera; family Figitidae; genus Leptopilina; species Leptopilina drosophilae. The sequence goes on along the minus strand of CM065480.1, from coordinate 46,248,879 downwards.
AAACATAGCTAATATTATTATTATTTATGGCCAAGAAACAAATTAAAAAAAAATTAACAATAATTTCATTTTTGAGAAATTTGATGAAAATTTTGAATTTTAAAAGTAATTGAAATTCAGACAAGAATTTTATAAAAATTTTCGAAAATAATTGAATTTCGGAGAAAAATTTTATTATTTACAAAGACAATTTAAATTTTAAATAAAAATTTTTAATTTTGACAAGAATTTTTGTAAATTTTCAAACATAATTCAATTTTTTTGCGTAGAATTACATTATTTATTGGAAATAATTGAATTGAATATTAAAGTAAAAATAGATTTCAAGAATAAATACAATTAAAAAACAAAAATTTTTCAGGATTTTGAACAAATTTCCCTGACTTTTCAAGGTTTTTTTCAATTTTTATAAAATTTCCTGACATTTCCAGGTTTTCCAGGTTGCGTGGCAACCTTGGTTTAGTTGAAAAATTTCTCAAAAAGAAAATATTTACAGATTTTTAATTATTTATGACTTAATTATTATTATTATTATTATTATTATTATTATTATTATTCGTACCTTCATAAATGTGAATAATATTTGGATGTTGAACACTGGACATAATTTGAATTTCTCTTCTAATTCTGACTAGATCGGCTTCAGTTTCTATTTTGCATTTTTTAATTGTTTTAATTGCTACTTCTTGGCCGGTTTCTTTATTTATTCCTAACTGTACTTTGCCATATGTTCCTTGACCTAATTTTTTAATTATATCAAACCTACGAGTAAATAAAATTTGATGAGCACAAAAAGTTGTTATAAATACAATTTAAAAAATAAATTTATTAATAAATTTTTCTTCTATTTTACCTTTGTTTTAATTTTCTTTTATGATTATGAAGTCGTACACCTCCTGTACTTTCCATGCCCCCCATTATATTGTGTATACTGGCCTCTCCCACAACCATTTTGACAATTTATCTGCTAAAAGGAAGAATTAATTATATTTCTCAAGAAAATACTTAATTTTATTCATTTGGCAACGAATTTGCCAAAATGAGAAAGAAAAAAAAACACATAAATATATGCAGACACTTGAATATATAAAAGAGGCCTTTAATCGGTTTGTCCCTGACGAATGAATAGCAAATTTATGTCGACTCGAAACCTTACAAGTCTTGTATTCAATTTCATAAAATGAAATTATGCAAATTTGTCTGTACATTATATCAAAATTCTTTTTTTACAAAAATAACATAATTTTAAAAGCCAAAAATTGTAAACAGTTGCTCTAAACTTATCTAAACATTTATACGTAGTTTGATTCGTCATAGTCAAAAATATTTCAAAAGATATTTACATTCAAATAATGTTAGCGTTAAAAATTTTATTTTTGAATTAAATGTTGAAACCATTTATCATCGATTTAAAAATAGTCCATTAAGTCCATTAGGGCTTTTTTTCGATTTTTCGTTTTTCTCAATTTATTAATCATATAATCATAGAAGCATTAAAATTTTATTTTCCATAAACTCTAGAAACATTTTCTTGCAAAGAATTATCCAAATTGGTATATATAAGATTTCTTAGAACTAAAAATAGCAACCTAATATTTAGAAGGAAGAGAAGAAACTTAATCGCTTTTGTTCCATTTAAATAAAATTCGATCTGCAATATTTTTCATAACAATTAAGTGAAATAGGGAAAAAAAATGAATGACAATTATTGCAAAAATAATCAAGTGAATAATTAAAAAATGAAAGAACATCAACTTTTTTTTTTTTGATAAACTCTTTTTTAATTTGAATGACTATTAGAGAATGTAATGTAATACGCTGTCAGTTCAGGAACTGAAGGAGATTCGATGAACAAACTCTCACGAAGCCACAGTCTAAAAATAGAAGGAATTCATGTCTTACTGTGAACACTTGAAACGAAAATATCCTTATTTTCGACTGCTTCTTATCCACTGGCGCTAGCTCCAGATGTTTTCACAATAGAAAATTATTTTCTTTCTATCATTCAATTAAATCTAATGATTGTAAATTGTTAAAACTAATATGATTAACTTTTTAAATCTACGTTTTTAAGAACATAATTCTATAATTTTCAACTCATATTATTAATTTTTTCACCACATTGATAAGGAACAAACTTTTAACTTCCCAGCCATTTTTATTTACTATAGTTTACCAGTGTAGCCAATATTTCATAAGTTCAGCCAATAGAAGAAAATTAAAAAAAATTTTTAATTGATTACAGGGTTGGGAATGATTAATCTGGAAAGTATTAAGTCTGATACACACGTTGACTTAAAATCTGCGCAAAAGAAAGTTGTCCAAAAAAGTGGAAACAACAGGGGTTCTAGTGATCCATGTGGTCTATGGTTGATTGTTAATTGATTAAAAATTGGTGAAATTGGTAGCAGAAAATTTTTTTCTAATAAGTGGATAATAAATTAGATTTAATTTCATTTAGAAGTAATTTCGTAGCTCTAAGTAATTGAAATTTCATTCGAAAATGTTGCACGCAGCAAGAACTGTTATTCGGAGAATATCCCAAAATGGTAATTTTTAATATTTTACACCATAAAGATTGATTTTTTCCATTTAATGAAATAATTAATTAATTAATATTAATGTACGCCTTGGCTGTGAGATCGTGTTTTTCTTTAAAAATAAGGCGAAAACGGAAAATATTGGATGTGAAATCTAAGTTATGTAATAGTCTCTGACTAAAGACACTTTTCACCCACGTTAAAAAATCGAGTTAAATTATTTAAAATTGGGTCAAAATTTTAGAAAATTAATTGCGTTTTATTCAATAATTGCTTTATTGCAGGAGTACGGTATTCGTCCTACGATTCATCGTCTTCTACAGAGAAAGCCTTCGCTCACATTAATCAACTTCCAGTTCCTAAGGGATCCTGGCAAAAGAATTACGATGCAAAACAGAAGGTCTACAACATTCAATTGGTATTAGGTCTTTCAATTTTGAGCGCCACTATTGGATTTGTACGTAAAAATTTTACTTGTCACACTTAAAACTTCCAGAATTGCCTTTTGCAATTTTCAAATATTTTCTCAATTCAGTCAAATAAAAATAAATGAATATTTTTCTTTTTACAGATAGTGCAATCAGATAGCTTCTTCTTCAATGCTTTCCCACCGAAAATCCCAGAAGGTGAAAAATGGTAAATTAGAACAAATTTTTCCCAGTAACAATAGTTGTATACTTTCAAATAATTATTATATTCCACGACTATTATTGTCAATAAAAAGGATTTAAAAATTAAATAGTTCTATATTTATTAATTCTTAATTTATTATTTTCATTTTTAAAGAATAATTTTTTTTTTTTTTAGTAAATTAAAAGTATCTACACAATTCTTTCTTTTAATGAAAGTTAATTTCAGGATTTACAAAAATAAATAGTATGTAAATAAAAAAAAACAACCACAAAGTAAAGAATATATAATACAATTTACATTATTTGATTAATCGGAGTCTGATGTATCACAATTAGTTTGTTGTTTTGGAAGGTTATTTTGTAATTCAAGAACGTGCTCTATTGGAACTGGCTTTCCATCCTCGCCAATTCGACACGGTTGCACTACTCCCTCCCTAAAATAAATAATCAATTTTTTATTAACACTGACGATTCAAATAATTACCTTTTTTTAATAAATGTAATAATTATAATAATTTACAATAATAATTAAATATAATAATTTATGATAATAATTAAATATAATAATTTATAATAATAATTAAATATAATAAAATTTATGATAATAATTAAATATAATAATTTATAATAATAATTAAATATAATAGTTTAAAATAATAATTAAATATAATAATTTAATATTTCGATACTATTAACTATTAAGGATTGCCACAGAAATTTAATTTCTTTCCCTGACCCTAAAGAATATTTATGGGATCGTCTGTAAAAAAATATTCGATACTCAAAAAAATTTAATAGAAGATTTATTTATGAATTTCTTTAATATTGTAAAATTAGGATTCAAAAACATCAATAACTTCTTTTAAAATAAATACTGAATTATTATTATTTTTTCATAGAAATCAAGATTTTCAAAGATTTTAATTTGAGACCTTTTCAATTTTCAATTATTTATCAATATTTATTTTCCATATTGCCACGCTAGCGAGAAACCTGGAAATGTCAGGGAATTTTATAAAAATTGAAAAATCTGGAAAAGTCAGGGAATTTTGATCGAAATCCTGGAAAATTTATTTTTGAAATCTAATTTTGCGTAAATATTTAAAAAATTAATTCAATTTTAAAAGAGTTGCAATTACAATTTTTAAAAGTAGATGAACTTGAGAATATTTTCATTTGAAAATTCAATTTTAAATGAATTTTATTAAAAAATATAAAAACCTAGATTTTTAAGAAACCCTAATAACTAAAATTTTTAAAAATATATTTAATTGATTATTTAAAAATAACGGATTTATAGAAGAATTTTAGTTAAAAACACTGAAACATAATTGAATTTTGAAGTAAATACATATTACTGGAGATATTCAATTATTTTTAGAAAAAGTAAAATTCATCTAAGAAATTCAATTAATTTTTTTTATCTTTTATTATTTCTTCTTCAAAGAATTAAATTATTTTCAAAAATTTCAATGAAATTATTGTTTTATAACAATTCAACTTTTTTCAAAATAATTTTAATAAAACTCTTCGTAGAAATTTAATCGAATTCAAAAATTTTTCTAAGTTCAATTATTTTGAATGTTTGCTATTTTAAAACATTTTCACAAAACAAATTATTTAAACCAAAATTTTTAATAAAATTAGTTTCAAGCGTTCAATTATTTTCAAACCTAATATAATTCTTCGCAAAAATTCAATTATGTTTGAAAATTTATAAAAACTCTTGTCAAAATTTAAATTGTCTTTATAAATAATAAAATTTTTCTCCGAAATTCAATTATTTTTTCAAATATTAATAATATACTTCGCAGAATTTCATTTTTTTTTAATATACAAAATTTTCATCGAATTTATCGAAAAATGAAATTATCCTTAAATTTTTTTTAATTTGCCTCTTGACAATAAATAATAAATAATAAACATAAGAATTAAATTCTGATAAAATTTGTTATAAAAATTCAATGTTAAAAAACATTCAATTATTTAATAAATTGTTTATTTTTACAGTTAAATAAATGATTTCTTATATAATTTTGGAATAAATATTGATTTAAAAATAAATATCTGTAAAAATTTTGGATTACAATTGAATATGATATTCAAAAATATTTATTTATTAGAAAATTCTACGAGAATTCATTTATTAAAATCTAAAAATAAAGATTTTATTACATACTTCAACTTTTTTTAAAATTGAATTTTCATGAAGAGTCAACAAATTTTTAAATAATAATTGAATTCTTCTAAAGCATTTTAATAAAATTTTTTTAAGTAATTGCATTTTTCGAGACAGCTGATACAAATTTTGTATATTAAAAACTATTGAAATTCTGATAAGAATTTTATTAAAATTTTCGAAAATAATTGAATTTTGAAGAAAATTTTTATTATTTATAAAGATTATTTAAATTTTGACGCGAATTTTTGACAATTTTGAAACATGATTGGATGTTTGTGAAGAATTACGTTACTTTTGAAAATAATCGAATTCTTGAGGTTTCCAATAATTTTCTTATTAATAATAAACGTAGTTTTAAAAACCTGGTAAAATTACGTTTTTTAACCTGGAAAACCTGGAAAAGTCAGGGAATTTGAAAAGGGCGAAAGCGTGGCAACCCTGAAATTCTAAAATATTTTTAATATTCAATTATTATCTAAAATTTATTTTTAAAGCAATTTTAATAAGAAAATTTGACCAACTTTATCAATAAATTTTTCAAATACTGAATTCTTTGGACAAATTTAAATAACTTTTTTTTAAGAATAATTACACTTGTTGAGAAATTAACATAATTAAAATTGTTTACCTTGTTAATTTATCAACGAGTCCTATTAATTGCATAACTTCGTATTCTTTTTGTTCTTCGCTCATTCCTTCCAGAGGATTTGGTTTTGGCTTTTCGTAACATCCCGTAACTGGATTGATTCTGGAAAGATATTTTACATTTTTAAAACTATAATTTGACGAAAATCTGAAACACTTTCTCATAAATACCTAGTAAATTAATTAAACGAAGATTTTTTTTATCGATAAATGAAAAATTTTAAATAAAATTAAAAAAACTTACTGTTCTTTGTACTTTGAATATTCCTCAGTATCACTGTCCTCAGATTCTGAAGAGTAATCAGTCTTTGGTTGCGGATGGCCCAATAAACCTTTATTTGCAAACATTCCCGCTGCATTCCCATAGCCCGTGTACTTTATCATTCGATCAACTGTTAAACCAAAGAAATAGAAATAGAAAACAGAAAAAGACTATTAGAAATAAAATATTGTGCAATTTTTTTTACCATTTTCTTTGCAGAGAATAAACAAAAACTCGGCAACCAAATCTCGTATTTCGGTTATTGGCGATGTTAGAAGCTGACACAATTTGGCTTTCGTAGTATTTCCTTCCTCGGGTCTCTTCATTACGTCCTTTAAAGGTGGTAAAATCTACAAAGAAATCAGTAAATGAATTCAGTAATGAAGTAATTCAATTATCAGTATTTAATTATTTGCTTGAAAAGAAAAATTTTAATTCAAAATACCTCTAGTCGCATAAATTTCCTCATTAATCTTTCACTTTTTACTAATTTAATTAAACAGGATAAAACTGGTGTGATATTTTCTATCAAATCTAATTTATATTCTAATTTAATGTCTAAAAGTTGGAGTAAAACTTTTATAACTGACATGTCCGTGTTCTCATAGACATTAGTACAATTATCACTTTCTACAGGTTGCAGGAGATTTGAATAACTTTCCGGTGGAACCTCCGTCAACAAATTAACAATATTACTGAAATAAGGAGAAAAAAAAGTATTAATTCTTCATTAAAAACAAGTAATTAATTTAAAAACTTTTCTAAATATACGAATTCTTGATTAAAAATAAGTAATTAATTTTTTGAATTCAAAAAATATACAAATTCTCAAGTAAAACTCACCTGTGAAGTTCCTCCTTCTTTATCTCACATTGACAAAGAATTAATTTGCGTAAAATCGAGACTAAATTTTTAAATTTCTCTGTTACTTTTTCGCTGGGGTCCTCAACATGAATGTACACATTAAAAAGGGTTTTTAAAATTTCACAAGCAAGATTAACGTCATCTTCCTGTCAAATAAAAGAGAAAAGAATTTCAATTTCTCCAAATATTGTTTAATTTAATAATCATTCAAAATTTGCAGCTTAAAATAAAGTGTATAGTATCAAAATAATTTATGCTTTACATAATTATGTAAAAGTAATATTCACAGGGTTGCCACGCTTTTACCCTTTTCAAATTTCCTGACTTTCCCGGGTTTTACAGGTTAAAAAGCAGAATTTTTACAGGTTTTTAAAACTACATTTATTATTAATTAGAAAATTATTGTAAAACATGAATAACTTGATTTTTTAATAAATATTTAATCAATATTATTTTTTCATATAGAAATTAAGATTTTAAAAATTAAATTATTTTTTTTAACATTTATAATTTATTCCTCAAAGAATTAAATTATTTTCAAAAATTCCAAGGAAATTCTTATGTGAAAATTCGATTTTTTTAAAAATGATTTTAATAAATTCTTCGTAGAAATTTAGTAAATTTCAAAAATTTCTCAAACTTCAATTATTTTTAATGTCTAATATTTCAATAAAATTTCACAAAACAATTCAATTATTTAAAAAGAAATTTTAATAAAATTAGTTTCAAGAATTCAATTATTTTCAAATGTAACGTAATTCTTCGCAAAAATCCAATTATGATCAAAAATTCCCGTCAAAATTTAAATTATCTTTATTAATAATAAAATTTTTCTCCGAAATTTAATTATTTTCTAAAATTTTAATAAAATTCTTGTCAAAATTACAATTATTTTTAATATACAAAATTTTCATCAAATTTCTCAAAAAATGATTTTTTTTAAATTTTATTAAAATTTTTTAAAAGCATTCAATATTTAAAAATTTGTTGATAAAGTTCAATTACTTAATAAAATGTTTATTTTTAGAGTTAAATATATGAATTCTCGTAGAATTTTCTGATAAATAAATATTTTTGAATGTGATATTCAATTAAAATCCAAAATTTTAACTGAAATTTATTTTTAAATAAATATTTATTCGAAAATTCTGCAAGAAATCAATTATTTAACTATAAAAACAAAGAATTCATTAAATAATAATTGAGTGTTTCTAAAAATTGAATTTTCATAAAAAATTTTATCAAAATTTAATTATTTTGTTTTTTATTATTAAACATAACTGATATTATTATTATTATTATTATTATTATTATTATTTATTGTCAAGAGACAAATTTAATCATAATTTCATTTTTAGAGAAATTTAATGAAAATTTTGTATATTATAAAAATAATTTAAATTTTGCCAAGAATTTTATTAAATGTTTTGAAAATAATTGAATTTCGGAGAAAAATTTTATTATTTATAAAAACAATTTAAAATTTAAATGAAAATTTATAATTTTGATAATAATTTTTGTATAGCTTCAAACATAATTGATCTTTTGCGAAGAATTATATTATTTTTGGAAATAATTGAATTGAATATTGAAGTAAAATTAGATTTCAAGAATAAATAAAATTAAAAAGAAATTTTCCTGGATTTTGATAAAAATTCTCTGACTTTTCAAGGTCAAAAATTAATTTGACGTATCTGAATCGCGAAAATTTCAATTTTTCATTTTTATTCTCACTTCTAATTTTAAAAAACTTCATTAACTATTTTTTCAAATTGGATTCAAATCTGTTCAGAAATTCAATTATTTTCAATACAATTGTAATAAAATTTCACGAACGAAATAATTGTTTTTAATTTTTAAGAAAGAGTTCAATTTTTCAGCAAAAATTTTAATAATTGTTTACAGTATGATTATTAATTATAACTATTAAAAACATCGACATAATCAATAATTTTCTAGAAATTTTAATATAATGTAATTATTAAATTTTTAATTTCAATTATTACGAAACACGATTTTTTTTAGAAATTTAAAATAAATTGTTGTTGAAGATCAATTATTTTGAAAATTATCAATTAAAATTATTAATGAAACTTCATTTTTAAAAAAAAATTAAAACAAATTCTTCGAAGAATTTAATTAGGATTATCAACCATTTTAATAAAATTCTTCGCGTGCATTAAATTATTTTTATAAATAATAAAATTCTTCGAATGGAATTGAATTATTCTCAAATTTTTTGATAAAATTCTTTGCAAGCATTAAATGATGTTCAATACATTAATTTTAAAATTGAAAATATTTAAAAAGAAAAAATTTTAAAAATGTTAGGAAACAAAAAAGCAAACAACAACTAAGTAATTTGGTCAGGGAATTTAAAAAAATGGTCTGGAAAACCTGGAAAAGTCAGGGAATTTTTAAATGCTGAATTCGCAGCAACCCTGTATAAACTAATGATAATTATGTTAATTATCGTGTAGAAAATGAAAGAAATACAATACCTTTATTGGACTCGAATTATATTGAGAAGAAATGTCTTCTAAAATTTTTGCAAGACATACATCGCCTTTGAATTCATTTTTAACAAATCTTCTGGAATATTCATTGAAGGCAGTTACCAGGAATAATATTCGAATATCGAATAATCGCATTTCTTGTGTAAAACTTTCAATGGGATTTTCAATACGTTCTATAAGACATCTTAGATAGTCGGGTTTACCTATCATTACTTGTACCTTTGGACTGTTAAATAATATATTACAGAGCAGTTTTTGACCCTCGAATATAACTTCTGGAATTTCAATAAACAAAGTAATTTTAAACAGCAATTAATAATAATATATGTATATAATAATTAAAATTGAATCAATACGTAAAAGTTGATAAAAAAATTACCTGGTTCATAGACGAATTCCTGCTTATTTTCTTTAAAAAGATTTGCAATTGTCAATAGAAACGTAAGATTTGGTAACGTTAGAATATTATCCAAGTCAGTTTTGTCACGACTAGAAGCAAATCATAAATTTATTTAATTAACAATTAATATTAATAATTAATAATAATAATAAATAATTATTCAATAATTACTCACCTCAGTACACGAAGTGTTCTTAAACACTGTAAATGAAGTGACGAATAAATATCATTTGAAAGATACCATAATAATGTTTTCCAAACATCCAGCCGTAAATTAAGTCCATTTAGAATTGGAAATTCAGACATATTTTCACACTGTAAATTATATTATATTTTTTCAATTAATTCACGTTTTTTAAGAACCATTGTTACTTTTTTTTATCGCCCATGATCATTAATTTACAAGAAAAATTCATTGTTGTCATATAAAAAAATAGGTAAAATTCCCATTTTATTTCCGTCTTTTTAAAAATGTTATTTTATCGACAATTTTTTTCATGATTGTTATGATTTTATGATATTTTTTAATGACATTTTCTCAAAATTAAATTAGAGATCGACAGGATAAAAATGATGGTCTTTATGACGTGTCGTATCGCGCGCCTCAACATAAATATTTCCTTGACAATCTATGAATTAAATTATTTATTTTTTATAATTAACTTACAAGATCATAAAATTCTTTCAAACCCTCTGCTACTTTATCGGGTTTTCCTTTTGTAATTTTCAGAAATATACTTCTTTTACTCATTTTTAAAAGTAAAAAAAGTTCCTTTTCCCTAATTATTTTATGTGGATATGACTAATTGGATACACAGTGCAAATGCAGCATGGGAGGCGTAATCAATTATAATCATTAAACAATAACTTTAACATGTTTCATCTTCTTTTTTTTTGCAATAAATAAATTTGTGTCTTATATTGAAGTGAAACCGAACTGACAGATATTATGAAATTAATGCGCATACACATTGGCACTTTTTTTCAATGTAATTAAGCGTCGTTTATCTGTCTACTCGGAGGAGATGAAAACCGATTTTTCTGAAATTGGACAATTCTGATTCTGTGAAGTAAAGGAGATTTAAAATTCATATTTTTGTATATAAAAAACGCAGTTTGAAATTTATTAAATATTTGGAGTCTATTAATTAATATATTTTTAATAGGAAAGACGCTTTTCGTTTTCGATTGTTGCGAGAAACATTAAGGTGTGCAAGCACCTTTAAAACGTGACACGAAAATGATTGTGATTGGTGGACAGATGTGGGTTTTGTAAAAGTGCCTTTATTTTTAAATGTCAATTGTTATTGAAAATTGAAACATTCATCAGACTTATTTAGGACATTTGGGACCAATAAGGACTATATCAAAATGGTTTGAAAATTATTTATCTTAATTATCAAGTTTTCATAATTTTCTGTCTATATTTTTACAAAGTAATTGTAAATCTCCAGAAGGAATGAAACTGCTTTTTTTTCATTAGAGAACTTATTATAATTTCGCATAATGTGATATTCAATAATGATTTATCAGGGATTATAGGTTGCATATTGTTCTTTTATTTACACTTACTGATAAATGTACTTTGCAATTTTGTTTCCAGAACTCTCTATACCGAGTGTTTGTTTATGGAACGTTGAAACGAGGTGAACCGAATCACAAATTAATTGAAAACACAACGAATGGCTATGCAAAGTTTTTAGGTTCGGGAAAAACAATTGACAAATATCCATTAGTAATTGCAACAAAGTATAATGTTCCTTTTTTGCTGAAAAAATCAGGAATTGGACATGTGAGTTCAATAGATAATTTTACATTATTTTAATGTACTTTAGATATTAATTTTATTCGCCTCTTTAGAATTTTTTTTTGGGAATGCAATTTAATTAATCAGGGTTGCCACGCTTTTACCCTTTTCAAATTCCCTGACTTTTCCAGGTTTTCCAGGTTAAAAAACAGAATTTTTCCAGGTTTTTAAAACTACATTTATTATTAATTAGAAAATTATTGTAACACATGAATAACTTGATTTTTTAATAAATATTTAATCAATATTATTTTTTTATGTAGAGATTAAGATTGTAAAAATTCAATTATTTTTTTTAACTTTTATTATTTATTCCTCAAAGAATTAAATTATTTTCAAAAATTCCAATGAAATTCTTATGTGAAAATTCAATTTTTTAAACAATAATTTTAATAAATTCTTCGTAGAAATTTAGTTAATTTCAAAAATGTCTCAAACTTCAATTATTTTTAATGTCTACTATTTCAATAAAATTTTACAAAACAATTCAATTATTTAAAAAGAAATTTTTATAAAATTAGTTTCAAGAATTCAATTATTTTCAAAGGTAACGTAATTCTTCGCAAAAAATTCAATTATGTTTCAAAATTACAAAAAATCCCGTCAAAATTTAAATTGTCTTTATAGGTAATAAAATTTTACACCCAAAATTAAATTTTTCAAAAGCATCAATTAATTTTTATAAATTTGTTGATAAAGTTCAATTATGTAATAAAATATTTATTTTTAGAGTGAAATAAATGAATTCTCGTAGAATTTTCTAATAAATAAATATTTTTGAATGTGATATTCAATTAAAATCCAAAATTTTAACTGAAATTTATTTTTAAGTCAATATTTATTAGAAAATTCTGCAAGAAATCAATTATTTAACTATAAAAATAAAGAATTTATTAAATAATAATTGAGTGTTTCTAAAAATTGAATTTTCATAAAAAATTTTATTAAAATTTAATTATTTTCTTTTTTATTATTAAACATAACTAATATTATTATTAAAATTCAAAAAGACAAAAAATATTAATTTAATTTTTTTGCGAAGAATTACGTTACCTTTGAAAATAATTGAATTCTTGAAACTAATTTTATAAAAATTTCTTTTTCAGTAATTGAATTTTTTAAAAATTATTATTATTTATTTTCAAGAGACAAATTTAACAATAATTTCATTTTTAGAGAAATTTAATGAAAATTTTGTATATTATAAAAATAATTTAAATTTTGCCAAGAATTTTATTAAATGTTTTGAAAATAATTGAATTTCGGAGAAAAATTTTATTATTAAAAGACAATTTAAATTTTAATTGAAAATTTATAATTTTGACAAGAATTTTTGTAAATTTTGAAACATAATTGAATTTTTGCGAAGAATTTTATTATTTTTTGGAAATAATTGAATTGAATATTGAAGTAAAATTAGATTTCAAGAATAAATACAATAAAGAAAAAATTTTCCGGATTTTTATCAAAATTCTCTGACTTTTCAAGGTTTTTTCAATTTTTGCATAATTCCCTGACATTTCCAGGTTTTCCAGGTTTCCATGTTGCGTGGCAACCCTGTTAAATTATTTTTTTTATTCTTTATTTAGAAAAGATTGTAAAGTACTTTATATTAAAATATAATATCGTTTAGAAGAAATTTTTTACTTCTTCTAATTTATTTGTCGTTTATTATTTGTCTTTGCTTCAGCAAATAATAGGAGAAGTTTATGATGTTGACACTGAGATGCTGAAAAAATTAGATGAATTAGAGGAACATCCTGATTTTTACGTACGAACGGAAGAACAAATTCTCTTGGATTCACAAGATCAAAATAATTCGGATACAAATTTAAATGAGGTGACACTATTTATATTTTTTTAAAAATGTAAAATTTTGTAATTTATTTATTATTTTAAAGAAAGAATAAAATATTCTATTTCTTATTCTTTCTTTAAAATGTATCTGACGATTTTTCTTTTTTCAGGACTCGAGCTTAATAAAAGCGTGGACCTATTTCTTGCCAAATTTTAAAACTGAGTTGCTTGAACAGCAAATGTTTTCATCTTACAGCAGTAATGGAACTCATGGTTTAAAGTACAAAGAAAGGTACCTTCGAGATCCATCTTTTAATCATCGAAAAGAAGTTGTTGCATGATATTTAGATTCTTTGTTTTCTTTTCACCATTGACAAATTAATCATAGTAACCAATTTTTTTGTTACACTTAATAAAATTTTTATCTATTCGTATCACAAGTCTAATTTAAACTTCACTTCAATTTTTCATTCTTAGATCATTTTCGCATTTTGGAAATTATTAAAACCTATTTTTTTACAGCGAAAATGAATTTTCCAAACCAGAAGATGTTTCTTGAAGAAAATAGAGAACAAAATATTTTAATTAGACAATAATTCTGAGCAACTGAGAAAAGAGAACTATTTTTTTTAAGTAATCGACAAATGAGATGAAAAAAGGTTTTCAACTTACGGTAAAAGAAAGATTTTAATCAGGTTGAAATTTCTTTTAATAATCAAAAATTGTTTACAGAAAACTAATTGTTAATAAACCTGTTTATCAAATGAAGAACCTCTTTAAACAATTATAAATTCAATATTTTTTTTTGAACCAGTCAAACTTTTATTGACTAATAAAAAAAAACCCGTTAGGTATAAATTTTTTCTTCAGCCTATATATTTGAAAAGATCTTTCGACGATTTAACTTTTACCTGATTATTGATTTTCTATTATAATTTATAGGATTATTATACGTGTTCTTAACATTCGCTTTTTTATAAAAAGACATTATTTTACATTTGATAGTTTATTTGAGAATTTTTCGTCACATATGCTTGCATCACATACACTCGTTCGCACTTTCTGGCATTCTGTCGTTTTTCACTCAACTGGAGGAAATTGAAAAAAATTCAATAACTCCGTTATAACAAAAATCAACGTGAACCGACAAATCAGAAATTCAGTTCGAGAATGATCGTTTTTTTTTTTTTTTGAAAAAAAGAAAGCAATATCGACAAATTCGGTGTAAAAAAAAGAGTACTGGATTTTCATGAAAATTCTATTAGAAATAATTTAAAATGAATGGAGAACACATAGTACACGATACAAATAATAATTTGGATTACAAATGCAAATAGTCGCAAAAGAATAATAAATTATTATTATTTAAAAAAAAGGAAAAAAAAAATTGGCCAATGCAATTAATTGATAGGAAGATTGATCCAGTTACTTTTTTTTCTCCCTTAATATAAATAGGCGCTCTTTCAGTTTTTTTTTCACATAAATAATTACAAATTTTCTTTTCCTATATATTTCCAACCTTGGCCTGAGAGACTTCGTACCACTTGAAATGTGTTTTATGCAAATAACACCCCAAAAATAGTTTTTCATAAAACAATCTCTTCGCTAGTCCCACACAAACAACACCAGTGCCACTTAAAAAAAGGAAACTTACACTAAAGAAAAATTATTTAAACAAGCATCAACAAAATTACAAATCCTTTACACGATTTTTCTTTTTTTCTCCCCTAGATTATTCAATTCAATTAAGACTTGTTACAAATTCGAAGCCCAGCCTCGAACATTTCCTTTTCTATATTCGTATAATTTCCTTTTATTTAACTATTTAATAATGTTTAACGGCATTTAGAGAATGACAAAAAAAAAAAATTTAATTTTATGAGAATTCACGAAAAATTTTTCCACTCAACAATATAATATTCTTCTCTTTTTCCTAAGTGATTGTTCAAAAATGTGCAAATTCAAAATTCACTCGCAAAACAAAAGTACATTTCATTCTTTGCAATTATCGATCATAAAATGTGACTGACATTGCTTTTTAGAATTGCAATTTTTCATAAAGAGAGGCAAGGAGAATATAAATTTGCAATTGATCTGAATTCCCATAATTCATTAAAAAAAATGCTCTTTTATCTCAATTCTAGGCTAGTGTTTCGAAATTTAAAAAACCGCGTTTCACAAATCTTTTTTTTTTTGTAAAAAAAAATTATCCAAAGAAGCAACAGTCTTATTTTGGACGAAGGTGAAATTTGACTGTGTTTTTGTTTTTTTTTAAAAAAGAAAAACAAGGTTGTACATTTAAGACACAAGAGCTACATGTATGTACATCCAAGATATAAAAGGTGTGTAAAAAGGGGGGGATGTAAATGTTAAGGCGTTACACACGAAAGCTTAGCCTATCAAGTTTATTTTGTTTTGTTTTGTAGCATGACTGGGCCGCAAACTGGAGCGAGGCAATGACGAATTGATTATTTATCATGTAATCAGACAAATTTTGTCACTTTCAGCTCTGATCTTGTGATAATGCTCCATATTTATTGCCCAAAGAAAGTTTTGGCCCTTGTGATTGTGTTTCATGTACAGTCATCGTTCTACTGCTTCCTTTATTCCGAACTTCTTCAAATGTATTATCTTCTCGTTTCCTGTAATTATTTAAATTGTTTCATTTCATATTTCGTAACTATAATTAGAAAAAAAACTATTAATTTAAATCTAAAATAAAGTTTAAATCTAAAATCAAGTTTAAATATAAAATCAATTTTAAATATAAAATAAAATAAAATTAATAATTAAATTAAATTAACTACAGAAAATTCAATTAGGAATTAAATTAATAATTGAATTAAAGTAAATTAATCATCGAATAAAATTAAATTCCGTTAGTCTTTTTGCAGTTTAAAGATAGTTGTTTATGTTTTCTGATGTTTTAAAAATAATTTCTCCTTTTAAATGTTTTGAATTATAAAATCAATGAAATTCTAATTCAATGCTTAGAAGATTAAACATTGATAAAAATGAATTAAAAATTAAAAAGTAAACTAATTTAGATTTATTATTCACTTAATCAAGAAATAAGTTTAGAAGAAATATTTTCGCAAGAATAATTTAAAAATTATAAAATGCTTAAGGTCCTGAAAAATTTCCGAGTCGGAAATTTTTGAAACTCATTCATAGAAGTTTATTAAAATTTTTGAAACTAATTTAATTGTTTCGAAGGATTTTATTAAACATTTTTTAAAAGAATTACATTTTTTTAAGGAATTTAATTAATGTACTGAAAAAGATGTAGAAGTTACAATCTAAAGAATATTATCAAATTTTTTGAAAATAATTAAATTCTTTCAAGCAATTTTATCAAAAATTTTAAAAAATAATTGAATTCTATTAACATTTTTTATTAACATTATATATCTACTAAAAATTTTTCGAATCTTCCAAAAGTTCTATTATTTTCAATATTTTTATTTATACCGTGAAAATGATTTAATTCTTATTAAAAAAATTTACAACTACTTCAAAATTTTTGAAAAAAATTTAATTCTTTTAAGACATTTCATGAAAATTTAATTTTCCAACGTTCAAATGAACGAAATTTTTTTTCACCTGAAGTATTTTTCAAACTTACTATCGAAAAAAGAAAACTAATTCAATTTAAACAATATTTAGTTTAGAATTAACTTATTTTAATCTAAAAAATAATTTTTTTGTAAATAAAATACAAATTAGAAGTAAAAAAAATATTGTTGTTTATTTGAACGTTCGAAACTTTAGGAACGTAAAGTTTAAAAAAATAATTAAATTTTTTCAAAGAATTTAATTGCACTGAAAAAAATTGTGTAGAAATCAGTTGAAATCTAAAGAAATTCATTAAAATTTTTGAAAATAATTTATTTTTATTAAGTAATTGTATCAAAATTTTGAAAAATAATTCAATTCTATTGAGAAATTTTTATTTAAAATTGTGTTATAAACAATATTGAAATATTCCAAAAAATTCAATTACTTATTTGTAGATATCATGAAAATAATTAAATTTCTTCTGAAAAATTTTACATCTTTAAAATTTTGATCCAATTTAATTTTTTTCAATAAACTTGATGAAAAAAATTGAATAAACAAATGGTAGACAAATTCTTTAAAAATAATTGAATTCTCTAAACAAATTTCATTAAAATTATATTAAAAATATTAAAAACCCTGTGATGCACTTTATTATTTTTAAATAAAAAAATAAAAAATAATTAAATTTTTAAATATAAAAGTTCAATTGTTTCGAAAAAAATTTAAATATTCTTTTAAGAAATTTAATTAAAATTGTACACGAAAATATTTTTATATTTCTAAACAATTTTATTAAAACGTTTGAAAATAATTTTAATGTTTTGTTGAAAAAAATGTAAAATCATTAAAAGAATTTTTAAATGAAATTAAACTCAAAATAATTTAATCTTTGTAAAGAATATTGTATTCAAATTTTAGAAGATGATTAGATAATTTTGAAAAATAATTGAATTTTTTCAGGGTATTTAATTCAAATTGTGTATTGAAAATAAAATACTTGCGAAGAATTTTATTACTTAATAATAAAATTCTTTCATTTTATTCTTGCAGTTAATTTTTTTTAAATTTACCAATAAATTTTATGAAAATAATTGAATTCTCTTCTTCTTCCTCTTATGAGGAATTTGATTAAAATTTTACAAAGTAATAAATGATATTAATTAATTTCATTATTAAATAAGTGATTTTTTATTTTAAACTGAAATCTTCTAGAAATTGAATTTGATATTTGAAAATAAAAAAATTTGCATATTACATTATACATTGTAAATAAATAAATACAGCGAACATTGCGTTTCGGACTTGAAATTTGTTACTTAAATTAAAGATAAAATGAAATAAATAAATTAATTTAAATAATAGTTGAAGTTATTATTAAAAATAAGTTTTCTAATCGAATGAATCAATAATTGAGTTAATTATTTTATTATTTATGTATTTTCAATTAATTCATTAATTAATTAGTTGATTAGTTAATAAAAAAATAATGTGAAGTAGAAAAAGAAAAATATTTGTTGTATAATGTATAATAAAAAAAAATTACCGTCTGTTCCATGGCCCGGAAGGTTCATTACTCTGTTGCTGTTTTGAACTTAAACTTGGGAAATATTCCTCGCTCTTAATATCGGGTGCAATGTTCCTTGCTCGTTGTCGCGGACTAGCTACTGATGATGATTGATTCCTTAAATGCGGAGCTTTATAACTACTGCTGGTGACTTGCTTTTCTGGTTTCTGTTGGACTTCGGGTTCAACTTCTGTTTGTGGCGGTAATTCAGGCTTTTTCCAAGGTCCACTGTGTTTAGTGCCGGGTTCTCCTGATTCTCCATCCGAACTATTTTCACCTGTACCTCGGCCATCGTCCGATTCAGCATCCGTCGATTCTGTTACTTGTAAATTTCCAATCTTCAATCCCGAATAATCCTTCTTCTCCTCCTCAAATTCTCTCCATTCATCTTCCTCCTATTGTAGAGAAAAATTTCACAAAAAAATTAATTTTCAAATAAATTTATACAATAAATGTATAAAATAAATTTATACAACAAATTTACATAATAAATTTAGAAAATCAAGTTTTAAATCGAGTTCAAGTATAAGTGGAGTAAAAATCAGAGTTGTCACGCTTTTACCCTTTTCAAATTCCCTGACTTTTCCAGGTTTTCCAGGTTAAAAACCGGAATTTTTCTAGGTTTTTAAAACTATATTTATTACTAATTAGACAATTATTGTAAAACATGAATAATTTGATTTTTCAATAAATATTTAAATGTCTCAAACTTCAATTATTTTAAATGTCTACTATTTCAATAAAATTTTACAAAACAATTCAATTATTTAAAAAGAAATTTTAATGAAAATTAGTTTCAAGAATACAATTGATTTCAAATGTAACGTAATTCTTCGCAAAAATCCAATTATGTTCAAAAATTGCCAAAAATTCCCATCAAAATTTAAATTAACTTTAATAATAAAATTTTTCTCTAAAATTCAATTATTTTCGAAATTTTTAATAAAGTTCTTGTCAGAATTACAATTATTTTTAATATACAAAATTTTCATCAAATTTATCGAAAAATGAATTTTCTTAAATTTTATTAAAATTTTTTAAAAGCATTCAATATTAAAAAATTTGTTGATAAAGTTCAATTGAGGGGCTAGATGCTATAATGTGTTACGCGCCATTCATTTAACATGGCGCGTAACACATTATAGCATCCAACCCCTCAATTATTTAATAAAATCTTAATTTTTAGAGTTAAATAAACAAATTCTCGTAGAATTTTCTAATAAATAAATATTTTTGAATATGATATTCATTTATAATCATAAATTTTAACTGAAATTTATTTTTAAATCAATATTTATTAGAAAATTCTACAAGAAATCAATTATTTAACTATAAAAATAATCAATTTATTTAATAATAATTCAATGTTTCTTAAAATTAAATTTTCATAAAGAATTTTATCAAAATTTAATTATTTCGTTTTATATTATTAAACATAACTAATATTATTATTATTATTATTATTATTTATGGCCAAGAGACAAATTAAAAAAAAATTAACAATAATTTCATTTTTCGAGAAATTTGATGAAAATTTTGAATTTTAAAAGTAATTGAAATTCAGACAAGAATTTTATAAAAGTTTTCGAAAATAATTGAAATTCAGACAAGAATTTTATAAAAATTTTCGAAAATAATTGAATTTCGGAGAAAAATTTTATTATTTACAAAGACAATTTAAATTTTAAATAAAATTTTTTAATTTTGACAAGAATTTTTGTAAATTTTCAAACATAATTGAATATTTGCGAAGAATTATATTATTTTTGGTAATAATTGAATTGAATATTGAAGTAAAATTAGATTTCAAGAATATATACAAATAAAAAACAACAATTTTCCAGGATTTTGATCAAAATTCTCTGACTTTTCAAGGTTTTTTCAATTTTTATAAAATTCCCTGATTTTTTTGAATATAATATTCTATTAAAATCGAAATTTTTAACTGAAATTTATTTTTAAATCAATATTTATTCCAAAATTCTACAAGAAATCATTTATTTAATTGTAAATAAAAAAAATTATTAAATAATAATTAAATGTTTCTAAAAATTGAATTTTCATAAAAAATTTATTAAAATTTAATTATTTTGTTTTTTCTTATTAAACATAACTATTATTATTATTATTATTATTATTATTATTATTATTATTATTATTATTATTTATTGTCAAGAGACAAATTTAACAATAATTTCATTTTTAGAGAAATTTAATGAAAATTTTGTATATTATAAAAATAATTTAAATTTTGCCAAGAATTTTATTAAACGTTTTGAAAATAATTGAATTTCGGAGAAAAATTTTTGTAAATTTTTAAACATAATTGAATTTTTGCGAAGAATTATATTATTTTTTGGAAATAATTGAATTGAATATTTAAGTAAAAGTAGATTTCAAGAATAAATGCAATTAAAAATCAATTTTCCAAGATTTCCATAAAAATTCCCTGACTTTTCAAGGTTTTTTCAATTTTTATAAAATTCCCTGACAGTTCCAGGTTTTCCAGGTTACGTGGCAACCCTGAAAATTTCATGTGTACAAAAACATTCCTGTAAAATTATTTCTCTGAGTAAAAAAATGGTTTTTTAAACATATGTGAATATTACCTTATCGATTTGTAATCTAACAATTGAAATTTTCGCTTGAAAATAGAAAATTGAATAGTAGAACAATACTACTTGAACATTATTAATATTGTATTTTGGAAAAAAAATTAAAAATAATACTTTTAATTAAATTTCAGGGGGAGAAAATTAGTTTATTAAAAGGAATAATAGACTAAAGTAAAACACATCCCATGGGTAAATTAATGGATTTTTTTCTTTTAAAAGAGCTTGAAAGTCGTTGAAAACTTATGTAACAACCGGCTTTAGGTTGAGTAAAAATTTTCAATCATCGTTTCATGAGGGGGTCTCTCCTCTGAATTGTGTCGATTTCTCGACAATTCGGAGTGACGTTTGCGAGATCAAACATGGCAATGGCCGAAATCCACTTTCTAATGGTATTTCGAAATGAGGTTACAAATGATTGAACATAATTTTTTTCTTCTCTTTTCAATAATAAACAATTTACCTCAACTTGTTGTACTTCTTCACCCTCGGGATTTGTTGGTTTTTCTTTAGGTTTTGGCTTTTCAATACGCTTTCCAGTTTCTTCCAATTTTTTCGCTATCTCTTCGGTGGTTGTGAATTTTTTTCCCTTCGCTTTTTTGCGATCTTTTTTCGCGAAAAAATCATCTAAATCGGCCATTATGTTTATGTGATAATAGAAATAAAGTCTTTAATGATAATTTACAGGCAACACCGACAGTTATTTAAAATTAAATCACCATTCGCAACAGAACAGCAAGACACCGCATGGGGTTGCATGCGACACGAGTCCTTCTTTTGACCGGATATCTGGTAGTCATTTATTTACTACGTTAATCATGTTATTTTAACATCAGAATTGGGAATGTCCAGTCGGTGGATGATGTGAAATGTGTCGCTGTCGTTTTCTTGATTGATGAATGAGGCTTTAGGAAACTGTAAATCAGCCGTTATGGACAAGTGAAGATTAGCTTCTCATCCCTGGGCTTTTGGAAATGTGATTGATTCAAAACAGTGCGAATAGTAAACAAATAAATAAAAGATTATTATTTGGAAAATAGAATATTAGAAACTATTGTTTTTTTAACATGAGTAGTGAAAAAAGAGAACACAGTGATAGTGAAGAAGAATGGATTGGTCCATTGCCGTCGGAAGCTGCGCCTTTGAAGAAAAAACGAGGTTTGTTTAACCTAACCTATAAACTACTGTAAAAATTTTTTTACTTTTTTACTTATAAATAAAAATATCCATTTTTCTATTTTTAAATAATTTAGTTTTGGAATACGAGAGGATTTATGTTGAAAATCTACCATGCAGTGAAACATACGAAAAAAGTTATATGCACAAAGATGTTATTACTCACGTTTTGTTGACAAAGTAAGTCCATAATTTAAGAATAACTAAATTTACTGATTAAATTCATAATTTTTGCTAAATATCAATTCTAAATTAAGGAATGTATCTGTCTAGGATTACAATAATCGTTTCTGTAAAATAATTTTTTTTTCCTATTTCAGTAGAACCAATTTTGTCATAACTGGTAGTTGTGATGGTAGTATCAAATTTTGGAAGAAACAAGAAGAACTGATAGAATTTGTAAAACATTATCGTGCTCATTATAGGGCAAATATTGTCGCATTATGTTCAAGCAGTAATGGAGTTCACGCCTGTACAATTAGTAATGACAAAACAATGAAAGTCTTCGACGTAATTAATTTTGGTAATCATTTTTTATTTTTAGTAAAAGTTGATGTATAATTTTACTGATTTATTTATTTAAGTAGTGAAAGAGACAATGTCCTTGCGTAAATAATATTTTTATATACGCTAAAAGAAAATGTATCAGGGTTGCTACGGTCAGGGAAAACCTTGAAAACCTGGAATTGTCAGGGAATTTTGTCTCGGTCAGGAAAAACCTGGAAATTTCAGGGAATTTTATAAAAATTTTTTTCAAAAATTAATTTGACGTATCTAAAGCGCGAAAAGTTCAATTTTTCATTTTTATTCTCGCTTCTAATTTTAAAAAACTTCATTAAATATTTTTTAAAAAATTTTAAAAGTTAGATTTAAATACGCTCAAAAATTCAATTATTTTCAATACAATTGTAATAAAATTTCACGAACGAAATAATTGTTTTTAATTTTTAAGAAAGAGTTCAATTTTCCAGCAAAAATTTTAATAAATGTTTACAGTATGATTATTAATTATAACTATTAAAAACATCGACATAAACAATAATTTTCTAGAAATTTTAATAAAATTTAATTATTAAATTTTTAATTTCAATTATTACGATACACGATTATTTTAGAAATTTAAAATAAATTGTTGAAATTCAATTATTTTTAAAATTATCAATTAAAATTATTAATGAAACTTCATTTTAAAAAAAAATTAAAACAAATTCTTCGAAGAATTTATTTACGATTATCAACCATTTTAATAAAATTCTTCGCATGCATAAAATTATTTTTATAAATAATAAGATTCTTCGAAGGAATTGAATTATTCTCAAATTTTTTGATAAAATTCTTTGCAAGCATTCAACGATGTTCAATACATTAATTTTAAAATTGAAAATATTCAAAAAGCAAAAATTAAAAAGATGGTCTGGAAAACCTGGAAAAGTCATGGAATTTTGAAATGCTGAATTCGTAGCAACCCTGTGTATATTAAATTTTGGAAAAGTATTTTACAATTTGGCATTAAAGTGCAACAAACCGAAATTTCGATGTAAAAAATACCAAACTTTAAAAAAATTTATGTAGAATAAAGTTATATTAAAATACTTAAAATTGATTTTAAATTCTTGATATTTGATATTTAAATGTTTTAAAATGCTATTTTTTATTGTATTTGTTGATTTTCTGTTTCCTTGTAGACATGATTAATATATTAAATCTAAACTACGTACCTTCATGCGCTGAGTGGATTTATTCCGATGGCGATGCTATTCCTGCTGTTGCAGTAGCTGATCAGGATTCAAATAAAATTTACGTTTACGATGCAGTGGGAAATTCGGAACCTTTGCATATTTTTGAGAAACTACACACAAAACCAGTCGTTGCGTTAAAGGTATATATTAATAGTTTAAATTCTTTTGAAATTAGTTATATTTTATATATGAACTAGCAAATGTTAACGTAGTATTCAATTTGTTATTGTTATGCAAATTACAAACTTTTTCATTTACAAACATAAATTCTTAAAACAATTTCATTATCAAAATTTAAAAAATTCACTTATTAAGAACAATATTATTTATTACTATTCATATTTTCAAAAATTTTAATGAAATTTCATGAAAGAATTTAAATATTTTCTAAAATTTTAACAAATCGTTCTAAACAATTCAATTATTTTCAAAACAACACTAATTGAATTCCTAGGAAGAGTTCAATTTGTTAAAACAATTTAACAAAAAATTCAATTTTTTTCTATAATTTTAATAAATTCTTCGAAATAATTCAATTATGTTCATAAATAGTAAAATTCTTCACAAGAATTCAATGAATTTTCTAAATATTTAAATGTTTTGCAGGAATTTAATTATTTTCAAAACAATTTTAATTAAGTTCCTCAAAATAGTTCAAATATTTTAAAAAATATTTCCATAAATTTCATTTATTTCCTAAAATTATAATAAATTCTTCGAAACAATTCAATAATCTTCAAAACAACTTTAATTGAATTTCTCAAAAAAATTTCATTATTTGCAAATATTTTTATAAAATTCTTCACAACAGTTTAACTATTTCTTAGAATTTTAATGAATTCTTCGAAACATTTAAATTATTTTTATAAATAGTAAAATTCTTCGCAATAATTCAATTATGTTTATGAATAGTGAAATCGTTTACAGAAATTCAATTCTTTTCAAAATATTTTTAATTGAATTTCTCGAAGGAATTTAAATCTTCAAATATTAACATAAAATTTGTATATTTTATAAAATTTTAATAAATTCTTTGGAATAATTCAATTACTTTTATGAATAGTAAAATTTTTTGCAAGATTTCAATTATTTTTAATAAAATTTTAATAAAATTCTGCTCTATAAAATTCAATTATTTTTAAAATGATTAATAAAAATTATTAAAGAAATTCATTCCATTATTAGGCACAAAAATTCAAAGAAATTGTGCAAAAAGAATTTAATTAGAATATTTAAAAATTTTAATGAAATTCTCCGCGAGAATTCAGTTATTTCCCTAAATAATGAAATTCTGTGAAGGAATTCTATTATTATTATTATTATTATTAAGTTTTTTAATATAATACTTTGCAATAATTCGATGATTTTCAATACATTAATTTTAAAATTGAAAATATTTGAAGAGAAAAATTGTGAAAAAGTCTAAAAACGAAGAACCAAACAACTAACTTCCAACTGCGAATAGATTACCGGATCAAAATTTCAATTATCTTTAAATATAATAAAATTTTTCTCTGAAATTCAATTATTTTCAAAAATTATTAATAATTTCTCTTAAAAATTTCAATTATTTTCCAAAATTTCTCTTAATTGAATTATTTTCAATATGATTTATTTTAATGAAAAAATGTCCAAAAGCATTCAGTTATTAAAAAAAAATTTAATAAAATTCAACGCAAACATTTGATTTTTTCCAATAAATAATTATAATTTTTCCAGGAATTCAACATTATTTGGGAATTATTTTCAATACAATTTTAATCGAATTCATCGAAAAATGTAATTATTAGAAGAATTATTTAAAAATTTCTGGATAAAATACTTTATGAAAATTAAAAGAAACATTCAATTTTTCAATTATTTATTTTTGTATTTAAACAATTAATCGTTCGTAAAATTTTGTGAGAAAGCTTTATTTAAAACTAAATTTCAGTAAAAATTTTAAATAATAATTGAGTATTAAAAGCATTAAAGCATTAATTTTTAGAAAATAATAGAATTTTTTCGTTAGCTGTTTTTAAAAATTAATAAAAATGGAATTTTGGCATGAAATTTTATTAAAATTGTAATAAAAATATATGAAGTTTTGCAAAGGACATATTTTTAATTATGATAATTTTTTATTCGAAGAATTTATTAAAATTTTAGAAAATTGAATTTTTTTGCAAAATTTTATAAAGAATCAGGACAAAAATTGGATTATTTCGTTCAATTTTATTTTAAAAAATTAAAGTTTTTTAAGGATTTTTATTATTTTTCAAAAAATATTTTTATTGTTTCAAGGGAATTAAAATTTTAGAAAATAATTGAACTGTTCAATGAAATTTTATTGAAAATAATTGAATTTTTGCCATTATTATTTATAAAAATAATTATTTTCATACTTGCGAAGATGTATTTTAAAATGTTCGGAAATATAAACAATAATAATTAATTATGTACTTAATAAGTGAATTTTTAAAATTTCCATTATGAAACTATTCAAAAATTTATGTTTGTAAATAAAAAATTTTATCATTCTCATAATATTACTAATAATATTAAATTGAATATCACGTTACGTGCGCTAGTTTAATTAATTGATTAATTTGCCAGTTTAATTCGAAACTCGATAGTTTAATTTATTTTTTGACAAATAAATCTGAAAATCCTCAAGAAACTTTTTGAAAAAATATTAAAAATATTTGATTTTAAAAAGAATTACTTTAGTTAAAAATTCTAAAAAATTATAATTTGAATTAAAATTATGAAAGTATTTTCGAAAAAAGTTACAGTAACAATAGTTCTTATAAAATAAAATAAAATAATAATTTTAGCACTAGATCATTTTTAATTATTAGAAAACGGAAAGAAATCGAAGACTCGGAGTAATCGATTTCTTCCCGTTTTATAATTTTTTAAATTTAATTTAAATTTTTTAAATTTAATTTAAATTTTTTAAATTTAATTTAAATTTTTTAAATTTAATTTAAATTTTTTAAATTTAATTTAAATTTTTGAAATTTAATTTAAATTTTTTTAAATTTAATTTTAATTTTCTTTTTAATTGTCGAATTTTTAATCGATTTGAACAATGCTTAAATATTCCAATTATTCCGATTAACAGTACAATGCAATCTACGAAACTTGTATATCGGTCGACAAAGCTGGAATATTGGAGTATTGGACGGGGCCAAAATTGGAGTACAAATTTCCAAAGTGTGTTAGATTCGACTCGAAATTAGATACGGATTTATTTGAATTTGCCAAAAATAAGACATATCCGTGTGGTTTGGCAATATCTCCAGATGGAAAGAAATTCGCTTCGCTCAATCGCGACAGACGTGTGAGAATATTTCATTTTCTCACCGGTAAATTGTATCGCGTATTTGACGAGAGTCTTCAAAGATACACGGAACTTCAGCAAACAACACTGCAATTACCGAACATGGAATTCGGTCGTAGGCACGTTATTATTCATTTCATTGAGTTTACAATTCTTTTCTCTTCTAGTGACAAGAAATTATTTTCCTCAAAGTCCGTAGCGATGAGTTGATAATTAATATTGTCGACTCTAGTTGATTGATAAATTATGTTTTAAGTTTTATTAATTGTTATATTTCAAATTTTTCAAATTTCATTAATTATTATATTTCAAATTTTGTTAATTATTATATTTCAAATTTTATTAATTATTATATTTAAAACTTTATTATTATATTTAAAATTTTATTAATTATTTTATTGTTAGAATTGTAATATTAATTATTTTTCGAATAGAATGGCTGTTGAGAGGGACTTGGACAAAACAGAAGCGAATCTCGGGAACATTGTATTCGACGAATCTGGCTATATCGTCCTTTACAGTACAATGCTTGGAATTAAACTCGTAAATATCTACACGAATCGATGTATTAGGGTTTTGGCGAAACCGGAGAATATTCGTCCTATGCACTTGGCACTTTTTCAAGTAAGAAACTTTCTTCTCCCATATTTTTTAATTCCTTCAGCAATTTTTTTTTCAATTTTATCCTTTTTTTGTAATTCGGTAAATTGATTTTTTTGTTTGTTTGTGAAAAACACAGGGAAGAGCGAAAAAACCAGCCGGCGCTGTAAGTGTAGAAATGGAAGCGTCGGAAAATTCAACATTAGAATTGAATAAAGCAGATCCAACGCTATTTTGTACGGCATTGAAAAAAAGTCGTTTCTATCTATTTACAAGACGTGAGCCCGAGGATACAAAGAGTCAAGATTGTGATCGCGATGTGTTCAATGAAAAACCATCGAAGGAGGATATTATTTCAGCGACAGAGGCCACGAATATGCAAAGAATTTATGACAATGCAATTGTTCATACAACAATGGGCGATATTCATTTGAGTCTCTTCAGTAAAGATGTGCCTAAGACTGTTGAGAATTTTTGTGTACACTCGAAAAATGGTTACTACAATAGTCACATATTTCATCGGGTCATGAAGACATTTATGATTCAAACCGGAGATCCAACTGGAACAGGAACTGGTGGCGAAAGTATATGGGGCGGTGAATTCGAAGATGAATTTAAACCACATTTAAAGCACGATAGACCCTATACGCTCAGTATGGCGAATGCCGGACCCAATACGAATGGAAGTCAATTTTTTATCACACTCACGCCAACGGTAGGTTTATTATTATTTCTTTTCGTTAAAATTATTTATTGAATTATAATATTAGCAATAAGGTATAATATAAATATATTTTTTTGTCTCTTTTCTAAGAGTATTTTTCTATATTGTGTACATTTGTTTGTGAATTTTTTTTATATTTTGTACATTTTTTCTATCTCAGCAAATTGTCAAGGAAATTGTTAAACGGAAATTTGAAAATGAAAATTAGCTTCTAATTTTTAAAAATTCAATATTTTCAGTATTTTCAAATTCATATTTCGAAAATTCAAATACGTACAAAGAACAATAAATTTTGGAATTATTTTTAACAATTAATTTAGAGAAATAGTAATTAAAATTTTTTAAAGAAAAAGCTACTTGAATTCACAATAATAATTTTAACGTATTGAAACAATTGAAAATTCTGTAAAATTTTATATTTTAAAGAATTTTATTTTTTCCCCTTTAAAAATTGTCTTTAAATATAATTATATTTTTGAAATTAATCATTTTTTGAATTTACAAAAATTATTCTTTTTAAATAATTCAATTCTCGTAGTTGAATTCTGATAGGAATTGATTTAAGAAAAATTTCAGTTATTATTTTTTAAAAAATAATTAAATATTTAAACCGTTATAACAGGAATTTTAGGAATTAATTAAATTTTAAAAGGTTTTTAAATTAAATTCCTTGAAAATTAAAGGAAAGCAAGAGTTTTAAAATCTTTAAATTTTTATCTTAAAAAATGATTGATAACATTAGTTTTCTTTAAAAATTATTAAAGTTTTTCAATAATTTTATTTAAAAATTCTAAAAAAATAATTGAATTTCGGATGAATTACAGTTGCAAATTTTAGAAATAATTACATTTCATGAGGTTTTTCATTGAAACTATTTGAAATTTTAATTCCGAAGGGAAAAATAAATATGAATAAGTTTTTAAATTTTTTGTTTAACAAAAAGTATTAAAGTTTTGAAAAATTTAATTCACAAATTTCGTAAAATTATTTCTTGAAAAAATGAAACTAAATTTTTTTAAAAATACCTCTATTTCCGAAAATAATTTAAAAAAATTGAAACAATTGAAGGTTTTGCTAACTTTTATTGAAATAAATTTTGAATTTTAATTCAAGTTGCTGTTATAAATATTTTGACATTTACTGCACGAGTTGTTCAAATAATTACATTTAATGAAAGACAGTAAGAAAAATTATATTTTTTAAGAAATTAAGAATTTTCATTAATTTTGTAAAAGCAAATTTTTAAAGGAAAAATGGAGGAGAAAATTTCACGCGCACGTTTAGTTTTGCTAGTAATTCTATTAAGAAATTTAATTGTTTTCAAAAAATGACACATTTTAAAATTTATTTCTTAGATTTGTTTTATCATAATTTTTTAAGATTCAATTAATCTTTAAACAAAGTGTTGTCAATTGTTCGGAAACTATTATCTTTCAAAAACTATTGAAAAGTATTTCAAAAAAATTATTTGTCAGAATTTCTTTCTTTTATCATTTTTTGAAAATGTTAATATTATACCTTTTAAATTTTAAAAAAATGTGGACAGTTGCAGTAACAGTTATTATAAATAAATCATTTTTTGAATTTAAATAATTGGATTTTAGAAAAGCTTTCAAAAAATTATTTACAATAATTCATTTAGAAATGAAGTTTAGTTGAAAATTGTAGAAAATAATTGAACTCAGGAAGGATTTTAATTGTAAATGTTAGAAATGTTTAAAATTCATAAATTTTACTTATTTGCTCGCATATTTTTCGGTAAAAAGAATTTTGTCAGGGAAAATATTTTTCATGTCAGTGAATTGACAGGGAAATTGATAAACACAATCTTGTGACCATCCTGATTAATTATTGTTTTTTGTTATGTTTTTTCTACTCTTGTGATTAAAATTGAATTTTATTTTCAGTCGTGGTTGGATAATAAACACACGGTTTTTGGCAGAGTTGTCAAAGGAATGGAAGTTGTACAGAATATTAGTCAAGTTAAAACAAATCCGAAAACAGACAAACCTTATGATGACATTAGAATTGTCAGTATTACTGTTAAATAGATTGTGTGAGTAAAATTCAATTTTTTATTTATACTGTATCATAATTATGAATTTTCTACCATCTGAACAGTGGAATAATATTAGTTGTAAATGATTGATTACTACTGCTAATAGTAGCTAAAAATAAAATTTATAAATAATTTTTACAAGCAAAAGTATTTTTTTTATTACCTAAAAATTCTTATTCTAATCTTCTATTTATTTTTAATATTAGTAATCGTTATATTATTTCGGTAATCTATTCACAGTTTGAAGTGAGTTGTTTTATTTGTTTCCTAACTATTTGTTTTAATAATTTTTTTAAAATATTTTCAATTTTAAAATTAAAGTGTTGAAAATCATTGAATTCTTGCAAAGAAATTTGTCGAAAAATTTGAGAATAATTGAATTCCTTCGACAAATTTTATTATTTATAGAACTAATTGAATTCTTGGGAAGAATTTTATTAAAATTTTTAAAAATCCGAATTAAATTCTTCTGAAGAATTTCTTTTAATTTCATTTAAATAATGGAGTTTCTTTAATAATTTTAATTGAAAGTTTTGAAAAAAATTGAATTTTAATCTTTCAAGTTTTTAAAATAGTTGTATTTTTTAATAATTAACAATTTTAAACATTTACTTATTCAAATTTTATTTCAAATTTTTGGAAATAATAAATTATTTCAATTATAAAAAAATTATAAAAATATTTTTTCAAAAGTTTGGTACAATTTTTAAAAAAAATTTAAGTCATTCAAGGAATTTTATTAAAATTTACAACAAAAAAAAATTAAATTCATTCGAATAATTAAAGGTTTTTGAGTTTCGACAATAATTGAAGTCTTTCAAAAAATTTATTCAATTTATTGAATATAATCGATTTTGTTAATAATTGTAATTAATAATTGTTACTAATTAAAAATATAATTGAATTGTTTCGAGCGGTTTATTAAAATTTTGTTGAAAATAATTGATTTTTTGCTAGAAATTTTATTTTTTATAAGAATAATTGAATTCTTGACAAGATTTTACTATTTAAAAAAATAATTGCATTGTTTTGAAAGATTTATTAAAATTCTGTTAAAAATAATTGAATTTTTGGTAAAATTGGCTAGTTAATAAATAATAAGAAATATTAAAATGATAATTGTAAAGAACAGTAGAAATAAAAATTAAAATAATAATATTAAACAATAATGGATCTAAAAGATGTAAAATTTGAAAAACAAT
The DNA here is from genome assembly GCA_032873175.1 of Leptopilina drosophilae. Lineage (NCBI taxonomy): Eukaryota > Metazoa > Arthropoda > Insecta > Hymenoptera > Figitidae > Leptopilina > Leptopilina drosophilae. Next base: position 46,216,672 of record CM065480.1, on the reverse strand, counting down.
TAGAATTTTGAAAAGGAAGAAATAAATGTAAGTCAATAATTAATATAGTCTTTATAATGTTAGGAAAGGTAGTTTTACATGAATATATATTTTTTGATACAGTATACATGTTATATAATACAATGGATATGCAGGTATATTTATACATATGTATTTTTATATAATTAAACATGATTTCTTTTTTCGTAGCTTCTTGTTCTTCATTTTTTTCTACTTTTGCAATTTTGCATCGTCACTCACAAATGACTTTTCATAACAATCAAATAAATACAAATAGAAAAATTTCTTAAGAATTGAAAAAGAAAATTTTAATTTTAAAAACGTAATTTCTAGATTTTATTATAATTATAATTATAATATTATTATTTTATTATTATCATCATTATTATTATTTTAAGTTATTTGACATTGCAGTGTTAAATTATGTTTTTCACGGTTTAAAATCATTTCTAGAAATTTGACATTTCTTTTACATACTAAACCTTTTTGTTTAACAATAACAATTGATTTTTCAATTTTGCTTTTTGTTTTTGGTCCTCTTTCAATGGAAATTATAATTTATTTTCACTTCACACAAATTTTTACATTCCTAAATAGTTTACTTCTATTTCTCCATTATTGTATTCTCCATTAAATGTAATTATTATTAAAATTATTATTTTTCACTTAGAAACTAGTTTTCAATTAAAAATTAATTTTCAGTTATAGAAATTATATTTTTTTTCAATTAGAAACTATTTTTTAATTATAAATTAATTCTTTATTTCACTAAAATTTATTTTCTCTCCATTCTAGATTTGAAGAAAGTAATAATTTTAAATTATCTAATTCTGAATGAATTAAGAATTTCAATGCAAAAGGAAAATGATGAAATATATTTACCAATAGAATTAGATTTGATAAAATACAATACAACTTGATTATAAATTTTTAAAAGGGGAAAAAAGTCTTTCCTCATTAGTATACGCTTCAGTTAGGAGTCAAGTACATAAGACAAAAGACCCTTAAAAAAAAGCGATGACGACGTTCCGGTCGCAATAAAAGAACGCTTTAGAGCACAATGGTTAATGAACCGATCGTCTCCTAGATTACAATCTTGACCAACTTTTTTCCTATTTTTTTCCCTTCTCTTCTTTTTTTTTGTTCAAGCTCTAGAGCTGTATTAGGAAAAAAATTAAAAATTTCTCTAGAATAAATAAGAAAAAATATGTTTTCTTTAGAACTTTTTTTTTCTTCATGGAAAAAATTGAAACGTTAAAATAATAATTATCATTAAATAGTTAGATGGTAATTTTTTTTATGTTGTAATTCTTTGTGTCGAATTGTTTTTTCGTGGAACTATTACAAATATATACATTTTTTAAATACCTAAATATTTTTTAAATACCTAAATATTATTTAAATACCTAAATATACCTAAATATTTATTTAAATACCTAAATATTTATTGAAATGCTAAATATTAAAATTAAATCTATAACATTATAAATTTGCAATAAATCTAATATTTATTTACAAAATTAATTTTATGACTAATTGTTGTTTTTTTTATTTTTCTTCGTCAAATTTATTAGGAATTTTATTAGGAATCTGGTATTAATTTATTTCGAATTAATGTTGAGAATAATTGAAATTATAAAAGAATTCGAAATAACACTGAATTTACAAATTTATTTTTGAGTTTGCAAATTTTGTTTTTTCTTTCATAAATTCTGGTAAATATTCACTTTTTTACTACTAATCTTATTTTATAATTTTTTATACTTTTATTGTAATTTTATTTAAGTTAAATTTTTTCTATTTTGTAACTTTTACTCTAATTGTGAAGTAAATTTTTATTAACTCTAATTCGTTGTTTTTATTCAACAAAAATTTTCCGAATATAATATATTTGACGCGTAGTTTTGATATTAAAGTGAATATTCACCTGAATTCGAAAAATAATTTCATTTAGTATATCAAAGAAAATTTTTTCGTGAAAAATGAAAAATATTTTATTATTAAGTGGAATAATTAGATTAATTACACTAATTAAATTAATTATTCGAATTTTCCTCGAATTCGTAAAATTAATTTTATTAATTAGATTAATTACTTTAATTAAGTTAATTAAGCTAATTCAGTTAATTAAGTTAATTAAGTTAATTAGATTAATTCACTTAATTATATTAATTGTACTGATTATATTAAATAATTATTAATTTATTAATAATAAATTATTTCTAAAATTATATTAGTGTCTAGAATTTTTAAAAATTGGGAAAAATATTCTCAATATATTTGAAAAAATTATATTAGTGCCTAGAATTTTTAAAAATTGGGAAAAATATTCTCAATATATTTGAGTTTAAAAATTTTCTCTGAATGGAAAGACATTTAAATATGTATATTTATGTACAATTCCCAGCATTGCAGTTTCTAAAATTTAAATTCTCTTTGTAGAGAATTTTTTTTTTCGTCTTAAAAATTAGAATCTTCCCGTTACAAGAATATATAATTTTTACATTTTCCCTTTTGAAATTAATTTGCTTTCGGTATTTATTATAATTATCATTTAATTCGTTTTTACAGCTTCTGAATGTTACTCTAGAAATTTTTTTTGTTTTAGGAATACTTTAATTTATTTCCAAGGAGAAGAAAGGAGTGAAAATGTTTATGTTCGGAAAAATTGGGGAATTCGAACTACGAAAAATATAGTAATTAAACAAAATGATTAAGTAAAGTAATTAAAATATTAATTTCAATAAATATTAAGTATTAAATTTAATCTCAATATTATGAGTTAATTTTATAGTTAAACAAAATTAAATAGTAAAATATTTAAATTAATTTCAAAATTAATTGTTAGTTGAGTAAAATAATGATTATTATATTAGATAACTGTTAGTAGATTTTCTAAAATAAAATATTTGTTTACTATTTTTTGGAAAAAAAAGAATAGTAAATGTTTTAGGAAAGAACATTTTTTTTTTCGTAATTTCGAGTCGTTTATGTGTATTTTTATTATTATTTTCGAAAATTGTTATAAGATGAAAAGATTTTCACAACTTTTGGTTTTTCGCTTGAAACCTAAAAGATGTTTGAGAATTTTTTTTCTATTTTTGCTCCTTCGTCTTCTCGTTGCTTGGTCCCGATCGCGTTGTGGATTCAATTTAATTTGAGCCAATATTCCCACTAGAAGCTCGTCAACGTGATGAGCTAAGCCAGATGAAGTTTCGATGAATTTGCAGCCGCAGCTGTTTGCAATCCTTCGACCCACTATGTATATTGATTTTATCATGAAATGTCTAATTTATAGAAAAACATGCTGTTTTTTTTAAAGTTAATTAATTATTTTCCTCTCTCAATTTTAATTTCTAATTCACCAATTTTTTTATTTTTTATTTTTCTTCTTTCATTTTTTTTAAATTTCATATTCTTCTTTCATTTCTTTTTACATTTTATTTTCTTCTTTTAATTTTATTTCGTGTCCTTCAGTTTTTTTTATAATTGAGAGAGGAAAATTTCTCGTTTTTTAATAATCGAAAGAGAAAAAATATTTTATTGAAATTAATATTCCTTCTATTAATTGAGAATAGAAAAATTTTTCTTCTTCTTTTTATTTGATTTTCTTGATTTAATTTTACTTTTTTCTTTAATTTTATTTTCTATACTCTTAATATTATTTTCTTCTTTTACTTTCGGGTATTTTTTGCTCTTTCTTTTAATTTTTATAATTGAGAAAAAAATTTTGAATTATCTTATCGAAATAATCGATGAGAGGGAAAAATTTTATTTAAATTAGTTTTATGAAAATATTTTAGTAGAAAAAAATTGTAATTTTTTTTTAATAACTCACTCATGGATGGAACTTCTCGTTTCCTCTCGAGATCAACTTTATTTCCCACGAGAATAACACCGTGTGAAGCCATGTAATCGCTTTTCCATAAATGTAGTAAAGTCTCCTCAGCAAATTTCAAACTTCTTCTGTCAACCACTGAGTAGACGACTACGTACACGTCAGGATTGTACGTGGAACAGAATGTTTCAACCTTTAAGAGAAAAGGAATGAGAAAAACTTGAGAAAAATTCAGAAAATGTGGAAAAAATTTCGGAAATGAAAAAAAAAATTGGAGTAAAACAATTCTTATAGTTTCATTCGAAAATTGTGCAAATTTTTTTTACAATTAAAAACTTATTTAAAAAAACTTTTTTTATTGGTGTTATTTAACATGAAAGATAGAAAATTTGCATTTGGAAATTAAATAAAAAATAAAATAAATAAAATAAAATTTACATAACAAATGAAATTAAAAATTAAATTCAGAAATTTTAATAAAACAGGAGAATTTACGAAATTAAATGAAAAACGTAAAAATTAAATGGAAAAATTTCATTACAAAAAAGGAGAATTCACGAAATTGAATAAAAAACGTGAATAATAAAATTACGCATGTTAAAAGTTCTATAAAAAAATTATCTGAAGAAATTTACATAAAAAAATTAAATAAAAATTCCTAACGCAAACTTCATATAAAATATGAAAAAAAAATTAAATAAAAAATTTAATTAAAAAATAAAATACGAAAAATGAATAATGAAATTAAATAGCAAAATTTTGTACAGAAAAATGAAAAGAAACAAAACGTAAAGAAATTTACATAAAATATTGAATAAGAACAAACGTAACAAAATTCACAAAAAAAACAAAATAGTAAATTTAAAAAAAAAAAAAAATAATTGAAAAGTTAAACATAAAAGTTGAATAAAAAAATTCCTAATAAAATTCACATAAAAATATTCAATTTAAAATAAAATACAAACAAACAAAGAATAAAATTAAACAGCATAATTTTATACAGAAAGATGAAAACAAAAACGTAAAACAATTATATAAGACAAAAATTTACAAAATTGATTTTAAAAGAATCAAATAATAAAATGTAAACATAAGAAAATTCAAAAAAATAATGAAAAGTAAAAAAAAAATTAAACAAATTTACAAAAAAAATTGAATATAAAATATAATTTAAAATAAAATACAAAAAATGAATAATAAAATTACATAGAAAAGTAAAAAGAAAAAACGTCAAGAAATTTTCATTAAAATATTAAGAAAGAAAAAACTTAACAAAATTCACATAAGAATTCAAAATAATAAAATTTAAATACACAAAAAATTCAAATATTAAACAAAGAAATTGAATAAAAAAATTCCTAACAATTCCTAATAAAATTCACATAAAAAATTAAATGAAAAATTGTATAAAAAAAATTTATTAAAACTAGAATACAAAATAGTTAAGAATAAAATTGAATAATAAAATTACATAGAAAAATAAAAATAAAAAATGTAAAGAAATTTATATTAAAAAATTGAATAAGAAAAACACTAACAAAATAAATTTACATAAAAAAATAAATAATAAAATTTAAATAATAAAAAACAAAATTCTAAAATTAAACAATGAAATTAAAAAAAAGAATTCCTAATAAAATTCACATAAAAATATTCAATTAAAAATAAAATACAAAAAACTGAATAATAAAATTGAATAGAAAATTTTTTTATAGAAAAATATAAACAAAAATCTAAACAAATTTACATAAAATAATTAAATAAGAAAAAACTTTAAAAAATTGATTTAAATGAAAATAAAAAAGAACTGATTTTTTTTGTTTTATTTAAATACATCAATTTGAAGAATAAAATGATTAAAAACATAAAAAATTAAATAAAAAAATTCACCGAAAAATATTTACATGAAAAATTGAACAATAAAAGAATTCTAATAAACTTTCAAGCAAATAAATAAAATAAAAAATTATTCACGAAAGGAAATAGAAAAATAGTTGCAAACTATTTAAAAATTAAAAAAAATTAATAAAATTTAATTAAAATTAAAAAAAATATCTAAATCTTTATATATTTTAGCTGAAAATTTTCTTAATAAAGAAAAAAGGAATTTTTCGCTCATGAATTAATTGCTTGCAATATTTATTAATTCAGAGAAGATTTTTTTTTTGCAGTAATTATTTTTTCATATTTCCCCCATCTATTTATAAGTGAACTAAACTACAGTTGTGTTGAAAGTTAATCGAAATAGATGTTAGTTTCAGTTTTCACTTTACAAACTGCCTTTCTCACGACACTAAAAGCAGACATTAAATCGTTCTCTATGATAAGGATATTAGAGAAAATAGGACACAAGAGACAGTGTGCTTATGAATTTATATTCAATGGTTTCTCGAAAAGCTTTTTCTTCTTCTCTTGTCAGGAAATCAATAAAAAAAAGAATGTTTACAATTTTCATAAACATTCATTTACTTCCAAAACTATTAAAAATCACAATTTTTTTAATCGATTTTCCCGAAAAAATTCAATGTCCAATCATTTAATTTATAATTTTTAAATACAAAAAAAAATTAAAAATTAACAGATGAAATTTTTTTTACAATTTTTTCTCACATATTTTCCTTCTCGAATTTTCCTTTATATTTTTTTTCCTTCCTTTTTTTTCTAAACCATTTACCTTTATATCCACTCAACTTATTTTCTTTCAACAAAAATCCTTTTAGGGGTTTTTTTTATGTATTCTGTTTTTAAATTTTTACTCTTTTTTTTTATTTGGAAGGAGAAAAATATTTTTCATGTTTATAAATATATAATAATATTTTCAAATATAAAAAAGTTGTATTGAAAAAAATAAATGTGATGTAAATAAAAAATTTGTAAGAAAGGAAAAATATTTTTTCATGTGTATAAAAATTGCAGTAGTAAAATATTTTCAAATAAAAAAAAATACTTTTGTAAAGAAAATTTCCAAACATATGAAAACTATTTTCAAATATAAAAAACAAAGGAATTACAAAGTTGTAAAAGGAAATAATTTATGAGAAATTTACTGAAAAAAGTGAGAATAAAATATTTTTTAAAGAAATGAAAATAAAAGTAAGAGTCACAAAGGATGATGAATTATTATTTTTTCTTTAAATACAATAAATAAATATAATGACTCGAAAAAAGGAGATATTATTGTATAATAACCAGAAGCATCTTTAATCTTTTGATAACTGGAGAAAAAAAAAAGTTGATGAAAAGTCTGCGTCTACAAGAAAAAAAGACACTAAGCGCGCTTTTACTTTGCCAAAAAAAAAAAAAATGAAGTTGAAGGTAATAAATGAAATTTTCTTTTGTCTGGATAATATATATCTGTGTACAAAAGATAAGAACAGGGAGATGAAATTTCCAACGCAAGAAAAATGAGAAAATCTTTCTTCATTTAATGAACAAAAATTATAATATATACGCAAGCAGTCGATTTTTTTCTATAAAAACAAAATTCCTTCATTTCGTATTTGACAGAATTTTGCCAAAAAAAATAGTTTAAAAAACAAAATATAAAAATAGATTTAAATAATAATATACAAAAACAAATTTAAAAGAAAATCACAAAAATAGATTACAAAAGCAAATTAAAAAAAATTGCAAAAATAATTTACAAAAACAAATTTAGAAAAATTGCGAAAATAATTTACAAAATAAATTACAAAAACAAATTCAGAAAAATTGCGAAAATAATTTACAAAATAAATTACAAAAACAAATTTTAAAAAATTACAAAAATAATTTACAAAAACAAATTTTAAAAAATTACAAAAATAATTTACAAAAACAAATTTAAAAATTTACAAAAATAATTTACAAAAACAAATTTAAAAAAATTACAAGAATAATTTATGAAAACAAATTTAAAAAAATTACAAAAATAATTTACAAAATAATTTACAAAATAATTTACAAAATAATTTACAAAATGAATTACAAAAATAAATTACAAAATAAACTACAAAAAAATATAAACTAAAATTTTTTAAAACTTACGAAACTAAATTAAAAAAAAATACAAACAACAGTTTAAATAAATAAGAAAAATAAATGAAACTACAAAAATTTATGAATTAATTAATTTTAAAAAAATTGCAAATATAAAGTAATTTAAAAAAATTAAAAAATAAATAAACTTTATCAATAATAAATGAGAAAAATAAATAAAACTAAAAAACGTATGAATTAATTTAAAAACAATTGCAAATATAAATTAATTTTAAAAAATAAAAAATAAATAAACTTTATCGAGTTTTTTTTAAAGTACCTTTTCATTATATTCGCTATCTGCGTGCTCATTTTTCACATATCATATCAATTAAACACCGCTAATTGAACATATGTGACAAAATCAATAATTACTAATTAATACGCAAATGGGAAATTTTTAATTTCAGAAAAATCCGTTTTGATGATTAAAAAAAATAAATAAAAGAACAAACAAAAAAAAACATCCACTAATTAATTAATAATTATTTTATTAAATTTTGCCTTATAATTTTTGAGAATTCAAGTAATTAAACTAATATATCGTACATAGATATTGTGTCAATAATCTTTCATTAGAACCAGTTAAGGATAATGATGCGTATGATATTAATAGTTATCGAACTCACCCTGAACAATTGGTTATAAATACAAACTGATAATTACTTTCTAATCGAGCTTTTAACGGACAATTAGGTTTCATTGTCTTATTTTATTTCTATCAATTTTAGTAGATGGATTTTGATTATTTTGTTTTCAAATTTTTTTTTTCGTAAATATTAAATTAAAGGGTAAAAAGTTAGATTATTGAATATTATACAATTAAACAAAAAGCAGAAATGAAAATTTAGATTTTTTTCTCCGTTTTTTTACTAACAAGTAGATTTTTTGATTCGTTATTTATTTATTTTAGTAGTGAACGAACTTTAGAGAAATGGAAGAAAAATAAGTCCGTATTTTTTTCACATAAATAAGTAAGCAAATAAATAAATAAAAATGAAGGAAATAAAGAAACAAAGAAATACAAAAATAAAGAAATAAAGAAACAAATAAATAAATAAAGAAATAGAGAAATAAAGAAATAAACGAATTATTAAATAAAGAAATAAAGAAATTAGTAAGTAAAGAAATAAAAAAATAAAAAATAAAGATATAAAGAAATAAAGAAATAAAGAAATAATGAAATAAAGAAATAAAGAAATAAAGAAACAAAAAAATATAAAAATAAAGAAATAAAGAAACAAATAAATAAAAAAATAGAGAAATAAAAAAATAAAAAATAAAGATATAAAGAAATAAAGAAATAAAGAAACAAAGACATATAAAAATAAAGAAATAAAGAAACAAATAAATAAAAAAATAGAGAAATAAAGGAATAAAGAAATGAAAAAATAAAGAAATACAGAAAAAATTAAAGAAGTAAATAATATAAACTAAACTAATAATAAATAATTATTTTTGAAATTAAATGACTAGAATTATTATAGAATTATATAAAAATAATAATTGTTAATGAATTGACTCACCGACATCTCAGAGGCTGGATGATCAATTATTTCGAGTTCTGTCTCCTGACCATCGATCATCACAGAAACACTTTTTTGACCATATTCATCATCTTTAACAAAAGAAAAAATGTTTTTGTTGACTTTTTGCCTTATTTCTAATTATCCCTAAAAAAACATATTTATTTTTTAAAAATAAGAAGAAAATTAGCAAAAATTCAAAAATAAATAATAAGCAAATTTCTATAAAAATAAAAAATTCCCATTTACAGAGAAAAAGTATTTCATTCGCAATTATGTGAAATTAATTAATATTTTGAATAGAATTTAAAAATAATTACAATTAGAATTTAAAAGTAATTAATTAGAATTTAAAAATAACTAAGAAGAATTTACAAGTAATTAATTAGAATTTTACACTTGAGATATTAATTAAAAATTGGTATTTTATATTCGAAATTTTTAAAAATTACTTAGAATAAAAATTAGTAAAAAAAATTAATTTTTATTTTTAATTAGAAATTAGAATAATTAATTAGAATTATATACTATTAATTACTCTCTAAATTTAAATTAGTGAAAATGTAAAATTGAATTAATGACTGAATTATTTTTTGCTTTTGAATTAAGTAAACTATACTAATAAATTAGTAGAAATTACTATTTATTAGTAAAATTTACTAATTGAGAAGCAAAAAGTCCAAATTAGTAAACATTTTTAATAATTAAAATTTACAGGAGTAGAAATTAATTAATATTTTTAATTTTGAATAAAAAACTTTAAAGTAATTAATTTTTGCATAAATTTATTATCAATGTCTGAAAAATTCACTTCTTTAAGTAAATATTTAATTATTATTATTATAGTTTAAATTTTTTAAAATTCTAAAATAACTCTTTGCAAAAATTTAATTTTTTCAGTTTTACATTTTTTTTACATAAATAAAATTCTTCGGAAGAATTCTAGGTTTTTCTCAAATAATTTTTTGGTGAAATTAAATTATTTTCAAATAAAATTTTAATAAAATTTCACGAAAGAATTCAATTATTTTTTGAAATTTGGATAAATCCATTGAAACAACTCAAAAATTTAGTAAAGCCTTTGAAAACATTCGATTTTTTAAAAAAATAATTCTAAAAGTGATTTAATCTCAAAAATTCAATAATTATTTCTAAGATTTCCTGAAAGATTTATTTTAAAAATTCAATTATTTTCCAAAATTTTTATGAAAATTCTTGTAAAATATTAAATTATTTTCTTTAAAAATAAAGAAATGACACAATTGGTTTATAAAAAAGTTTATTAGGTCAATTTTTTAATAAAATATCACTGGAGCATTCAATAAATTTTTTTCCAATTTTTAATAAAATTTATCGAAAAAATTTATTTATTTTCTAAACTTCTAAAAAATTCTTAGAAAAAACTCAATTATTTTCGAAAAATAGTAAAATTCTTCGCAAAAATTAAATTATTTATATAAATAATAAAATCTTTCACATCAATTCAATTAAAATCAAAAAAATATTTAAAATAAACTTCAACAATAAAGTATTTAGTTGTAATTTTTTAACATAATCGATTATTTTAAAAACTCGAAAGAAATTCTCCAAAAAATTCAATTACTTTCGAAATTTTCAGTTAAAATTATTATAGAAAATAGATTATTTAAAAAAATTCAGAATAATTCTTTAAAAGAATTTAATCGGGATTTTGAAAATTTTTCATGAAATTCTTGGCAAGAATTCAATTATTTTTATTAGTAATAAAATTCTTCAAAAGAATGCAATTATTATTAAATTAATTCTAGTAACATTTCTCGAAAGAATACAATTATTCTTAAAAATATTAATTAAATTACATTATTTTCAAAAATTCTAATAAAATTCTTCGAAAACATTGAATTTTTTTTTAATTAGTAAAAATAATTAATTACTGTTATTAACAAAATCGATTAGATTCAATAAATTATATTCAATAAATTAAAGAAATTTTTTGATAGAATTCAATTACTGTCACAACTCAAAACCTTTAATTCTTCGAAAGAATTTTATCATTTTTTTTAAATTTTAATAAAATTCCTTGAATGACTTAAATTATTTTTAAAAATTGCAATAAAATATTGAAAAAATTAAATTATTTCCAAAAAAATTCAGTTATTTTCAAAACATTCAATTAAAATTGTTAAAGAAATTTCATTATTTAAAAAAAAAAGTTAAAAGAAATTCGTCAAATGAATTTAATTAGGATTTTCAAAAATTTTTAATAAAATTCTAGTCCAGTATTCAATTATTTTTATGAATAATAAAATTCTTTGAAGAAATTAAATTATTCACAAATTTTTTGACAAATTTCTTTGCAAGAATTCAATGATTTTTAACACTTTAATTTGAAAATTGAAAATATTTTAAAAAAATTATTAAAGTTATTTAATTATTATTTAAAAATTATTAGAAATTAAAAATAATTAATTCGAATTACATACAGTTATTAATATTGACAATAATATAAACAGAAATAATAGAAATCCTAATAATTAAAAATTTTAAATAAATTTTCATAATTGATAACAAATAAAAAATACATAAAAAATACATAAAAAATACATAAAAAATACATAAAAAATAAATAATAAATAAATAATAAAATAAATAGTCTTTATGAAAAGAATAAATAAAAAATAAAAATAAAGAATCTATTTTCTATTTACAAAAATGCATAATACATATTTTTCGATAAATTTTTCGATATATAAATGTAAAATGTTTTAAAACTTTGAGTAAACTCATTATTATTGTATGTACATAAAGTCGGGGATTTATAATTAAAATCTTGACATTCATTTAATTTCAGTGAAATTCCAGAGGCTTAGCTTCATAAATATTTGTGCACGTATACACGTTTTGTATGCGTATATACATTCTATTTACATTTTGTTGCAAGCTTTTTGCGATTTAAAAAAAGAAAAAAAAAAGTAAAATAGGATACACGTTAGGGAAACAGTTTTATTAAAAAAAAAAGAATGAAAAATGAAGAGAACTTCAAAGAGAAAACTATATTACGCGCATGTATATTGTACGTATGTAATTTAGAAATTATGCTTGTTTCGTTTACTTGCAAAAGCTCACGATATATGAGAAATTACATTATTCATTATGCAGTGATGTTCTTTTAGGAGTGGAAAAAATTAATAAATAACATGTTCAAAGTAATACTAAAGAGAAATTTCAATCAGAAATTGTATTTAAGGTTTGTTCAATTTATAATTTCTAGAATTAGAAAATTTCAGAAGTAAAATTTTGCTCAGACGATATTAAACATTTTTTAGTTGAAATGTCAAATTTGGAAAATAGACGAATAGTTTTTTCTTGATTTTTTTTTTGATGTTTAACAATAGTTTTGAAAAAAAGTATAATTATCTATTAATTATTATTATTATTATTATTATTATTATTATTATTATTATTATTATTATTATTATTATTATTATTATTATCTATTATTATTATTTATTATATTTATTATCTATTATTATTATTATTATTACGTTCTAATTTTTTAAAATTTAATTATTATTAATATTTTCGACCTTCGATATTTTCGATATTTCTGAAAATCCCAACTCATAGACTAAATAATAAAATTAAAATTTTTAAGAAATATTTTTACCATTTTGGAGAAAATAATCATACTGGAAATTTTTAATTAAAATCCTCCAAAAAATTATTTTCTTTTTAAATTATACAAAAAATTCTTGAATTATTTATTTACTTTTAAAAAAAAATGCTTTACAATTTTTTATAAATAAATAAATAATAAATAAGAATAAAATAAAATAAAATAAAATAAAATAAATAAATATAAAATTTATAAAAAAGTAATCTCTAGAATTGTACGATTTTAATTTTTCATGATATTACCTTTGAACGAAGAAAATCAAAGTTTTTTGAAATTAACTGTTTTAGAATTTTTCAAAAATCATTTACTTATAATTAAAATTCGTCGAAAAATTTTAATAATTTTTTTATATTTTAAAAAATTTCAATTAGTTTTGAAACAGTTTGTCAAATTTTGAATTATATATCACAGATTTTACTAAATTTAAATTATTTTTAAAAATATTTTACCAAATATTTTAGCTAATTTTTTAAAATTCAATTATTTTCAAAATTTTTGTCATTCATCATTGTCAGTATTTCCGAAAATTCAAATTTTTCAGAATTATTTTTAACATTTTGAAGAAAATAATTATATTTGAAATTTTTACTTAAAATACTTCAAAAAATTATTTTTTTTAAATTATACAAAAAATTCTTGAATTATTTATTTTGTTTAAAAAAAATGCTTTACAATTTTTATAAATAAATAAATAAATAAATAATAAAATAAATAATAAATAAGAATAAAATAAAATAAAATAAATAAATTTAATATTTATAAACAAGTAATCCTTAGAATTGTTTGATCTTAATTTTTCATGATTTAATTACCTTCAATCAAAGCGAATGAAAATTTTTAGAAATTTATTATTTTACAATTTTTCAGAAATCATTCATTCATAATTAAAATTCGTCGAAAAATTTGATGAATTTTTCAATTTTTTTAAAAGTTAAAATTTTTTTTTTAAAGTTTGTCAAAGTTTGAATTATTTTTCTCCGATTTTATTAAATTTAAATTGTTTTTAAAAAAAGTTTACCAAATTTCAATTTTTTTGACATTTTTTAATTGAATTTATAATTGTAAGACTTTTTTATTTCAAAAAACGATTTTTAGGAATGTTTATAAAAAAGTTAGTTTTACGAATTTCTTTATTAAAATTTTGGCAAACATTCTCCCTTAATTAATATTTTCAAAAAAAAAAAAAAAATGGATTGTTTAAACTATTATAAAAAAATTGAATTTTTTGTATTTTTTGTATTTTAATTTACTATTGTTTATTATTATATTTATTTATTTTAGTTTTTCTATTTTTTTAAATCAGAAATTAAAATTTCCGAAGAAATTCCAAAAAGGATTAAAAATTCATATAGTTAATTGATTTAGAGGTGAAGTTTCGTTAAAAGTTCCAAAAACTGAATTTTTCGAAGTGTTATAGTTTTAATTTTCGGAAAATATTAAATTTTAGAAGTTGAAACTTTTTAAATTTCAGAAGTTAATATTTTTTAAATTTCCTTTCCTGTGAATAAGGAAATAAGAAGTATTTAAAATTTTAAATATTTATTTAGCAAAATTATTAAAAGTAAAGAATAGAAAAAAATTTACCAGCAAAACGCCAAGAACATAAACAAGTAAATTACAATAAACAACTTAATGAAAAAATTTTTACTTCCAGTTATTGTAATTTAAATTTTTTATATTTTTACTAGTTAATTTTTCCATTTTTAATTAAGAAAAAAAATTGGTTTCATGTAAAAAAACGAAAACAAAATTTTTAGTTAAAAATTGAAACACTAAATTATAACCAGGTAAAATTACTGTAATACAAATTGTTCTGAGGAAAGTTGGAAAAAGTAAATGAAGAATAGAGTTCATAAATATTTTTTTCCCCATTTTCTCTAAAGGTGTGAATTTGTCCTGCAATCTTCAAAGCAACTTGTTTTACTTTTTTTTTTCTTTTTTTTTTTTTAAAAAGCACATTTTTCCAGAAAGAGTGTAAATTTTCCAGGAAACGTAAGTTTTTTTCAGTTCTTAATGTACTTTAACGTTGCATATGTATATCTTTATTTTCATGAATTTATAGCTGTACTTTAAAAAAGTGAGTTAAAAGTATATAATTTTTCGGTGTGCGGTGAAAAATGAGAAAAGCCAAGAAATAAGAAACTATATTTTATAGATATAAAAATATCTTAAGGAAAAAAGAAATAAAAGTATTTTGACACCTAATTTTTAGACATTTGAAAATTGCTGTTGTAAATTTATTTTTCACTTCGAAATTATAAACAAAAAAATTTTCTTTTCCTTAAAACATAATATTCGCTTTCCTTAATTTTTAAACAAGAACAAAAAAATTACTTTTTCTCCATTTTAAGAAAATAATTTTATTTTGACAAATAATTACAAATGTTTTGTATTATTTATACAAAATAAATTTATACTTTAAAAATTACTTTTTCTTCATTTTAAGAAAATAATTTTATTTTGACAAATAATTACAAATGTTTTTTATTATTTATACAAAATAAATTTATACAATATAAAAATTTGGTTAGGAAACATTTTCTTTTCTAATCAAATTTTTGAATCAGCAAAAAAAAAAGTTTCTTTTCATTACGAAAATAATTTTTCTTCAATATTTTTCAATCAGCAGAAAATCTTCCTTTATTTATAAGAAAAAATAATTTTTTTTCGAAAAATGGAATCATTTGACGAAAAAAAAAATTGCAATAAAAATTTACTGTTATGTGAAGAGTATTTCTTTTTATAGGACAAGTGATGGACATTTAATTTAGTGGCTAGAGAAAAATGTCGGTCAAGTGAAGCGAAAAAAGCGGGAATATACATGAATAAAATGCAGAAGACAACATTTTTATCCTCATTAGAAAACTAAGCAAAATGTCAATTTTTAAAAATTATCTCTTTCAATTTTAATTACGTTTTTTTGTACTCTCTTCGAGTAAATTTGTTCGGTAAACTTAAAAATTCTTCTTTTCCTTGCAAATATTTTATAGACTCTCTTTCTCTCCCATAGTAATTTTTTTTTTTTTTTTGGTAAACTTCTAAATTTCCTTTTCTTTTCCAATATTTTATAGACTCTTTCCGAGTGGATTTTTTTTACTTAACTTGTGAAAACAATTCTTTTCTTCTGAAATATTTTAAAGTTTATACTCTTTTCGAGTAAATTTTTTTTTTTTTTTTGGTGATTTATAAACTTTGTTTTTCGATATAAATATTTTAGACTTTCCAAGTAAACTTTTTTGCACAGTAAACGGAAAACATATTTTCTTTTTAATAAATATTTTTGTCTTCTTTTGAGTAATTTCAGTGTTAGTAAAATTAAAAATTTTCTTTTCAAACATTTTAGATAAATTTTTTTTTGTAAAATCGCAAAATTATACTTTTTTTCAATAAATATTTTAGACTCTCTCGGGGTAATTTTGTTTATGATAAAATTGAACATTTTTTTCAAACATTTTAGAGACATTTTTTTGGGTAAAATCACAAAAATTATACTTTTCTTTCAATTAAAAATTTTAGATTCTCTTCGGGTAATTTTGTTTTTGGTAAAATTAAAAATTTACTTTTTAAACATTTTAGATAAATTTTTTTTGTAAACTGAAAAATTATCCTTTCCTTTCAATATATATTTTGTTCTCTTCGAATTTTTTTTTATAAACTAAAGAAATTCCTTGGAAATATTTTTAACTTTTTACGAGTAAATTTTTATGGTAAATTTAAAAATTTATTTTTTATTAATGAACATTTTACTTTCATAGAGTAATTTTTTTTTGGTAAAATTTTTGGTAAATAAAATTAATTAATAATTAATATTAACATCTGTTTCTTAATGTTTTTAGAAAATTCTCAATGTGTATATGGAAATAATTTGCTTAATTTCTATTTCTATTGGTGTGAAATTTATAAAAAAAAATGTATTAATTGAATTTCTCTGCAATTTTGATTTTATTTATGAAAATAATTAAATGTTTGAGTTCAATTTTATTTTTTTCAAATTATTGAATTATTTTAGCAAATTTTTTAAAATAGTAGATATTGAAAATGAAGTGAGTACATTTTTTGAAAATAATTGAATTTTGGAGAAGAATTTTATTATTTATAAAGATTGTTGTGATTTTGACGGAATTTTTTTTTTAATTTTGAACATGATTGAACTTTTGTAAGAAAAATTTTATTACATTCGAAAGTAATTTAATTTCTGCAATAATTTGTAAATTTTCAAAAATTCAATTTTTTAAAATGTTTTTAACTAAAATTTTTCTATAAAGTCATAATTTTTAATAAATAATTAAACATATATTGCAAAAATTAAACAAATTCCCAAAAGAATTTGGATTATTTACATTTTTTTATGAATTTCTAATTAAATTGATTAAAAATTGAATTTTTATAAAATTTCAATTTAAACCTTATCAATTTTTATTTTATTTATTTATTTTTATTTTTATTTATTTTTGAATATTATAGACGCAATTCTTTTAAAATTGAATTAATTTTCAAATATTTAAGTGACATTTTTATTAAATAATTTCTATGTAATAATTTTATGATTGTTCTTCAAGAATTTGTTATTTAGAAAGAAAATTTGTAAATAAAGTTATTAAAATGAAATTATTGTAAGAAATGGAAAAAATGGATGCTTTTATATTAGAATTCGTATGGTTATTTTATAGTTTATAACAGAAACAAAATTCTTATATTATAATATATTATAGCTATTTATTAATAAAAATAAAATAAAAATATTTTTTCTTTTTTTGAAAGAAACTTCTCGTGAAAAATAAATATTACTAACGAATATTTATTGTTATTTTGCAAAAAAGTAATAAAAGTAAATTTAATTCTAAACTTTACGTAGTAAAAATAATTTCAAACAAATAATTTTTCAATTAATTGTTATTTATTCTCTCCACTTTCAATAATTACAAGAAATTTTCGCACACAATGAAAACTAAAAAATACCGTAAATAGTTAAAAAAAAAATTTTTTTTAAAACTATTTACGGTATTTTTTTATATTATTATATAACAATTTATTTCCCAATCTCTATTGCAAGTAGTTCTAAGAATTTTATTACGATTGAAAATAAGTGAATTTCTGCATTCATTTGTAACTTCTTCAAAACTCAATTTTCTAAAATGTTTTTAACTAAAATTTTTCTATAAAGTAATTATTTTTCATAATTAATTTTATTATAAATTATAATCTATATTATAAATTATATATTGACAAATTTAACAAATTTCAAGATGAATCTGAATTAGGATGCACATTTTGCCAAAAATCTAAGTTTTTTAAAAATTTCTAATTAAATTCATTAAAAATTGAAATTTTATAAAATTTCAAATCAAAACCTTTTGAAGTTGATTTATTTATGAATATTATAAATGCAATTCTTTTAAAATTAAATTAATTTTGAAATTTGAATTAAAAATTTTTAAATTCCTTTTTTTTTAAGTTTTCTAAATTTTTACATTCTTCTAAAAAAAAGGAGAAAGTCTTGTTTATTTTAAAAAGTATGTAAGAAGTTGCGCTTTAGCGCGCGAATTGTTGCTAGTCACAAATGATAATTTTTAAAATTGAAAAAAATTTAAAAATATCATTCTAGGTCAGTGCGAGAGATTGAAAGTTAGATAATACTTTTTCGCCTTAAATATACATAAAAGAACGTGTCAATTTTTTTTGTTCTTGAAAAAGGAGGAAAATATTAGAAAATTACGGGCAATTACTCGCGGTTTTGCCAACGCCAACCATATTTACTATATATTTATATTTATATATATATGGTTGTTGTCTGATCACGTGTGGCACGTACTACTGGAAAAAGGCGTCGGGTAAAAATAGCTGTAACTACTTCCTTGCATCACACAAGTCTCAAACACACTAAAAGAGAGGGAAATGACCGAATGGACACGCAATTGTCAGGCTTCGCAAGCCACAAAGTCAGAGAGAGGGAGAGTTCATGTAAAAAAATAATACCATCGATTTTAAGCTTTTGTTTTCTCCCTTCTCTTTTTCCATTAATTACCATTTCTCTTCCGTTACGTAATAATTATACGAATTGCAAAAATAAAAGTTTTTTTCAATTTATTATTCAAATAATTACTTTTATATTATAATAATATAACAATATAAATAATAATAATAATAATTATTATTATTATAATAATTATAATAATATTATATTATACTATATTACAATTAATTATTATTATTCTACACGGTAAATCGTTAGGTATTAAAATAACACCAAAATGGATTAAAATAACACTAATTTGGATTATTTTAATCCTTTTTGGTGTTATTTTAATACCTAACGATTTACCGTGTACATATTATTATTATTATTATTATTATTATTATTATTATCATTACAGGGCTCAGATTGTGCGACTTTTTCGACTTTTTTCGACTTTTCTAAGGAAATGTAACTTTTTTTGTGAAAAGATGCGACGAATTGACTTTTTCAAGATTTTTTTTTAGTGAAATGCGATTGAAATTTTTTCAATTTTTAGAAAATTAAAGTTAAAGGAAAAAGATTTAGTTAAAAAAATGTTCTGTTAAATGACAATAATTTTATGAAAATTCTTTGCAAATAATTGAATTTCAGAAAAGAATTTTATTATTTATAAGGATAATTGAAATTTTGAACAGATTTTTTTTTTAAAATGTTTAAAAGCAATTGAATTTTGAAGAAGAATTTTGATATTTTTAAAAATAGTTGAAATTGTAGGGAGAATTTAAAAAAATTTGAAAATAATTGAATTTCTGCGATGAATTTTCTTATTTTTTAAAATAATTGAATTATGCAAAGAATTTTATCAGAACTTTTGATCTTGAAAATAATTAAATTTCCATGATGAATTTTACATTTATAAAGATAATGACAATTTTGACGAGGAATTAAAAAAAAATTTGAAAATAATTGAAATTCTGCGGAGAATTTTATTGCTTTTGAAAATAATTGAATTTCCATGATAAATTTTATTATTTATAAAATTTTGACGAGAAATTAAAAAAAAAATTTGAATGTAATTGAATTTTTGCGAAGAATTTGATTATTTATAAGGATAATTGAAATTATGACAGGCATTTTATTAAATTTTTTTTAAATAATTGAATTTTGGAAATGAATTTTATTATCTATAAAAATAATAGAACTTTTGAACAAATTTTTTTAAAAAATGTTAAAAAGTAATTGAATTTTGACGAAGAATTTTAATATTTATAAAGATAATTGAAATTTTGAGACTTTAAAATAAAAATTTTGAAAATAATTGAATTTCTGCGATGAATTTTCTTATTTTTTAAGACAATTGAATTTTGCAAAAAATTTTATCAGAACTTTTGAAAATAATTAAGTTTCCATGACGATTTTTTTATTTACGAAAATAATGATAATTTTGACGAGAAATTAAAAAAATTTTTTGAAAATAATTGAATTTCTGCGAAGAATTTTATTACCTCTGAAAATAAATGAATTTCTATAGGATGAATTTTATTATTTATAAAGATAATTACAAATGTACAGAAATAAGTTAAAAAAATAATTGAAATTGTGACAAGAATTTTATTAAAATTCTTTGAAAATAATTGACTTACAGAGAAGAATTTTATTATCTATAAAAATAATAGAACTTTTGAACAAATTTTTTTAAAAAAATGTTTAAAAGTAATTGAATTTTGAAGAAGAATTTTGATATTTATAAAGATAATTGAAATTTTGAGACTTTAAAATAAAAATTATGAAAATAATTGAATTTCTGCGATGAATTTTCTTATTTTTTAAGACAATTGAATTTTGCAAAAAATTTTATCAGAACTTTTGATAATAATTAAGTTTCCATGACGATTTTTTTATTTACGAAAATAATGATAATTTTGACGAGAAATTAAAAAAATTTTTTGAAAATAATTGAATTTCTGCGAAGAATTTTATTACCTCTGAAAATAAATGAATTTCTATAGGATGAATTTTATTATTTATAAAGATAATTACAAATGTACAGAAATAAGTTAAAAAAATAATTGAAATTGTGACAAGAATTTTATTAAAATTCTTTGAAAATAATTGACTTACAGAGAAGAATTTTATTATTTATAGAGATAATTGAATTTTTGAATAGATTTTTTTTAAATGTTTAAAAGTAATTGAATTTTGAAGAAGAATTTTGATATCTATAAAGATAATTGAAATTTTGAGAATTTAAAAAAAATAATTTTGAAAATAATTGAATTTCTGCGAAGAATTTTCTTATTTTTTAAGATAATTGAATTTTGCAAAGAATTTTATCACAACTGTTGAAAACAATTAAATTTCCATGATGAATTTTTTTAGTTATGAATATAATGATAAATTGACGAGAAATTAAAAAGAATTCGAAAATAATTGAAATCTTGCGGAGAATTTTATTACTTTTGAAAATAATTGAATTTCCATGATGAATTGTATTATTTATAAAATTTTGATGAGAAATTTAAAAAAATTTTTTGAATGTAATTGAATTTTTGCGAAGAATTTCATTATTTTTGAAAATAAATGAATTTTAGAGAAGAATTTTTTTTATTTATAAAGGTAATTGAAATTATGACAGGCATTTCATTAAATTTTTTTTAAATAATTGAATTTTGGAAAAGAATTTTATTATTTATAAAAATAATTGAACTTTTGACCAGATTTTTAAAAAAAATTTTAAAAATACCTAATTAAATTTTTGCCATTAATTTTATTAAATTTTATTAAATATTATTCCAGATTGTTTGATGTTAAAGTATTTGTTGGCGAGAATTGTGATTTTTTATTACAATTTGACAATTTCGTGTTTCTTTTTCGGCGTTTTTTTCCTAAAATTTCATTCGACTGTTTTCCGACTGTTTTCCGAGCCCTGTTAATTATTATTCAAATACAAAAGTTTTAATCAATGAAATTTGACAAAACTTTTAATTGTTTCAATTTTTTAAATTATCATTTAATTTTAAAAATGTTAATTTTAATACAAAAACCTTCTGAAATTTAATTATTTGTTTAAATTCTTGTCACGACGTTTCTAATATTCAATTACTTTTCCAAACTTTAACTGAAATTAATATTATTCTTCTTAGAGTTCAACAATAATTGAATTATTTAAATAGAAAGTTTTTAGCCCTTTTTAATTATTTTCCAATATTTTTGTTAGTTACGATTTTCTTAAAAAAATACAATAATTTTTTCAAGTAATTAAAATAATTTTTTCAAGCGCGAAAATCAAGTTCATTAAAATTATTTCTTAAAATTCTTCTTCTACAATGCCTTTGATAGTCAATTATTTTCCGAAAATTTTAAATCCAATAATTAATTTCTATTAGAATTGAACGATATTTGAATTATTAAAATATAAAAATGTAAAGTTTAGTCAGTTTCCAAATTTTTAGCTACAATTCTTTAAAGAAATAATACTAAAATATTTAAAAATAAATTTTTATAGTTAAAAAAAATAAATTTCTTTTAAACAGAAAGTTTAGTTTTAACAAAATAAAATATGCGGTGCATTGTTCTGAAGTCATTTTCCGTTTGATATTATTATCACCACAAAAATCTCTCGCTCTTTGTATAATATATACGTATAATACCTATATAGACAATAAGTTTTTACGATTGGAAAAGATGACTTTTTATTATTACAAGAATGAGTCTCGAGGAAAAAATTATTTGCATAATGTGAAATTTCCTTTTGCAATGTCAGTTTATATTGTGAAGGAAAAATGCGTATAGCCTTAGATCGAATCCCATTCGTATGTAAAAATAGTAAATGCAATATAAAAAAAAATTGTTAGGATTTTCTTTTTTTTATGAATCAAATTACAATTCTATGGACTATATTGGGTATGAAATTGCAATCTTATATACGTATAGAAAGTAACTTCATAATGGCACCATATAAGAAAAAAGTTCTTTTCTCTATATAAAGAATCGTTTCTTTCTTTTTTTTAAAGATAATTTCAGCAGAAAAGTACTTTCTCAATTTTTTTTAAATTAGAAAGTAAAAAAAAAATTTACTTATGAAAAAATAAATTTTGGGGGAGAAAATATTTTCCAAATTGTTTAAGAATTTCTTTTCTGTATAAAAATATTTTTTGTACAAAAATATTTTCGATAGAAAAATGTTTTGAATTAAAAAGTATTTTCTATTAAAAAAAAGCATTTTCTACAAGAAAAGTATTTTCGATAAAAAGTATTTTCGATAAAAAGTATTTTCTATAAAAAATATTTTCGATAAAAAGTATTTTCTATAAAAAAAATATTTTTTAGTATTTTCTAATTATTTAAAACCCTTTTTTTTAAAAAAAAATAATTTCAATAAAAAAGTATTTTTTATAAAAAAGTATTGTCTAGTTATTTAAAAAAATAGTTTCCATGAAAAGAGTATTTTCTATTAAAAACTGTTTTCCAGTTATTAATTAAAAACGTTTTCTATAAAAAATGTTTTTTAAACCATTTAAAGTAATTTTTATGGAAAACATTTTTTATAAGCTCTTCTATAAAAAATATTATTTTAAAGAATTTTCTATATTTTCATAAAATATTTTTTACAAAAAACATTTTTTTAATAACTAGAAAATACTTTTTTTATGGAAAATACTTTTTTTTACTCAAAAGTATATTATATATAAAAAATAGTTTCAATAAAAAAGTATTTTCGATAAAAAAGTATTTTCTTGTTGTTTAAAAAAATAGTTTCAATAAAAAAGTATTTTCG
The DNA here is from genome assembly GCA_032873175.1 of Leptopilina drosophilae. Lineage (NCBI taxonomy): Eukaryota > Metazoa > Arthropoda > Insecta > Hymenoptera > Figitidae > Leptopilina > Leptopilina drosophilae. Next base: position 46,192,903 of record CM065480.1, on the reverse strand, counting down.
ATAAAAAAGTATTTTTGATAAAAAAGTATTTTCTTGTTGTTTAAAAAAATAGTTTCAATGAAAAAAGTATTTTCTAGTTATTAAAAAAATGTTTTTTTAAAGAATTTTTTATATTTTAAAAAAATATTTTTTATAGAAAACATTTTTTTAATAACTAGAAAATACTTTTGTTACTGAAAATACTTTTTTTACTTAAAAGAATATTATTTATAAAAAATAATTTCTATTTATGTACTTAACAACAATAGTTTCAATAAAAAAAGTATTTTTTAGTTCTTAAAAAAATGTTTTCTATAGAAAATGTTTTTTAAAAGTATTTTTTATACTTTAAAAAAATGTTTTCTATAAAAAATATTTTTTGAAAGTATTTTTTATGCTTTAAAAAAATGTTTTCCTATAAAAAACGATTTTTAAAGTATAAAAAATACTTTTAAAAAATATTTTTTATAGGAAACATTTTTATTAAACTCTTCTATAACAAATATTATTGTTGTACGACGAATGATACGTCATGAGATTTGGGTTTTTCCCAAATCGGCGCCGCAGACCCAGGCCCGACAAAGCCCATTTGGGTTTTTCCCAAATCGGCGTCGCAAACCCACGCCGACAAAAACTGGGTTTTCCCCATGTCGGCATCACCTAGCCTGGGCTGAACGACACAACAATGCGGGCGAAACAACGCCCTTTCCAACTTTTCTACACCAGAATTAAACGAAAGGAAAGCAAGATTGTTCTAATTTTTTTTATTATTATCAATATATATATATATATTTTTTTTTTCTCCCCTTCGATTTCTTCTATTTTATTTTTGTCTGTTTCAATAACTAGGTTGTCGACGGAATTTTTTTTTTAACGTTAATAGTAATTTCAATAATTTCAATTTTATAAATTAACAAAAAAAAAAAATGTTTTTTTTTTTTACCATTCTTAATATTACGAGTAATATTATTATTTGTATTTGTTATTACTCTTGTTAGTTATAATACTATTATTTAATACTATTATGATTTTAATTATAAATGTTACAATTCATATACTGATTTTTGTACTATTACTATTATTATTATTATTATTATTATTATTAATGTACTTTTCATTTCTTTTAGCAACTATGACTATTATTACTAATTTTTTTTTATTACTATAGCAACTGCGAAAGAAATAGTTTTTACATAAAAATGTATTACGGGAATGGGTGCATGGAACTGGTTGGAATTTGGCGCTGTCAACCCATCCGCGTCATGGCGTAGTTCCCGTTCGACTGACCCTCGCTCCGACTCACTGCGCAAGCGCCGCCAGTGGGGGGAACCGAAGCGCGCCCGGATTGGCTACCAAAGAGTTGGGAAGGGAAACGCGAACATGCAGCCGGACGGAGCATGTAAATACCGTGCGATTTCCTGACTCGGGGAGTTCCTTCGCCGACACCGAAGAAGATACACGACGAAGACTTTTCCTCTCGAAGGCTATAGAAGACAGAAGCTGCTGCCCACCGCCGTTCGACCGACCTGACAGCCCATCAACCAGCCAGCCGTGCACCTTTCCCTCAGGATTAAAGGGAAATAAAATTGGTTTACATCGAAGCACTGGTTATTTTGCTTTCTGTTCGGAGAATCATCGCGCCCTCAAACAATCCGTCCTTCTCAGGACGACAAGGATACAATCCGTCCTTTTCAGGACGACAAAGTTACATCCGTCCTTTTCAGGACGAACGTAAGAATATTTTGTTCTTGAGGCATAACCGAGGGAAACCGGAGGAGACGACACTCGCTTGGGGACAGTGCCAGAACCTTGCTTAGGTTCGGCACCCGACACCTAGTGGGCTGGTCGGGACATTTGAGTACGAACCCTGCTTGGGTTCTACCATAGGTCACCACCAGGGTCGTCGATTGTTCGAACTCCAAAACACGAACCTTGGTTGGGTTCTGTCGGTTTCGCATGTGTCCTGAAAACACTTCCGACCGTCGACGTCGCCCCGGGAAGGCCGCCCGACGTCGTGCACAGCGCCGACACGCCCGGGAACACAACGCCGCTCTACAAGTGGCCAAAATCTACAACCCGCTTCAACCAGGGCCAGTCGACCACGATTCTCGTTTCTACGTGCAATTGAAACGAGGACATCCAGAAACTCGGGACCCTCGTCGCCGTATTCTCCTGTCTCCGCGCCGCGTTCTAGACCTGCCAGTCCCGAATTACTCGGTGAGTTTCCCGTCGACATCACTACCTCGTCGGCCGACAGTATCTCGCGGAGAGGAAACAGGTCGCCTTCCTGCAGCGAGAGGAGTTCCGACCCGGGCAGCAACATCGGTAGCCTTGCCATCCTCTGGACCAGCTGCACGCACCTCTCGCCTGGAGGAGCTATTCGGGCTCACCCCCGAGAAACTTGGCCCCGTCAGGCCAAGTCCATTATCCCCGGACACTTTATTTATTCCCGTGGGCGTCTCCCCAGAAGCATTCTCTCCACTACCTCCTCGCCGTAGGATTCGACCTGCCCCTTATCCCTGTCGACGTTTAAGTTTCGACGCGTAAAAAAAAAACCAATCGGCCCTTCTCAGGGCCACCACAACTTTTCGACGTTGAGAACATTGTCACAAACATTCTTAGACAACTTTTGAGCCGCTCCTACTCCTTTAGGATTCGGTCAACAACAAATTGGCGGCCCACAACGTGGGGCTTGAAAAAAAAATTTTTTTTTTCTAACTTTTAACTGTAGTTGAAAGCGCATCCATACCCCGAGACTTATAATCATGCTTCGATCACCTGCAACCTCGCCTGTACGCCGTCGTGGTAGACCACGACGAGGCGATCCCACTCTTTCCGAATTTGCTGATCAAAATTCGGTGGCGCTCAACACTGATCATTCTGCCGAACAACCTCCTCCATACGAAGACATCACAATCAATGTGAGAAGTCGTTCAGTTCCCGGCAGAGCAGAAGAACGACCTTCTTCACAAAACAGACCCAACATGAGAATCTCACGACGAGATCTCATGGAAGCTGGCACCAGCCAAGCAACGAACCATCTGAATATCGGGGAACGGGAACACATTACAACCCGCCCTACTGATATTCCAAGGAATCAAGAAAATATCGTAAACGGCAATCAAGGTTCGACACAAAATGCGATATCCGTATCCGACCTACGGGCCCTGATTAGGGCCATTCGTGCACCGGAAATTCCAAAACCCGCGTTTTCTGGAGCGGACCATGAGGACCCTAGAATGTTTCTCACGGACTGTGAGAACTACTTTCATGAAACTGGAAGCACCCCTAGTTCCTGGGCTAAATTGGCCACCAACTTTCTCACAGAGGCTGCCGCGAAATGGGCAGAGCCCTACAAGAATTTGTTACTTCCCTGGCCTAAATTCACGACACTTCTTACTCAACGTTTCGCCGGCATTAACTATTTAAATAAACTCCGAGTGAAAATGTACTCAGAGAAACAATCCGACAAAGAAGCCATAGGAGTCTTCCTACAACGTAAATTTCTTCTATCGCTCCGTTTAAATCCCGAGTCAACTGAAGAAGAGACTGTATCTTTTTTACTAGAGTCATTAAAACCCTCTATAAAGAAGGTTTTGCGCGCTGCTTCTTTTTCGAACTTCGAACAACTTTTCGAACGAGCAGTACAAGCGGAAGCGGATGAGGCGGAGGAACACAATGCTAAATCATCAACAAAACAAAAAAATGTTACCGCTAGTACCACCGCGCCAACACCCGAATCTGGGGCAGGCGTCCCTCCTAAAAACCGCGGTCCACCTCAGTGCCATTACTGCCCGGAAAAACATCTACATCGAGATTGTCCAGTCCTAAGAGCTCGTCGCGAAAATACTATTTCGGGAAACTGGCGAGATCGGGCGGCGGAACAAGCTCCATCTATCACCCCAGTTCCGTCCCCCGCATCCCAACAGTAACCGCGATTTACACGAGCGCAAGCATGCCCCCGTGTGTTCGGATTCTTCTGGGTGACCGTGAATTGATCGCAGAAATCGACACACTAGCATCGGAAAATTTCGTACGTAGTTCTCTCCTCTCAGATCAGGAAATGAACACACTAAAACAAGGCCCCACATACGCGCTTCTTGCAGCAGTTAATCAGACTATCTCACTCATTGGCGAAATCGATCTTGATCCGATCCTACAAGGAACAAAATACCCAGGAACATTTCAAGTCAGCCCGGATCTCCGAGCAGAAATGATTTTGGGACGGCCATGGCTAAAACAACATCACGTTATCCACGACCATGGAGCCGATTGTATCTTTCTCGGCAATAAAGGAAGAAGACGCATTTATCTTGGTCCTATGGCCCGACCCTTCGAGGACGCTACCGCATTAACTGTCCCTGAAATGGAACATAATTTCCCTTCAGAATTTGAAGCTACATTTAAAGACCTACTCAAAACGTACGCGGCGATATTTTATAATGGCGGACGGTTACGACAAACTCTGGCCAAAGTTGAACACGAAATTCGTCTCATTGACCCTACTCCTTTCCGAGAACCACCTCGCAGGTACTCCGAAGAAAAGCGTCGTTTTATTTTTGCCCAAGTACGCGAAATGCTCAGAGACGATGTCATAGAACCAGCAACCGAGGAGTTTAGTTCAGAAATCGTCGTTGCAGGGAAAAAGGGCGGAGAATTTCGTTTCTGTACGGATTATCGAAGGCTAAACAAGCAAACAGAGGATGCCCCACAATGCCTTCCCCGTATCCATGAAACATTGAAGGATATCGGCAAAGCCAGGATATTCTCCACTCTCGACTTTAAAAGCGGTTATTGGCAAATTCGCATGGCTCGAGACTCCCGCAAATATACGGCTTTCTCCGTCCCTGGTGGGGGACAGTATCAGTACAAGGTCATGCCCTTTGGACTTAAAAACGCCCCCGGAACCTTTCAAAACCTTATGCGAGAAGTTTTGGCCGAGATGTGGAACGTATTTGCCATGGCCTACCTCGATGACATCATCATCTATTCCACTACCTGGGAAGAACACATGCGTCATTTGTCCTTAGTTTTCGAACGCCTAGCCATTTACGGACTGACTGTCGCCCCCGCCAAATGTAAGTTTGGACAAACCACCTTACCGTACCTAGGATATCTCGTAAGCTCGGACGGAAATTCTACTCAACAAGGTCACCTCGAAACCATTCTACAGTTCCCTACCCCAAAAACCCGAAAACAGTTACGTTCTTTTATTGGAACATGTAATTGGATAAAGGAATACGTACCCAGAGCTTCGGAAATTTTAGCCCCACTAACCAATCTGCTCTCACCCAAGAGGCCCTACAGATGGACTACATTCCTAGACAAAGCTTTCCAGGAAGTAAAGATAGCTTTTTCTAAACCAATCAAATTAAGCCGCCCTGATTCAAAGCTGCGTTTTATTCTGCAAACTGACGCCAGTGCTAAGGGAATGGGAGCGGTTCTCATGCAACAGTCTGAGGATGGAACAATGCGGATCATTGCTTTCGCCAGCGCTAAATTCTCCAACACCGAAGCCAAATATCATTGCAACGAACAAGAATGCTTAGCAATAATTTGGGCCATCAAGAAATTTCGTCCTTATTTAGAAGACCAAGCGTTCACTCTCCGCACCGACAGCAAAACCTTGACTTGGTTAGAGACACAAAAGGACTCCCGTGCGAAACTTACGCGATGGTACATGCTGCTCAACGAATTGTCATTTACCATCGAGCATGTCCCAGGAAAGGAGAATGAATTACCAGACGTTCTCTCCAGAAACCCAGGATCAGAGGAAACATCTCCGGGCGAACCTGAATTAGAAAGGATGTTCCCACCAACTCGTAATACGGCAAACTCAGAAGAAGTTCCGCCTGTGCCAGTTTTGAGTGCTGTATATACCACCCCACTAGCCGAGGAGATCGTTCTGGAACAACAAAGTGACCCTGCTATCCGCCAGGAAGTGAAGCGATGGCAACAATTAATCGATCATCCATCAAATGACCAAGAGGATCACGAGTTCTTACAAACAAAACGTTTAGACGAAAACGGTTTTTGGAGTCGCGACCGAAACGACGGAAAATGGCGCATACAAGTCCCTTTAACTTTGCGCTCTCGTGTCATGTGGGAGTATCACGACGCGCCTCTATCAGGACACCCTGGAGCGGACGAAACAATACGGGACATACGCGCACGGTTCTACTGGCCCGGAATGAATAGAGATGTACGGCGTTACGTCTCAGGATGCCATCTTTGCATTTGTTGTAAACCCGTACGACAAAATATACCGCCAAATCAGAGACCACGCTCGGCTCAACAGGCTTGGGAAACAGTAGCAGTCGACCTCATGGGACCTTACCCACGCACAAAAGATGGAAACCGTTTCATTTTGGTGGTCACCGATTTATTTACCCGTTGGGTGGAGGCTTTTCCATTACGTGCCTCAGACGCAACACGTATCACGCGAGTTTTAGAAACACAAGTTTTCGCTCGTTATGGATACCCCAAGAGAATTCTGAGTGACAATGGCCCTCAATTTACTGGACGTGTTTGGGCCGAGGCGAGTCAATGCTGGGACTGCCACCTGTGGACTACCCCGGTATATCATCCACGAGCAAACCCCACGGAACGCAGGAATCAGGAAATAAAGAAAGGTTTGAAATTGCGACTCCATGCATCTAACCAAGACTTGTGGGACAGGAATATTCCCGAAATACTTTTCGGAATCCGTAGGCGGCAAAACGCTGCGACTAAATTCTCCCCAAGCTGTTTGTTATTCGGAAAGACTATTCTTCGCCCCGGCGAGTGGCGACTACAGGAGAACGAGGAATCAATTGAACTTCGAGAACGCAGAATCGCAGCAACTAACCAACAGGCGATTTACCAGGCAAGGTACGCAACGAACCATGACGAGCCACGTTTCCACCCTGGAGATTGGGTTTACGCACCACAACATAAGCTTTCGAACAAATTGGCCGGCTATAACGCCGCCCTCGATGGGACCCGTACAGGACCTTATCCAATACTCGATCATCATTCTGGGGAAGTCTATACCATTCTGCGGGATAACACCCCACAGAAGGTACACGGTGACACCCTTGTACTTGCCCACGCTTCACTGCAAACCAACGTGGCTGGTGAACAACCACCACAACAACAAACCATTGTGGCTGGTGAACAACTACCACAACAACAAACCATTGTGGCTGGTGAACAACTACCACAACAACAAACCATTGTGGCTGGTGAACAACCGCCACATCCACAAACCAACATGGCCGTTGAACAACCGCCACATCAACAAACCATTGTGGCTGGTGAACAACCGCCACATCCACAAACCAACATGGCCGTTGAACAACCGCCACATCAGCAAACCATTGTGGCTGGTGGACAACCACCACAGCGTCAATTCGTCGGAGAACGACTGTTCATCCGTGAACTACATGAAAATGAACCGGACGAGTTCATTCAACAGCCAGTTAATGCCAGGGAGCGTTACACAATGCGCAGAAGGAAGCGCATCAACTACAGGGACAACCGTCCCTATGTACCTCGGAGGGGGTGCACGTAAAGCGCCTTATCAAGTTAAACGGATACCAAAGTTGTAAAGGCCTATCCGGGAAGGGGTGGAGTTGTTGTACGACGAATGATACGTCATGAGATTTGGGTTTTTCCCAAATCGGCGCCGCAGACCCAGGCCCGACAAAGCCCATTTGGGTTTTTCCCAAATCGGCGTCGCAAACCCACGCCGACAAAAACTGGGTTTTCCCCATGTCGGCATCACCTAGCCTGGGCTGAACGACACAACAATGCGGGCGAAACAACGCCCTTTCCAACTTTTCTACACCAGAATTAAACGAAAGGAAAGCAAGATTGTTCTAATTTTTTTTATTATTATCAATATATATATATATATTTTTTTTTTCTCCCCTTCGATTTCTTCTATTTTATTTTTGTCTGTTTCAATAACTAGGTTGTCGACGGAATTTTTTTTTTAACGTTAATAGTAATTTCAATAATTTCAATTTTATAAATTAACAAAAAAAAAAATGTTTTTTTTTTTTACCATTCTTAATATTACGAGTAATATTATTATTTGTATTTGTTATTACTCTTGTTAGTTATAATACTATTATTTAATACTATTATGATTTTAATTATAAATGTTACAATTCATATACTGATTTTTGTACTATTACTATTATTATTATTATTATTATTATTATTATTAATGTACTTTTCATTTCTTTTAGCAACTATGACTATTATTACTAATTTTTTTTTATTACTATAGCAACTGCGAAAGAAATAGTTTTTACATAAAAATGTATTACGGGAATGGGTGCATGGAACTGGTTGGAATTTGGCGCTGTCAACCCATCCGCGTCATGGCGTAGTTCCCGTTCGACTGACCCTCGCTCCGACTCACTGCGCAAGCGCCGCCAGTGGGGGGAACCGAAGCGCGCCCGGATTGGCTACCAAAGAGTTGGGAAGGGAAACGCGAACATGCAGCCGGACGGAGCATGTAAATACCGTGCGATTTCCTGACTCGGGGAGTTCCTTCGCCGACACCGAAGAAGATACACGACGAAGACTTTTCCTCTCGAAGGCTATAGAAGACAGAAGCTGCTGCCCACCGCCGTTCGACCGACCTGACAGCCCATCAACCAGCCAGCCGTGCACCTTTCCCTCAGGATTAAAGGGAAATAAAATTGGTTTACATCGAAGCACTGGTTATTTTGCTTTCTGTTCGGAGAATCATCGCGCCCTCAAACAATCCGTCCTTCTCAGGACGACAAGGATACAATCCGTCCTTTTCAGGACGACAAAGTTACATCCGTCCTTTTCAGGACGAACGTAAGAATATTTTGTTCTTGAGGCATAACCGAGGGAAACCGGAGGAGACGACACTCGCTTGGGGACAGTGCCAGAACCTTGCTTAGGTTCGGCACCCGACACCTAGTGGGCTGGTCGGGACATTTGAGTACGAACCCTGCTTGGGTTCTACCATAGGTCACCACCAGGGTCGTCGATTGTTCGAACTCCAAAACACGAACCTTGGTTGGGTTCTGTCGGTTTCGCATGTGTCCTGAAAACACTTCCGACCGTCGACGTCGCCCCGGGAAGGCCGCCCGACGTCGTGCACAGCGCCGACACGCCCGGGAACACAACGCCGCTCTACAAGTGGCCAAAATCTACAACCCGCTTCAACCAGGGCCAGTCGACCACGATTCTCGTTTCTACGTGCAATTGAAACGAGGACATCCAGAAACTCGGGACCCTCGTCGCCGTATTCTCCTGTCTCCGCGCCGCGTTCTAGACCTGCCAGTCCCGAATTACTCGGTGAGTTTCCCGTCGACATCACTACCTCGTCGGCCGACAGTATCTCGCGGAGAGGAAACAGGTCGCCTTCCTGCAGCGAGAGGAGTTCCGACCCGGGCAGCAACATCGGTAGCCTTGCCATCCTCTGGACCAGCTGCACGCACCTCTCGCCTGGAGGAGCTATTCGGGCTCACCCCCGAGAAACTTGGCCCCGTCAGGCCAAGTCCATTATCCCCGGACACTTTATTTATTCCCGTGGGCGTCTCCCCAGAAGCATTCTCTCCACTACCTCCTCGCCGTAGGATTCGACCTGCCCCTTATCCCTGTCGACGTTTAAGTTTCGACGCGTAAAAAAAAAACCAATCGGCCCTTCTCAGGGCCACCACAACTTTTCGACGTTGAGAACATTGTCACAAACATTCTTAGACAACTTTTGAGCCGCTCCTACTCCTTTAGGATTCGGTCAACAACATTATTTTAAAGTATTTTTTATACTTTAAAAAATATTTTTTTATAGAAAACATTTTTTCAATAACTAGAAAATACTTTTTTATAGAAAATACTTTTTTCATTGAAACTATTTTTTTAAATGGTTAGAAAATATTAGAAAATACTTTTTTTTATAGAAAATACTTTTTTTTACTCAAAACTATATTATTTATAAAAAATAATTTCTATAAAAAAGGATTTTTGGTAAAAAAGTATTTTCTTGATATTTAAAAAAATAGTTTCAATAAAAAAAAATATTTTCTGTAAAAAAAGATTTTCTATATAAAAGTATTTTCTTGTTATTTCCAAGAATAGATTTAACGAAAAAATTATTTTTTTGCAATTTAAAGAATTAATTTCTATAAAAACGATTTTTCCTGTTATTAAAAAATTATATTTACTATAAAAATGTTTTCATATAAAATAAATTTTCATTTATTTATTTCAATTAAAAGAAAAAAATCATATCTGTTATTTAAAAAAAAATTCTGAGTAAAAAAAGAAAAAAATGTCGTGTGCTACTAAATTTTCTTTTTTTTTTTTGCTTGCTTCGATTTTTATGATTCTTTGCTTATTCAGAAGGAGTGAAAATACTTTTCGTGTTATATATATGTGAAATATCTGTATAGCATGATATATTAGAAAATTTCTTCAATATAAAAAGGTCTCAGAATAAAATTAAGAAAATAGAAAAAGAAGAAACAGCCCTTTTTTCAGGAAACATTTTTGAAATTACAAATTGGAGCATAAGATTTAAGCTAGTTTATATACAGTTATTTGCGACGATATATTAAACGATCAAGTTTAAATTGAAAAAATCCTTTTGAATTAGAAAGAAATGGAAAATTTTTCGCAGCTGTCAATTTTTCTTCAGCGCGCGGAAAAAAAATTCTTTGAAAAAACTATATCATAAAAAAATATATTTTTTAAAACTATATTATTTCAATATTTCTTAGTATTTTCCATTTTTTTAACATTTCAATTTTTTATTTTCATAAAATATATACAAAATTATTTTCTTTCAAATGTCACTGAGAAAACAATATATTTGCATCAAACATAAAGAAAATTATTATTATTAGGTATTATTATTATTATTATTATTATTATTATTATTATTATTATTATTCCTTTATGTTTAATTTCATTTCATTTTCATTTTTCAAAAAATTTTTGTTAGTCAACCAAAAATTATCTTTTAATTGAACATAATAATTTTGATAAATAAATATAAAATAAATTATATTTATAAATAAATAAATTTGATTTAAGAAAAATTATGTTTAATTCAGTTATAAAGTATGTTTAATTCAAAAATATTTTTTTGGTTAACTACTTATTTTTTAATTAAAAAAAATTTTCTTCCCAGTGTATGTTTAATATTTAAATATTTAATTTAATTGAATTTTCTATTTATCTTAAATATTTGGAATCCAAAATAATATTTTACATTACAGTCTCCTTCATTTCGGGTCATTTTTTAAAAATTAAATAAAACAAGAAAATGTTTAAAAATATGTTTCATATAATATAAATTTTATTTTAAAAAAAGAATTCAGAAAAAGAAGGAAATTAATTTTTATTATTCAATCAGTCGCTCTGAATAAATAAATAATTTAATTTATGACAAAAGAATAATGTAACTTTTCGATTTTATGAATATATTTAACGAAATAAAATTTAATATTTAAATTAAATATTTTAAATATTAATGAAATGTATATTTAAAAAAATTTAAATATTAATGAAATATATATTTAAAAAATTTTAAATATTAATGAAATGTATATTAAATAAATTACTATAGAGAATAATGATGAAGAAAATACAAAAAGTAAAAAAATCACTTAGAATTACTTAAAAATTACTTACTTAATATTAAAAAAATTGCTAAAGAGAATAATAATGAAGAAGAAAAAGTAAATACAAAAATATTATTTAACTTTGTCATTACGACGAATGTGTAAATAAATAAATACTGAAGAAAAAATTAACTAAAAATACTTTATTATCAAAAAAAAATATATATTTTTAACTGTAGAATTTAGAAGTTAAAAGAAAAGTAGAATTTGAAATTAATATTTATTTTTTAATTTTACCGAGAGATGCGTCATAGGCACAGATGTAATCACTCGTTGTAAATTGAGCGGTAAGGGCGGTTTTTCCAACGCCAGAAGCTCCGAGCATTCCCACCTTGTAAGTAGGCACTCGACTACTATTTGGCTCCTCTTCTCCTTCAATGCCAGAAATTTGAGACGCTGAACTGCAAGAAAAAAAGTAAAAAAATAAACAAAAAATTAAAGTAAAATGTCTCATCATACAATTTATGTTCCACATAACGTAAATGCGGAGCCAAGATCATAAACTCCACTATCTAACTATTGTGTAAAAAAAAATTTTTCTTTCTTTCCAAGAGGTGCCAAAAATACCAAAAAAAAACAGAGAAAAATACATTTATCTTTAGTTCTTTTGTTTTAAAATTAGAAAAAATAGGAATTTTTTTTCTTTATTATTTTACTTATAATAAAAATGATATTATTAATAATAGAGAAAAAAAATTATTTTCTTATTTACTGATTTTTTTTGACATATATTTGTTTAATTTTAATACAATTAATAAAAATAAAGAAAATTTAATGTAATTACTAATATGTATTATTTATTATTATTTATAATATTATTTATTTGTTTACTTCTTTATTTATTTACTGATTTTTTATTGACATATTTGTTTAATTTTAATACAATTAATCAAAATAAGAAAATTTAATGTAATTACTAATATGTATTATTTATTATTATTTATAATATTATTTATTTGTTTGTTTACCATTTATTTATTTGCTCATTTCTTTATTGACTTGTTGATTCGTTTACTCATTTTTTATTCACTTATTTTTATTTATTTACTTCTTAATCATTTATTAATTTTCTACGTACTTAAAAATTTATTTACTCATTTATTTATTTACCTTCTATTTATTCATTTATTAATTTTTTATTTACTTAAAAATTTATTTACTCACTCATTTATTTATTTACCTTCTATTTATTCATTTATTACTTTTTAATTACCTACTTATGTATTTAATTAATAATTTATGAACTTACATTTCATTTTAATTTAATTATTATTATAATTATATTATTATTATTATTATTATTTATTTTTAATTTAATTAATTTTTGCTTCCTCATATAGAGCAAGTATTTAATTTATTAACACTTATTTATCTATTTTTATTGACTAATTTATTTAATTTTAATACAATTTATACGCCTGAAAAAAAAATATCTTTACAATTTTTTCTTTTAAGATAGAAGTATTTTCACTTAAGTCTAGAATTTTTTTTCTCTTCGGTGGTTCTTATGATGTAAGAACATTTTTTTTTCGACATTTCGATGCCGAAGCAATAAATTCAAGTGTAAAATAAAAAAATATTATTAATTTATGAAATTTACGATTTTATTAGCGCAATGAAATATTTTCATTTATTCACGAGGGCAATGAATATGTACAATAATTTTATTGATTTCTTTGGTATTTCCATTGAGTGCTTATATAAATAAATTGCGTAGTCTCGCTTTAAATACACCGACGAAACATAATTCTCATATTATAATTTCGTAACTTCGCAGTATTTAATTTTTAATTTCGTTACTGACAACTTGTAACATTTTGTGCGAGAGGGTAGTTACTCGCATTAAAATATTATAGTTTGGAAATATAATAATTTGTTGCTCAAATGAATGAATAAATAAATTGTATATTATCTTTATTTAATGTATTATTGTTAATTTATTTTTATTGTTATATATTTTTTATTTATTTATTATTATTATTATTATTTTTACTGTTATTATTATTATTTCTATTATTTTTACTAATAATAATAATAATAATAATAATAATAATAATAATTTATTTCATTGCATGTCTTTTTATTATTATTGTTATTATATTATATTATATTATTATTATTATTATTATTATTATTATTTATAGAGAAATTTTTTTTATTAAAATAACTGATTACTCGTCCGCTATGAAATAAATTCCTTTTGCGGTAATCCTCTCATGTACGTTAAAAATTTAAAAAAATTTACTTTTGATATAATAAAAGAAAAATATGTATTAAAGTTTAAAATTAGAGAAATTCGCTGAAATGAAAATTCCCTTTTTTTAGCGTCCGGCTTACGAAGTAAAAAACTAATGTACGGATAAAAAATTAACCGAAATTAATGTAAAAGTGTGTAGGAGAAAATTTTAATAAAAGAAAGAAAATGAATTTAAAGAGAGAAATTATTTCAAAATTGAAAATAAAGAGCAAGAAAATTAATTGAAAACGCCAAGTCTCGTTATTTTAAGCAAAAAAAAAAAAAGAAAAAAAATACAATTAAGAAAGAGAAAAGAAAAATTAATCACAATACGAAAGAAAATTATTTACAATTTTGTAAATAAAAGAAATTATAATAGTTACCTATAATTAAAAATAGAAACATGAATAAAGAACTTTAATGAATTATAGATTCAATATTAAATTTTAATTCTAATAATAAAAATTAAAAATAGTAACTTAGTAACAATATACAGAATAAGAAAGGTTGTATTTTTAATTCTAGATGCGGCTTTTTATTTTAAATAAATTTAATTTCTTAATAATCCAGTTTCTTTTTTTTAACATTTTAAATTAACGTAAATTTAAAAAAACGTGTTTTTAATGAATGAAGTTTAATTAATATTTACATTTAATTTTCATTTAAATATGTGAATAAAACTTTCATAAATTTAATAAATTAATTACATTAATACATACATTATAATAATCGTAAGTTTCCTTTCCGTTAGCAAATTCCATATTTTTTATTTTCCTGACTTTTTCCTAATTTTCATCAAAAATATTTACTTTTTTCTTATCCTGCTAATAAATTAAATTTATGCTACGAATTTTATTATTCATGAAAGAATTTAAAATAATTTAATTCTTGCGAAGAATTTAAAAAAAAATATTTGAAAATAATTAAATTTTCAATGAAAAATGTTATTATTTATAAAAATAATTGAATTTTTCAGAAGAATTTTATTATTTACAAAAATGATTGATTTCATCAGGCAAATTTTGTTATTTATGAAAATAATTGAATTTTCTTGAAATATTTTATTATTTATTAAAATAATTAAATTCTTGCGAAGAATTTTTGAAAAAATTTTGAAAATAATTGAAATTTTCTGAAGAATTTTATAAGTTTTAAGAAAAACTGACTTTTTTTTGAAGAATTTCATAATTTATGAAAATAGTTCAATTTTTTGGAATAATTTTCTATTTTTATAAAAATAATTGAATTTTTCTGAAAAAATTTATAAATATTGAGAAAAATTGAATTTTTTGAAGAATTACATTTTTTTCTGAGGCTTTTTATAATTTATGAAAATAATTGAATTCTTTCGAGAAATTTTATTAATAATTGTTGGAAAAATAATTTAATTACTTTCGAAGTATTTTATTATTTATAAAAATAATTTAATTCTTTCAAAGAATTTTATTAATTAGGTAATTAGGTAATGATTAAATTCTTGCGGTGAATTTTATTAAAATTGATGAAAATAATTGATTTTTTTCCTAGAATTTTATCATAAATTTTTTTAAATAATTGAATTTTGTTTGGTTATTTGATAAAAATACTAGATATTGAAAATCATTGAAATGTGAAAAGTTTTTAATGATAATTAAATTTTACAAAGAATTCTATTAAAAAATTTGTCAATAATTGAATGTCGGTGGGAAATTTTATTAAATTTTTTCGAAAATAATTGGATTTTCCAAAAAAACATTTTATTATTTATGAAAATAATTGAATTCTTGCGAACGATTTATTAGAATTTTTTAAAATAATGGAATTTCCAAGAAGAAATTTATTACTTTTAATAATAATTGAATTATTGTGATGAATATTGTTATTTATGAAAATAATTGAATTATTGCGGAAAAGTTTATTAAAATGTTTAAAAAGAATTGAATTTCTGTTGAAAATTTTATTATACTTTTGAAAGGAATTGAAATTTTTATAAGAATTTTATAAACATTGTTTAAAATAATGAATTTTTAAATGTTATGAAAATTTTATTAGTTTAAATAATTGAATTGTTGTCAAAAACTTTATTTGCGAAAGTAACTGAATTTTACGATTATGAAAATAATTAAATTCATGCTTAGAATTTAATAAAAAATCATTTGAAAAAATGGAATTTACATGAAAAATTTTATAATTATTAAAAGTAATTGAATTATTGGGAGAAATAAATTGAGCGGCTGGATTCCATAAGGGCACGTAAATTTTTCTCGGCCGAAATCGAAGTCCCCTGGACACTCAAAATTCAACTTCTGAATTTAAATGTTTAAAATATATATCCTTATAGGAAATTTCATTGCGCATCTTTTTTTCTTTTAAATTTTTATTGTATCTGTTACCGTTTTCAAAATATAAGGAAAAAACTGTTTTTTTAAAGAGTGAAATTTTTATTGTTTTTTTCACTTCAACTCGCGATTACTCAGTCAATTTTACGAATTTTTTAATGAAACAAAAACGAAAATACGCGTTGTTTTATCCTACGAGTGACTAAAAAAGAAAAATGTTGTTTTAATTATAAATAAAAAAGTTATTAATTTTTTATTAAGATATTGCAAAATTCGTAAACTGAAATTTTCACTAAGCGGGGAAGTTGAGCAAATTTTGAGCAACAAAAAACTTCCAGCGAGAAAGTTGTTCATTTAGGTCTAAAAAAGTTTTTCCCGAAAGTTACAGTTCAATTAAACAATTAGTTAACAAATGGCGAATGTTAAAAGTCGTTGGCGGCTGAACGCCCAGCGTGCGTATCTCACCCGTATTATGTATACACAGAATAAAACTCTCCAGCTTACTATTAAGTGAGATACGCGCGCTGGGCGTTCAGTCGCCAACGACTTTTAACATTCGCCATTTGTTAACTAATTGTTTAATTGAACTGTAACTTTCGGGAAAAACTTTTTTAGACCTAAATGAATAACTTTCTCGCTGGAAGTTTTTTGTTGCTCAAAATTTGCTCAACTTCCCCGCTTAGTGAAAATTTCAGTTTACGAATTTTGCAATATCTTAATAAAAAATTAATAACTTTTTTATTTATAATTAAAACAACATTTTTCTTTTTTAGTCACTCGTAGGATAAAACAACGCGTATTTTTATTTTTGTTTCATTAAAAAATTCGTAAAATTGACTGAGTAATCGCGAGTTGAAGTGAAAAAAACAATAAAAATTTCACTCTTTAAAAAAACAGTTTTTTCCTTATATTTTGAAAACGGTAACAGATACAATAAAAATTTAAAAGAAAAAAAGATGCGCAATGAAATTTCCTATAAGGATATATATTTTAAACATTTAAATTCAGAAGTTGAATTTTGAGTGTCCAGGGGACTTCGATTTCGGCCGAGAAAAATTTACGTGCCCTTATGGAATCCAGCCGCTCAATTGCATAAAATTTTGTTTAATAAAATTGATTTTTTTCAAAATTAGCGAATTAAAAGTAGTGGAAATTCTCTAAAAAAATATTGTTTATATTCTTTGTTCGGAAAGTTAAATACTTATATATAGCTAATGATTTTTTTTACCTTCTCTATTCTTTAGAATAATTAAAATTTTCGTAATGAATTTTTTTCTTAATTTAGGTATCAGATAACAATTTTTGTGAAATTTAATTTTCCTCGTACAAGAAAGTTTAATTATTTTCAATTTTGAAAATCTGATGCCAAATTTGAAATTAGTATCGAAATTTGTTAAAGTTTTTTTATATACTTTAAAGTTTAAAAATATAATATATTTTGAAAATTTAATTGTCATTAGTTTTTCAGTTATGTATCATAATAAGTATTTCTTTAAAAATTACTTAAATTAAAATAACTTAAAATTGTTTACAATAAAAATTGTAGCACAACATTCCCGCGCGCTTGCGCGCGGATAATTTGTCTAGTTCAGTTAATTAAATTAATAATAATAAATAAAATGATTAAAATAATTATATTAATTACATTAATTACATTAATTACATTAATTACATTAATTACATTAATTACATTAATTACATTAATTACATTAATTACATTAATTACATTAATTACATTAATTACATTAATTACATTAATTACATTAATTACATTAATTACATTAATTACATTAATTACATTAATTACATTACGTAAAATAAAATCTACAAAAACGAAGAAAATAAAACAAAAAAAGCAATAAGAAATGAAAATAAATTAAATTTTATTTTCTTAATAAAATGAAAATTGTAAAATGGAGAGGTTTATTAAAGTAGAAAATTAATGAAGAAATTAAACACTAATAGTGTAAGAATTAAATAAATATTAAAAAGAGGATGGAATCATGAAAAATGTTGAATGTTTGTCTACAAATGTATAGACACATACAAAAGAAGAAGAAGAAGAAGAGAGGAGAGAGAGAGAGAGAGAGAGAGAGAGAGAGAGATCGATAACGATATATAACATCCAATTCTCGAATGTTTGAAGCTACCTTTTACACGCGCATTCAATATGCTCGACTCGTATAGTTGTGTTTACAGAAACTTATTTTACGAGGGAGTTGCTGTGCTTTTACTCTTTGGCGAGATTAGCAATAGTATCCCCCAAGGAATTCAGGACGTGATCGTCAGGAAAAAAAAAGACTATTCTCGTTATATATACTATATATATACATATAGAACTTTACTCAAATCTAAAGACACGCACGATAAAAAAAGGGGTAAAAAAAAGAACTTTTCTAAATTTCATTTAGATACTGCTTTTTAACTCTTTATTTGTATTATTTTTTTTCGCCGGAGAAAGAAAATTAACAAATTTATTTGTTTATATTATTTTGATTTAGGATTTGATTGGAATTGGAAAAATTTCCATTGATTGTTATTATTATTAGACGAAAAAAAAAACCTTTAACTGGAATAACGAAAGTATTCGTTGAAATAGCTAAAGTATTCGTTGAAATAGTGAAAGTATTCGTTGCAATAAATAAAAATTTCGATAATATAGTGAAATTTGTAATTGTTTCGGGTGAAGATTTTTTTTCGTGTTTGTTCTTTTATTCTCTCTGTCCACATTTTGTAGTTACTACTTGTGATACAAAAATTACAAAAATTATTATTAATTAATTAAAAATTATTAAATTATTAATTAATTATTGTTTTTTTGTACGTTTTTTTTTAGAAAATATTGCTTGACAAATTGAAAATTAATCAAAAATATTCAGAAATTTTTCAGAAATTTTTAAATTATTAATTAATTATTGTTTTTTTGTACGTTTTTTTTTAGAAAATATTGCTTGACAAATTGAAAATTAATCAAAAATATTCAAGAATTTTTCACGATTTTTAATAAAATAATATTTGTAATTTGAAAACTTAAAAAAATTGTGATTAACAAATAAATTTTGTTCTTTTATAACAAATTTCGTTCGACTATAATCTAAATTATGCAAATTTTTTTTCTTTTCATTTACTTAAATGAATTCGACAAAAAATCGGAACAAAAGTTGGTCCAATGTAATAATTTCGTTTTCTCTTAAAAAATCAAATTAAATTTTTAATTCCTTTTGTTAAAAGCGTAAAGAATTAAATTTTCTATATTTTGAGCACTTTAAAGTTATTTTTGAATAAAAATACTAAGTTTTTTTGTCAATAATAAATTCAGGTTTGCTACGGTCAGGGAAAACCTTAAAAACCTAGAATTGTCAGGAAATTTTGTCTCGGTCAGGGAAAACCTTGAAATGTCAGGGAATTTTATAAAATATTTTGTTCAAAAATTAATTTCACGTATCTGAATCGCAAAAATTTCAATTTTTCATTTTTTTCACACTTCTAATTTAAAAAAACTTCATTAACTATTTTTTCAAGTTAAATTTAAATCTGTTTAACAATTCAATTATTTTCAATACAATTGTAATAAAATTTCACGAACGAAATAATTGTTTTTAATTTTTAAGAAAGAGTTCAATTTTGCAGCAAAAATTTTAATAAATGTTTACAGTATGATTATTAATTATAATTATTAAAAACATCGACATAATAATTTTCTAGAAATTTTAATAAAATTTAATTATTAAATTTTCAATTTCAATTATTACGAAACACGATTATTTTAGAAGTTTAAAATAAATTGTTGTTGAAATTCAATTATTTTGAAAATTATCAATTAAAATTATTAATGAAACTTCATTTTTAAAAAAAAATTAAAACAAATTCTTCGAAGAATTTAATTAGAATTATCAACCATTTTAATAAAATTCTTCGCATGCATTAAATTATTTTTATAAATAATAAAATTCTTCGAAGGAATTGAATTATTTTCAAATTTGATAAAATTCTTTGCAAGCATTCAATGATGTTCAATACATTAATTTTAAAATTGAAAATATTTGAAAAGAAAAAATTTTAAAAATGTTAGGAAACAAAAAAGCAAACAACTACCAAGTAATTTGGTCAGGGAATTTAAAAAAGTGGTCTGGAAAACCTGGAAAAGTCAGGGAATTTTTAAATGCTAAATTCGTAGCAACCCTGTAAATGATTTTAGTAAAATAACCAAAAATGTAACAATTTCCATTTGGTTCTTATTGACAGAAAATTGTAATTTTTATTCAAATGTAACTTTTAATCATTTTAAATATTCAAAATTTCATTTCATAATTATGATTCAGAAATAGAAAAAAAAATTCAATTTGTACATAATTTTTGTTTCTCAATTTCAATATTGTTCACAAATTTATTCTTTTTTTTCGGGGTACAAAAACATTTTGTACTCTCTTTTCTTAATATTCCTGTAAAAACTTCTTAATTTTCATAAAAAAATAATTCGAATCAAATTCGAGAATTTAAAGAAAATTCCCATATAACTTTACATTATTAAAAAAAAAATTAAATTTAACTTTTTAAAAAATACAATTCTTCAAAAGTAAATATTTTATTAAATAATTTAATGTTTTTTAAAACTTAATTCTTGTAAAGTATAGACAAATTTTTACATAACTGACTTAATTTGACGAATTTTACATTTTAACATCACATTTTATAGAATAATTACATTTTTCCAAGAAATTGATTAAAACTGTACTGAAAATAATTAAAATTCTGCGATGTGCCTTATAATTCATGAAAATAATTGAATTTCTGCAATAATTTGTAATTTCTTTAAAATTTAATTTTTTTAAAACGTTTTTAACTAAAATTGTTATGTAAAGTCATAATTTTTAATAAATAATCAAATATATATATTGACAAATATTAAGAAGAATTTGAGTTATTAACATTTTGCAAATAATCTAAGTTTTGTAAAATTAGAAATTTTCATTGAAAATTGAAATTTTATAAAATTTTAAATTATAATCTTTTGAAGTTGATTTATTTGTGAATATTATAAACGCAATTTTTAAGAATTTGAATTAATTTCATCTATTATTTATAAAAATAATTAAATTATTGTCGCAAATTTAAATAAAATGTATTATATTAATTGCATTCTTCTGCAATTTTTATTTTATTTATGCAAATAATTAAATGCCTGAGTTCAATTTTATTAATTGGTTTAAAATAATTGAATATTGTTAAAAAATGTATTGAAATAGTATAGCCAGTGAAAATTAAATTTGGACTTTTTTTAAATAATTGATTTTTGGAGAAGAAATTTTTTATTTATAACTATAGTTGTGATTTTGAAGGAAATTTTTCTTTAAATTTTGAACATAATTGAACTTTTGTAAGAAGAATTTTATTACGATTGAAAATAATTAAATTTTTGCAACTATTTATAACTTCTGAAAAATTCTATTTTTTAAAATATTTATAACAAAAAATTTTCCATAAAGATATTATTTTAAATAATTAATTAAATATATATTGACAAATTTAACAAATTTCAAGAAGAATTTGCTAATTTTATTGATTTTTTATTACTTTTTTTAATTAAAAAAGCAGACAAGAAGTTAGTTTTTCCTAGTATAGTATAATAAATAAGGTAAAATATTAAATTACTTTTTATTATTATATGAAAGTGAAAATACCTATAAATAAAAACTGATTAATTTTCATAAGTGATTTCGATTTATTTGATGAAAAAGTTCTTGAATTTTTTTGTACTTGTGTAAATTTTGTACTTTTTTTTGTTATTTTCTTTATCTAAATGAATTCGATCGGATTTTTTTATTGGAGAAGTGTATAATTCTTTTTTTAACATTCCCGGAAAAGAAGAAGAAATATTTTTATATAAACGGAAATAATATTTGAGTATTCTTTTCTTGAATTCGATATATTGTTCGGTCATTTTTATTTTTATTTATGTTTTTTAATTTGGATATTTATATTTATTTATTTTCATTTCGATATTTATAATTTTATATATTTATCCTTCATATCGATTTCGTATATTTATATTTTTCTTTTCGAAATTTGTATTTATATTTATAATCTTCATATTCATTCATTTTATTTTTGTGAAAATAATAATATTTGTTTTTATTATATATCTAATTTGGATTTTCATAGTCACCTCGTGAGAAAATTAAATAATTAATTAATTTGCCTTTTAATACTTAAACCAATAATTATATTTTTTTATTTTGATATTTAGATTATAGTTTGCAAAAATTTTACGTAAATTCCAAAAAAGGTTCAACTCTGCGAAAAGCGTAAGATTCATGTTTACATAACAATGACTTTTACGATTTTTAGAGTTGATCCTTTTTCGAAATTTCCTATTCAATTTTATTTCTTATTTCCACAGTTAAATATTTATAATTTTCTTCTCTAATTTTGTCTTTTATTAATATAAAAATATTTATATTAATATAAAAATATTTATAATAATATAAAAATATTTATAATAATATAAAAATATTTATAATAATATAAAAATATTTATATAAATATAAAAATATCTACCAACAGTTTGAATATTTAAAAATATTCACCATTAATTTGAATAAATTAATAAATATGTAAATGTTATATATTTAACTTTATTTATTATTAAAAAATTATTATTTTTAAATTATAATTATAAATTTATTAATTATAAATCACAATTATAAATTTATTATTAAAAAAATATTTTCAACTTTGAATCAATTTTTAAATTTTTAAATTGTTTTTTTATTTAATACGTTGGAGAAAAAAGTTAGTAAAAATATCAAGTACCTTTTTTTGCTTTAAATTATACTCAAGTGTTTGCGAGTCTAAATAGCTTTATAAATATTAGTAAAAAATTATTGGTAGAAATTTTTAAAGAATTTTTTTTTCCTTTTTAAATTGTTAAATTTACCTTAAAAGTCTCGCATCTCTCGTACTACTGCAGCTGGTACCCGAGGACGTGACACTATTGATACTTCTGCTTCGTCGACTTTTCAGGGAGTCACCGAGATTGTAAATTCCGTTGGCAGTTATGGAAAACGAGCGAAGTCTGTAATATTCCAAACCATCTTCAACTTCACCATCGTCACCGGCAGTATTTCGTTTCATATCCACAAGCATTGGCTGAAAACAAATTTTTTACTTCATAAATTTGTAATTATTATTTTTTTAAATGAATTTCTAAATTTGTAATTATTATTTTTTTTTTTGAACGAACTTAATAAATTTGTAATTATTATTTTTTTTGTGAATGAATTTCTAAATTTGTAATTATTTTTTTTTTTGAACGATTTTAATAAATTTGTAATTATTATTTTTTTGTGAATGAATTTCTAAATTTGTAATTATTTTTTTTTTGAAAGAATTTCATAAATTTGTAATTTTTTTTTTAAAGAATTTCATAAATTTGTAATTATTATTTTTTTAAATCAATTTACACCCAGAAAAAGGATTTCTTTGAAACAAAAAAATCGTTTTTTCAAACTCACTCTTTGAATTAAAGATAAAATTTGTTTGAGTTGAAACAAGTTTTCTTTACGTTCATGAAAAACAATTTTCAAAGTTTTTTTAATAAAAAAATTATTTCTTTGAATAGTTTTTAATGCAAAGAAAAATTTCTTTGAGACAGATAAAAAGCTGAGAATATTCAAAGAAATTATTTCTTTGAATCATTTATTTCTTTGCCCTAAAAAAAGATTTACTAAATCCAAAGAAACATTTCTTTAAGCCAACAAAAACCGGTAAAGAAATATTTTCTTTAAATCAAATAAACTTTTTTTTGACCCTATAACAATGTACAAATTTCTTTGATTTGAAAAAAAAATTCTTTGAAGCAAAGAAGCTTTTTTTTGAGTGTATACGAAAAAAAACTGTTTTACATTTTAATTTCACTGTAACATTTTATACAAAAAATTTTTTTTTACAAAAAAGAAATTTTTTGTCAATACAATTTTCCTTTCAAAAAAAAAACTTTTCCGCGAAAGAAATTATGTTTATAAGTAGAAAAATTCAGTTACTGTCAGATAGGATTTTTTTTTTTGCTTTTTTTTGTTATTATTGGATCAGTTTTATAAGCGATTTTCAGTGATGGAAAAAATTTTTTAAAACTCCTTCTGATTTTTATTAGGAATGAAAAGAAATCGAATTGTGTCGGAAATGTTGTCAGTAGTGACAGTCAGTCTTTGCCAGACAAGAAACACTTTAATTAGTTTTTTCTAAATACTATTATTTTTTTAAAGTGAAAATTTCTTAAGGGCATTTGAACCATTATTTGTACGTTAGCAAATTTTTAGGAATAATTAAATTTCAGAAAGTTTTCACTCAAAACTTTTGTGAATTCTACTTAATGTAAAAGTTCAATTATATTGCGAATTTGGAAAATTATTAAGCTTTTGAGTAACTTAAATTAGATTTAATAGTTAAATTTTGAATTAAAGAGAATAGATTTTTTTTCATTTCATAGAACTTTAGTAAAATTTAATAAAAATAATGGATAAATTTTCTAGAATTGAAAAAAAGTTAAAAATAGTAAAAAAAAAAGAATTAAAAGAAATTTAATTTCAATTTTTCTTTTTAAAATTTTTTTCATAAATTATAAAGCACATTGGAGAATTTTAATTATTTTTAGTACAGTTTTAATGGAATTCTTGGAAAAATGAAGTTATTCTTAAAAATTCTATTAAAATTCGCCAAAAGAATGAAATTAATTAATAAAAATTTTGATGGTAAAATTCTTTATAAGAATTCAATTTTAAGAAACATTCTTAAACATTCATTATTCGTTAAAGAAATATCGAATATTAAAAAAAAGAAAAAAATAATTAGAGCAAAAGAATTAAAGAAAAAAGAATTAAATCTTGAAAAAAGTACATTTGCAAATTTTAAAAAATTTATAAATATTTATTTATCAAGATTATTGAATTTATCAATAAATAAACTAAGAAATTTTATAAAAATTAATGTTTTTAAAAATTTTTAATTAAAATGATTTCTAAGCACAATTTTTTCTTTTTTCTTTTTTTTTTTTTTTGAGCAAAATTTTCCTCACTTCTATTGAAAAGAGTAATTTAAAAACGAAAAAACAACTATTTTGGCTATTATTATATTAAATTAATCATAAATCAGTAGTAAGAGTCGATTTTAGTCAGACATGGTACATTTTAGAATAATTATAATTTTTTCAGTAGTTGTATGCGCTTTTAGTCAGACAAATCTGTTTTTTACATTTTTTTCTTTTTTTATCACTATATATATATGAATTCGTTTTTCTCACAGAGTATAAATATTTTATAAGAGAATTTATTATTTTTAAGTGCATTATTCAGGAGAAGTTTTCAAAAAGAAAGCTCAGTAGTAAAAGTGGTTTATTGTCAGACAAAGTTTTTTCTCGCTTTCAAGTTAAAAAACTTAAGGCATTGTTCTGGTTGAATCTAATTGTATTATTCTACTATGATGACAGGAACTTAAAAAATTAGTTCTATAATTGAGAAAGAAGATTTAAATATTTATATTTTAGTAGAAAAGTCCGTTTTTAGTCAGACATGACGTTTCTTTGACATTATTGTTTACTTTTCACTATAGAAACTTATTTACTTACATTATTTTGTAGGTGAATTTTTTTAAATTATTTTCAACGCATTATAATAGAGTAATTTTCTAAAAATTTGCTTCTGAATTATATTAAAATTTATAAAGTAATTATTTATTTGAAAATAAATCTTGTTTTTCAGTAGTAAAAGTCGTTTATAGTCAGACAAACTTTTCCTCCCAAAAGCAGAGCAAAGAAAAAGAAAATGACTTAATTTTCTCCTGAGATTATAATTTTTCCCCTTTTTATTAGTTTTCTAAATCATAAAGAAATAAAAAAAATTTTTTGATTAACAAATTTTTTCCAGTAGTAAAAGTAGTTTATAGTCAGACAAACTTTTCCTCCCAAAAGCAGTGCAAAGAAAAAGAAAATGACTTAATTTTCTCCTGAGATTATAATTTTTCCCCTTTTTATTAGTTTTCTAAACCATAAAGAAATAAAAAAAATTGTGATTAACAAATAAATTTTGTTTTTTATGTTTTTGTTTTTTACAAAAAATTTCGCTTTTTTGATCTAAATTTAGCAAATTTTTTTTTCTTTTAAAATATTTAAAGTATTAGATAATTGTTTATCGTTTGAAAATTATGAATATGAAATACGAAATATTACCATTTGGTGCATAATTTTTATTTCTCAATATCAAATTATTTTTTTTTTTAAATTTCTTTAATCGTAAAATTATTCGAAAACATCAATAACGTCTTTTTAAAATGAATATTTAATTATTGTTTTTCCATGGGAATTAAGATTTTTCAAAACATTCGAAATTCAAACCTTTTTTGAAATTAAACAACTTTTAAAGGTATTTTTATTTTATATTAAGAATATTTATACTGTAAATTTTTTAAAAATTATTTCCATCATTTCAATTCAATTATTGTTTTCTAAAATTTTTGACGAAAATTCTCATCTAAATCAAGTGTTCGAAAATATTTTTTGAAAAAGTCCTTTGAGAATTTGCAATTGAAAAATAATTATAAATTTAAAAACATTCCCGTGAAATAATTTAGAAAAATACTAAAAGTTTGGAAAAATTCTCTCTTAAACGTTTCGAAAAATTTCCTTATGAAAGTATGGAAAAATTTCTGAAAATTTGGTAAAATCCCAATATTCAGAAAAATTTCCATGTAACTTCGAATTATTCAAAAAAAAAATGAATTAAACTTTTTGAAAAAAAAATTCTTTAAAATTGACAGTTAAAAGAATAGAAAATTCAAAATTTTTAATTATTTTTATTTGAAACCTTTTTAAAATAAAATATTTAATTATTTCAATACAACAGTCAATAATTTACTGAAGAATTGAATGTTTTTCTTAAAATTTAATTCTCATGAAAAATTTTACAAATAAAACTTTTATTAAATAATTGCATTCTTTTGATGAATTTTAATAAAATTTTTAAGTATCATTACATTTTTCGAGGAATTTCTTTAAAATTGCATTATTTCAATACAAAAATCAGTAATTTATAAAATATTTGAATGATTTTTAAAATTGAATTCTTTGACGAATTTTAATTAATTTTTTTTAAGAATAATTCAATATTTCCAAGAATTCCATTAAAACTGTAATAAAAATATTTAAAATTCTGCGATAAGCTAATAATAATTAATAATAATACATATAAATAATAATAATAGTAATAATACTAATCATAATTTATAAAAATAATTGAATTTCTTGCAGTAAATTTATGATGAATTTTGTACTAGTTGAATTCCTTTGCAATTTTTATTTTATTTATGAAAATAGTTAAATGTTTGATTTTAATTTTATTAATTTTTTTTAATAATTTCATTTATTTAGAAAATTTATTATAAAAGTAGATATTGAAACTGAAATGAGGAAACTTTTTGAACATAATTGAATTTTAGAGAAGAATTTAGTTATTGTGTAAAGAAAATTTTATTATGATTGAAAATAATTAAATTTTTTCAATCATTTATATTTTTATAACTTCTCCATGAATTCAATTTTTAAAAATGTTTTTAACTACAAATTTTCTATAAAGTCATTATTTTTAATATTTTTAATAATTAATTAAATATATGTTGACAAATTTAACAAATTTCCAAAAGAATTTGAATTATTATAAACATTTTGCATTAATCTAAGTTTTTAAAAATTTCTAATTAAATTCATTAAAATTTTAAATTAAAATCTTTTGAACTGGATTTATTTATGAATATTATAAACGCAATTCTTTTAAAATTGAATTAATTTTGAAATATTTAAATAAAAAATTTAAATAAATATTTTCTAAATAATAATTTTATGATTGTTGTTAAAGAATTACACTGAAAAAAAAATTTATTTGATTCAAATAACCGATTATTTGTCTATAATCAAATAAATATTTACTTGAATCAAATAATTTTTATTCGAATCAAATAAATTGTATTTGAATTAAACATTTCAGTATTTAAAGCAAATACTAATTAATTGATTCAAATAAAAATTATTTGATTCAAGTAAATATTTATTTGATTATAGACAAATAATCGGTTATCTGAATCAAATAAATTTTTTTTTCAGTGTAGTCATTTAGAAAGTAATTTTTTAAATTAAAGTTATTTAGTAATTGTTGCTAGTTTAGATATAAAACTCATCTTGTTTTATTTTTCTAAAAAAAATTTTGTTATTTTAAAATAAATTTTGTTATTATTAAATTTATTATATTTTATCCATTTTGTACATTGGATATATTTTATTAAAATTTTGAATACATAAATATTAAATATAGATTTTTTCAGTCAAATAAAGCAAATGTTTTTCTTTTAAACATTCTTAATGTGCCTTCAATATACTTTATTTCCAATTGGATTAGTTCGAAATGATGTTCCCCTACATATTCAACTTTTATTCTTGTCACAATTGTAGGGTAACTGAAAATCTATTTAAGACCACTTTTAGAAGTTTTTTTTCTCTCTTTTTCTCTCTCTCTCTTTCTTTTTGTTGTGTGAGTGTGAAACTTATTTCTAATATAGATATTGACCCAAGGGGAGTTTTTCTTTTGTCAAAAAAAGAAATCTTTTTCGTTTCAGAAGCATATGTCTATATATTTGTTTTTTCTTGAATTAATAGTATATTACTATAATTTTTCTATCTAATACAAAAAGATTAATGGAACAATAAAATTTTTTTGTTTAAAAACAATTTCTAAATTATTCGGAAAAAAGTATCATTTATTCTTCCTTGGCGTTTTTTTTTTGGTCACAGATGCGCGTTAAGGATATACAAAAAAGAATATATCATCATGCAAATTTATTTCTTTAGACCCACCAAGAAAAATGCCACGTTATTTTTTTTTCTCCATCACTTTTTTTTTGGTGCTAACGTGAAAATGCTTTCGAAAAGGAGAATTATAAAGATAAACAA
Source organism: Leptopilina drosophilae (assembly GCA_032873175.1). Classification (NCBI taxonomy): domain Eukaryota; kingdom Metazoa; phylum Arthropoda; class Insecta; order Hymenoptera; family Figitidae; genus Leptopilina; species Leptopilina drosophilae. Next base: position 46,163,725 of record CM065480.1, on the reverse strand, counting down.
TTTTTTTTTTTTTTTTTTTTTTTTGTGAAAAGAAAACTCAACATTATTTGTTCTATAAATTATTCACTTTTTTTGTTTATTAATTTTTTTTCCTTTTTTTGTTTACTTTTCCACTATTTACTTTTTTTAGAAATTTTTCTATTATTTTAGTACTAAAGAATTTTAAAAAATAATAAATAAACTAAAATTTTAGTTTTTTTCCTTTTATTTCTTTTTTAAGTTTAATTTTAATTTTTTTTATTCTTTTTTTGTATTTGTTTTTATTTTATTTGCTTATTTTTTCTCTATAAGTTTTTTTTCTCTTTGTATTTTTTTTTTTTCTATCGAATTTTTATTTATTACAGGATGCACACACGAACGTTGAAAAGAACTCTTTATTCGTACCTTTTCAATTTTTTCCTTCTATTTATTTTTTAGTTTAATTTTTAATTTTTTTTATACTTCTTATTTTCTTTTTATTTTTCCATATTCTTTTAATTTCTATATAATAGTTACTTTGTAATTGTAACACAATTGGGCGTCAAAAAGAGCCCTTTATTCGTTCCTTTTTTTCATTTAGTTGTATTTTTTACTTCTTTTTTCATTCTTTCCTTTTTTTCCCATTTCGTTTTACTTTTTTTTCCTTTTATTTTGTTTTATTTCGTTTTACTCTTGTTTTCTGTTAATTTCTATCAAAAAAAGCCCTTTATTTGTATCTTTTTTATTTTTATTTTCTATTTTGAAATTTCGGAAAACAAAATTCTCCTTTTTAGGAAAACAATATTTTACTTTTTTCCTAAAAAAATATTTTACTTTTTTTCTAAAAAAATATTTATTTTTGTCCTAAAAAAAATTATTTTCGTCCTAAAAAATTATTTTTTTTCCTAAAAAATTCATTATTTTTTTCCTAAAAAATTCATTATTTTTTTCCTAAAAGAATGATTATTTTTTCCCCTAAAAGAATGAATATTTCCTTCCTAAAAAATGATTATTTTTTTCCTAAAAAAATATTCATTCTTTTCCTAAAAAATTTTTATTTTTTTCCTAAAAAAATATTCATTCTTTTTCTAAAAAATTTAAATTTTTTTCCTAAAATAATAAAGAAAGTTCAGTACTTTTAATAAATAAATAAAATATCGACTGTTTTTTTTCAATTATATTTAATAATGATAATGCAAAAAAATGATAATTTACGATAAAAATAGTATTACACAAAAAAAGCTCTATGTTAATAAATTGCGATGTGTGTATATATATATAAATACGGATCCATATATATAATTACGTTAAAAGTGAGCTAAAAATAAATTGCGGTTTTTGAAAAGTGAAAGAGACGTGAAACACAATAATGACAAGCAGACTCATAAGTGTGGATTAGGGTCATAGCGAATCCTGACACATCCACACACACATATATAGTATATTCTCTCATTTAATCAGCACACAGTGTGATGGTCTTCGATCTAAATGTGCAATTTTCCGTGATAACACTATCTCTTCAAATTGATCGCATTTATCAATTTTAAATCACGCGATTCTAAAACTCCCATTCAATTTACAAAAGCAATTAAAACAAATTTACCGAACGTGAAAAAATTCTACACAATTTGAAAATAATTGAAAATACATAGAAAATTACCAATAGAATTTTATTTTTTGATTTTTGATTTTTCCCCTTTTTTGTATTTTCGTAAATTGGTAAAATAAATTTATTTATTTTGTCACAATTTACAATTATTGTTATTATTATCATTATTATTATTATTTTTATAATTCTTATTATTATTATTATTATTGTTATTATTATTATTATTATTATTATTATTATTATTATTATTATTATTATTATTATTATTATTATTGACTATAATAATCGTCTTATTCATTATTTTATTCTGTCCACACTTGAAGTTAGTTTTTACGTACTCTTTTATTTTTTGTTCTTTAAAAAAAATTTATTTTAACAAATCGAAAATATGCAGGTATTTTTTCACGATTCATTATAAAATAATAATTAGATATCAGAAAATTAAAAAAAAAGATTGATTAACAAAGGAAAAATTTACCAATTTGTTTCTTATACACTTTGTTTTAGAACAAATTTCGTTTGACTGATCTAAATTATTGTAAATTTTTCTTCTTCTTTATTTATAAAAAATAAAATAAATAAAATTTATAAAAATATAAATTTTTTTAGAAAATTTTTTAAAAATTATAATTAAGAAATTGTAAATAAATATCCATTTTATGCATAATTTTTATTTCTCAATAACAATATTGTTCACAGACTCATTCTTTTATTTTGGAAAAAAAACATTACATATTACCGTTTATTAATATTTTTTGTAGAAAATTTCTAATTTTCGTAAGAGAATAATTTACATTATTTAAATTTTTTAAATTACAATTGTTTTAATAAAATTCAAAGTTTGTTTTAAATAAACGAAAGAAATGTTTATAAATTATATTTGTCAATTTTAATTTCAACTTTAATTTCATTGAAAATGAAAATTTTTGAGTTTTTAGAAAATAAAGGAAAAAATTTTACTAAAAAGCAATGTTCTGTTACATTTTTATTGCGAATTTCGTTAGTTGTAAAATTAGTTATAAACAGCAATAATTTCTTTTGTATAAATAAATAGTTAAATTATTATTATTTTTTCACAGGAATTTAGGCATTCAAAAATTTCAAATTCGAACCTTTTTGAAATTAAACAACTTATAAAATTATTTTGCTATAAAAAAATGAAATTTTGCTTCATGTTTTATAATAATTTATAATAATTAAAAATTTATGAAAGTAATTGAATTAATACGATGAAATTTATAAAAAATTGAAAATAATTGAATTCCTGTGCAATTTTTAATATTTTTAACAATAATTACATATGTTTTTGTACAATTTTATTAAATTTTTTGTTTAAATAATTGAATTTTTCTCGGAAATTTTATTAAAATAGTAGATATAGTAAATAATTGAAATTAGGACAAGAATTTTATTGTCATTTTTGAAAATAATTTAACTTTGGGGAACCTTTTTTGTTATTTACAAAGATAGTTGTGATTTTGTCAAAACTTTTTCTTTTAATTTTAAACATAATTGAATTTTTTATGAGAAGAATTTTATTACTTTTTAAAGTAAATTGAATTTCATCCAAAAAATTATTTGCACTTTTTCCAAAATTGAATTATTTTAATGTTTTTAACAAAAAATTGAATTAAAAATTTTATTATTTTTAAATTGATAATTTTATTAAAAAAATAAAGTAAAAAGTTAGAAATGTTGCTAGTAATTAATAATTAATTATTCCTTTTTATTAAATTTTTTTAACGACTCGCGAGAAATTCGAAAAACAAAAAAACAATGTTAGACATTTATTCAATTTTTTTCTTCTTTATTTTGACAGTTTTGTTAAATTTTTGACATTTGAACGTATATAGAGAGAAAATTAACAATCTATTTTTTTGTGATATATTAGAGTAGAATAAATATTGGGAAATCGGTGAAATGTTTATATGTCCTTTTAACGGATGTAAGTGTAATTTTTTTTTTTTTTTGTTGAAAAAAGTTTGTCTCGTTTGGGAGAAAAGAAATAAAAGTGAAACTTTTTTTTTTTGATTTTCGGTTCTTCTTCGATTTGATGAAACAACTTTTGTAATTTTAATCAAAGGAAAGAGAGAGAGAGAGAGGGAGAGTGAGAGAGAGAAAAAATAAATAAAAATGTCGTGCCCGTCATTTGGTGATTTGGGAAAAGACGCAAAAGACGTATTTCGCAGTGGATTTCATTTGGGTTTGGTAAATTTTTCCATTACGTCTGTTTTCAAAAACTTGAATATTGGCGGAAGTTTGAGGCACAATTTGGATGAAAATTCGGTTAGTTTTTTTTATTTTTTAGTATCAGTGAATTAGAAAAAAATTTTTTTGATTACTTATTTAGTATCAACCTTTTTATCTATTTATTTAGTATCAACAAAAAACTTTTACTTATTCATTTAGTATCAACAAAAAACTTTTTTTGTTTATTTAGTATTCAGTTTACTTATCACTAATTTATTATAAATTTTAAATTTATTTCATTTATTAAATTGAAAAACATTTTAATACATTACAATTACAAACCAATTTAATTAATTTCCAAAAAAAGCGCGCTTAATTTAGTTATTAAAAATAATTCATTAAAAGTATTTATTTCAATATTTATTTAATTATTTATTTAGTTAATTATTTAATTAATTTTTTCTGTTCATTAATTATTTAACTATTTAAAATTCAGTAATTATTTTTATGAACTGGAAAATAATTACAGTACCCACTGTAATGAAAAATACTTTTTTTTGTATAATTATTTAAACAATTATTAATTAAATGTTAGTGCGTTTTTTTCGAAACAAATTTCTCTTAACAAGTTCAGGTTTTGAATTTTTTAAAATTATAAACCGTATCAATAATAATAATAATTATAAATAAATAAATAAATTATATACAATTATGAATGTTTTATAACGAAATAAAATTAGGAGAATAAATAAAACGAGGTAAATGAATTCAATACAATAAGTAAAATAAATTAAATACAAAATAAACATTTTTACAAAAAAAAATATTAGGTGACAATTATTTTTTTATTTTATTGTTTATTTATTTATTAAACGAGAGACTTAAAACTTTCAATACAGGGAAATTTCACTTATATTCGCAATTTTCGAGAGTTATAAAAAATGATTCCCCTTTTGCTTACACATTAAAATTTTTAAGGAATAGAGAAATTTTTTTTTCTCCTCTCCTATTGCGCGAGAGATGAAACATTTTGCAGTTCATAAAATACTTGGCCTTCAATAAGATTGGAAAACAGAATTTCCTATTGGAAATTGCACACAATGTAAAAAGAGTGCCAAAGTCTTATCAGATGCATAGGAAGGAGAAGGTTAAGACCCTTGAAATTTCTTTTAACCCATTTTCTCCATTTCTCGCATATAAGAAAGAAAATTGTGTCTTATGCGAAAAATGAAAATTCCAATGCAGTGGAAGTAAAAAAAAATTGAATTTATTACAAATCTCTAATAATAGGAGAAAAATCGGTATTAAAAATAAGTTGGAAAGAACTCTTTTCAAGTTGGATTTTTTTTTTTTTTAGGGAAATTTTGTAATTTTCTTTTCTTTTCTATAGACAAATGGTGGAGCTTTCATTGGTATTGAATCGGAGGATTTTGGAAAAACAATTGGAAAATTCACAAATGGTGGAGTTTTTAGTTTACAACATTTTTTCAAGAAGGGATTGTTTCAAGATGTCGATGTTAATGGAATTTATTCGTATAATACCGAGTCGACCAAATCAATTATTCAAGTTAATTCGAATTATGCCAGTGATAATTTTCATGGGAATTGCTCGTTAAGTTAGTATTTATTATTAAATTGAATTAAAAAATTTATTCTCAATGTTTTTCTCCTTTTTTTTAAATATTTCTTATTTTTTGATACTAAAAAATATTTTTTTAACCAAAAAGTATTTTTATCACAAAAAAATATTCATTAGTAAAAATTTACTACAAAAAATATTTATTACTAAAAAATATTTTTATCACCAAAAAATATTTATTACTAAAAAATATTTTTATCACCAAAAAATACTTATTACTAAAAAATATTTTTATCACCAAAAAATATTTATTACTAAAAAATATTTTTATCACCAAAAAATATTTATTACTAAAAATATTTTACAAAAAATATTTTTTACTAGAACATATTTTTATCAAAAGAAAATATTTATTACTGAAAAGTATTTTTATCAACAAAAAATATTTATTAAAAAATATTTTTATGCTGAGAAATATTTTTTATTATTAAAATTTATTTTATATTTAAATTCTTTACGTGTTAACAAAATAAATATTTACTTGAATCGAATAATTTTTATGTAACGAACCTATTTCTTATTTCAATCAAATAGTTTTTCTTAGCTAAATTGATTTTTATTTAATTCGAATATAATTTCTGTGTAACGAAACTAATTTCTATTTCAGTCAAATAGTTTTTATTCAAGTAAACTAAATTTTATTTAAATCGAATAATTTTGTATGTAACTGAACTAATTTTTTTATTTAAATTGAATAATTTTTACATAACAAAACTAATTTTTATTTAAATCAAATAATTTTTATTTAGCTAAACTAATTTTTATTTAAATTGAATAATTTTTTATGTAACTGAAATTTTTTTTATTTGAATCAAATAATTTTTATTTAGCTAAACTAATTTTTATTTAAATTGAATAATTTTTTATGTAACTGAAATTTTTTTTTATTTAAATTGAATAATTTTTTATGTAACTGAAATTTTTTTTTTATTTAAATTGAATAATTTTTTATGTAATTGAAATTTTTTTTTATTTAAATTGAATAATTTTTACGTAACGAAACTAATTTTTATCTCAAGCAAAAAGTTTTTACTTAACTAAACTACTCTCTAAACTTGAATTAGTAAAAAATTTTACTAATTCGAATTAGTTACTGAATTTTTGTTTTCAAATTAGTAAATTTTATTAGTAAACAATAATTTCTACTAATTTTTTTGTAAAATTTACTAATTCGAAAGCAAAAAGTCAGTCACTAATTCGAATGAGTAAAAATTTTTTCCAATTAAAATTTAGAGAGTAATGATTATTAAAATTGACTAATTTTCATTTAAATCAATTAATTCCGATTTAAAAAAAAATTATTTATGTAACTAAACTAATTTTTACTTAAATCAAATGATTTTTATGTAACTAAACTGATTTTAGAGTAAAACATACAATTTTCATTTAATCAAATTGATTTTTTTATTTTTTTGAAAAAACAAAATTATTATTCAAAGAGTTAATTTATATATGAACGAAAAATTTCAGTCACTGATTCAAGTAAATTTATTTATTTTCTTTTCTCTTTATTGAAAATAAATATTTATCAATTAATTTTTACGAAATTAATTGATTCGTAGTTATGTTTATAAAAAGTAAATTTGGAAGGAAATTCTCTATATTTTTAATTATATGTTCACTGAGAAAATAATATATTTAAATTAAACATAATTATCTTTGTTATACAGTCAACTAAAAATTATCTTTGAATTAAACATAATAATTTTGATTCAATACATAATATATTTAATCCAATAAAAATTATGTTTAATTAAATTATAAAACTTTTTTAATAATATTATGTTTAATTCAAATACATTTTTTTGGTTGACGTTTTATTTTCGAATCAAAAAAAAAATTTTTTCTCAGTGTTTGATTGAAACATTACTTTTTCTCGGAGTAAATTGTAAATTTTTTTCTCCCACAAATTTCGAAAGAAATAAAAATTTCTTTTTCCTCTTTGCAAAAGAAGAATTTCATCAACTTTTTTTCGTTTTTTTCTTTTATTGAAATTTCAATTTTTTTCTCAAATAAAAATAAAAAATATATATAAAAAAAATGTGATAACTACAGTACCGCCGTAGCTAATTGTCTCGAGATGAATCTGAACGCAGCTGTCGATGTTGTTTATCGAATTAAGGATATTTTTGTCGGCTATCAAACTGGTTTCGATACAGCGTCCAGTAAATTGACAAAAAATGATTTTGCTCTTGGTTTTTCGCTCAACGATATGGATTATCATTTTCGCTGTAATTCCATTCCCACCGAATTCGGTCTTTCAATTCATCGCAAAGGTAATTTTCTTCATCTAAATTTCAAAAAAAACGAAAAAAAAATTTCTTTGAAAAAAAAACTCGAATAATTTGCAAATATAACAAAAAAATTTTGTCATTTCTTTATTTCATTAAATTTTCCTTTCATTTTCTAATTATAAAGAAAAGGTTTTGAACTAAAACTTTTTTTTTAATTTAATTTAAATAAATTTGTTCGTATTCGTATTTCGATATTTGTTTTTAAAAATTTAATTTAAAATTTTTCCATTTAATGTATTTTTAATTTAATAATAATTTAACTAAATTTAATTATAATATTATTTACAATTATAATTAAAAAAATGTTTATGATGATTAAAAAATTTATAATGATTAAAAAAATACTTTTTAGGTTTTGAACTAAAATTTTTTTTTAATTTAATTAAATTAAATTTGTTCGTATTCGTATTTCGATATTTGTTTTTAAAAATTTAATTTAAAATTTTTCCATTTAATGTATTTTTAATTTAATAATAATTTAATTTAATTATAATGTTATTTACAATTATGATTAAAAAAATGTTTATCTAAATTAATTTTTTATTTAAATCAAATGACTTTTATGCAACTAAACGAATTTTTAGTAAAACGTAATTTTCATTTATAACCAAACTGATTTTTATTTGAGTAAACAAAATTTTTATTCAAACAAATAATTTATATTTAAACGAAAACTTTCACTTACAGATTCAGTTATTTATTTATAGTTAATTATTTATAATTTATTATTTTTTATTGATAATTTACAATTATAAAAAAATATAATAATAAAAAAGTAAAATTAGTACCTACATAATTAAAAATTGTTAATTAATTAATTAATAATCAATTAATTCACTGTTAATTAATTAATTAATTAATTAATAGTAAATTTATTAACTGTTAATTAGTTAATTAATAATCAATTAAAACTTGTTAATTAATTAATAATCAATAAATTAATTGTTAATTAATTAATAATCAATCAATTGTTAATTAATTAATTAATAATCAATAAATTAATTGTTAATTAATTAATAATCAATCAATTGTTAATTAATTAATAATCAAAAAATTAATTGTTAATTAATTAATAATCAATGAATTAATTGTTATTTAATTAATAATCAATGAATTAATTGTTAATTAATTAATAATCAATGAATTAATTGTTAATTAATTAATAATCAATCAATTGTTAATTAATTAATGATCAATCAATTGTTAATTAATTAATAATCAAGCAATTGTTATTTAATTAATAATCAATGAATTAATTGTTAATTAATTAATAATCAATGAATTAATTGTTAATTAATTAATAATTCATTATTTAATTGTTAATTAATTAATAATCAATTATTTAATTGTTAATGATTACAACTAATAACTGTACCAACTATTAATTTTTTTTTGTTTTTCAAATAATGAAATCCGAAATTAAAATTTGAAATAATGAAATAATTTGAACAGTGAGCGATAATTGGTCGGTGGCAATGAATGGACTGTTTGCGAAAAAGGGCGATTCGCAATTGTGGACATTGGGAATCGGTGGAAAATACGAATGGTCGGACGGTGCGATATTTCGCTGCAAAGTGGACAAAGATCAACAAATAGGAATAAGCTTCAGTCAAAGGCTACGCGACATGCTGAATTTGACACTGTCATTCAATATTGACAGTGCAAATCTAGACAGCGGTGGCCACAAGGCTGGTATCAGCCTTGAATTAGAAGCTTGATTGTCACTTCCAGAATTGTAATTAAACAGCCTTTCCCCCTTCCTTTCCCCTCTTACCACCCTGGCCTGTGTACTCAAGAATTGCAATTTCGAAAATATATCAATTATAAATACAATATATCTTTAAATAAACATTTGAACCACACAATTTTTGTTTCTTTCACTTTATATATGTAGAGGAAAGGGGATTTCGAAAAATTTTTTTCCCAATATTTACTGTACTCGAGGCTATAAAATGATTCTAAAGGAAATTTTTGTCTGACTGAAACTGTATTTGAACTGTTTGCAATAGAGATTGGGAAAAAATGTACAAAAAACTGTTATATTATTTTTTTTTAACTATTTACAGAATTTTTTACTCTTTTGAGTGCGAAATTTTCTTGTAATGATTTATTTTTTTACTATTTACGGATTTTTTTACTTTTTTGTGTGTCTTGTAATTATTTTTATTCACTATTTACGGAATTTTTTACTTGTTTGTGTGTTTTGTAATTATTTTTATTTACTATTTACGGAATTTTTTACTTTTTTGCGTGCGAAAATTTCTTGTAATTATTTATTTTTATTCACTATTTACGGAATTTTTTACTTGTTTGTGTGTCTTGTAATTATTTTTATTTACTATTTACGGAATTTTTTACTTTTTTGTGAGCGAAAATTTCTTGTAATTATTTATTTTTTTACTATTTACGGAATTTTTTACTTTTTTGTCTGTCTTGTAATTACTTATGAAACAATTTAAAATATTTTAATTTTTGTGAAGAATTTAAAAAAAAATTGAAAATAATTAAATTTTTCAGAAGAATTTTATTATTTACAAAAATAATTCATTTTTTTAGGCAAATTTTGTTATTTATGAAAATAATTGAATTTTCTTGAAAATAATAAAATATTATTATTTATTAAAATAATTAAATTCTTGCGAAGAATTTTTTTTTAATTTGGAAAATAATTGAATTCTTGGAAAGAATTTTTAAAAAATTTTGAAAAATAATTGAATTTTATAAATTTTGAGAAAAATTGAATTTTTTGAAGAATTACATTTTTTCAAAGGACTTTGTTATTTATGAAAATAATTGAATTCTTTCGAGAAATTTTATTAATAATTGTTGAAGAAATAATTCAATTACTTTCGAAGAATTTTATTATTTATAAAAATAATTTAATTCTTTCAAAGAATTTTATTAATTAGGTAAATGATTAAATTCTTGCGGCGAATTTTATTAAAATTGATGAAAATAATTGAATTTTTTCCTACAATTTTATCATAAATTTTTTTGAATAATAGAATTCTGTTTGGTTATTTTATAAAAATTGTAGATATTGAAAATCATTGAAATGTGAAAAGTTTTTAAAGATAATTAAATTTTACAAAGAATTCTATTAAAAAATTTGGCAATAATTGAATGTTGGTTGGAAATTTTATTAAATTTTTTTTGAAAATAATTGGATTTTCCAAAAAAGCATTTTATTATTTATGAAAATAATTGAATTTTGAAAAGAATTTTATTGAAATACCTCAAAATAATTGAATTTTCGGGAGCAATTTTTTTTATTATTTAAAAACAAATTTTTATTAAAATTATATTAAAACAATTAATTTCTTTCGAATAATTTTATTAAATTTTTGAAAATCATTGAATGAAATCATTGAATAATGAATTTTTAAATGTTATGAAAATTTTATTATTTTAAATAATTGAATTCTTGTTCAAAACTTTATTTGTGAAAGTAACTGAATTTTACGATTATGAAAATAATTAAATTCATGCTTAGAATGTAATTAAAAATTTTTTTGAAAAAATGGAATTTTTTTCGTAATGAAGTTTTTTTTAATTTAGGTATCAGATAACAATTTTTGTGAAATTCAATTTTCCTCGTACAAGAAAGTTTAATTATTTTCAATTGTGAAAATCTGATGCCAATTTGAAATTAGTATCGAAATTTATTAAAGTTTTTTTATATTTTATTTATTTATTTTTTTAAATTTTTTTTAGTTTTTTTTTATTTTCTAAAAAAAATATTAAGAAATGAGAATATTTAATGTTTTTTGCCCCGAAGTAAAGAGGAAAAAATAGAATAGAATTAAAAAATAAATTTTGCCAACCTTGTGCCGAGGAACTGCCGGCATACTGCTCGTTCGGCCGCGATATTGTCTTGGAATTGGTCCACGTGAGCCAGACGCCGAGCCCGATGGACTTGTGGGACTCGGACCACCGGGACTTGCGCCAGGACTCAGGTGCGAGGTGCAGGACGCCGCTCCGGGACTAATTGCCGGCGTTCTCGTTGGACTTCTCGACGATGGTGACAAGTGTCCCCAAGGGCCCGCTTCGGCCTGCAGAAATCTGTGATCAGAGGAAAAATTTTTTTTTATTCGATTTTTTGATGCAAAAATATTAAATTTTGTAAATGTTTTCTTATTTCATTATTTGTTAATAAAATGTTTTCTTATTTAAATATTTACTACACGGAAAATTTTTTTTTACCTGGAACAGCCATAAGTTTCTCTAGAATAGCGAAAGTATTTACTGAAGCAACTAAACATTTCGCTGATGTAGAGAAATTTATAATTATTCCAGATAAAGATTTCATTCCGTTTAATAAAATATTTTCTTATTTAATTATCTACTAATAAAATATTTTCTTATTTAATTATTTACTATTTAATATTTATAAATTTATATGGGTCAGAATTTGTAAAATTTTCACAGAAAACAAAAAGTATTTTTTTTTTAAATCAAAATGATGAAAAAAACATTTCTATTTGGTCTTAAGAATATGTCCACCAAAGAACATAAAGAAATATTATTTTTTTAATACCCTAATAATAAAATAAATATTAATTTTCGTTTACATATATTTTTGCCATAAAGAATTCTCAATTTTGAAAAAGGAAAAACTATTTTGCAAAATTAAAAATTTTTGTAGATTCAAACAAAAAACAAAAAATTTCGAATTCTCTTGAAAAAGACCAGAACTTTATTATAGTAGGAAAATTTACTTTTTTTCGCTAAAATACTATTTATTTACAGTGAAAGGCAAAGGAAATATAATCAGAAAAAAAAATAAATAAAAATGAATGAATAAATAAATAAGTAAAAAATTTAATTAGAAAAAAATAACTTTGAAGGAAGGATTATTATTTTAGGGCCTATCGAGATTTTTTTTTAAATCTTTTTATTCCAAACTGCTTATGCGGGCAAAGTTTATTTTTTAAAGTGGGTCAAGTCGTTTTGTTAGAAGTTCATACTTTTAAGAGAAGGAGGCAATTTTTCTTTAAGAATATATTGTTTTTTGTTTCAGTGAAATTCTTTATTAATTACATATTTACTTTTTTCGTAAGGCAAACAAAAGTTTTCAGGAAAAAAAGTTTATTTTTAAATCTTAACTTTTTCAAGTAGTTGAAGTCAGTTTCGGTCGGACGGGGAAATTGCGAATTTTACTTTATCAGTAGAAAAAGGTATTTTTAGTCAGACAAAATATTCTTTCAATCACGTTTATTAGTACTAAACAAAATGCAATTTAGAAGATAAATTTTCGTCAATAGAACAAGAAATTAAAAAAAAAAATTCGATAAAAATAATTTTCTGAAATATAAAACTTTTTTCTTTAAAGTATATAAAAAAACTTTAAAAAATTTCGATACTAATTTCAAATTTGGCATCAGATTATCAAAATTGAAAATAATTGAACTTTCTTGTACGAGGAGAATTGAATTTTTAAAAATTGTTATCTGATACCTAAATTAAAAAAAACTTCATTACGAAAATTTTAATTATTCTAAAGAATAGAGAAGGTAAAAAAATTATTAACTATATATAAGTATTTAACTTTCCGAACAAAGAATATAAACAATATTTTTTTAGAGAATTTCCACTACTTTTAATTCGCTAATTTTGAAAAAAATCAATTTTATTAAACAAAATTTTATGCAATTTATTTCTCCCAATAATTCAATTACTTTTAATAATTATAAAATTTTTCATGTAAAATCCATTTTTTCAAAAAATTTTTAATTAAATTCTAAGCATAAATTTAATTATTTTCATAATCGTAAAATTCAGTTACTTCCACAAATAAAGTTTTTGACAAGAATTCAATTATTTAAAATAATAAAATTTCCATAACATTTAAAAATTCATTATTTAAAATAATGTTCATAAAATTCTTATGAAGATTTCAATTCCTTTTAAAAGTAATAAAATTGTCAACAGAAATTCAATTCTTTTTAAACATTTTAATAAACTTTACCGCAATAATTCAATGATTTTCAAAAATTTAATAAAATTATTCGATAGAAATTAATTGTTTTAATATAATTTTAATAAAAATTTGTTTTTAAATAATAAAAAAAATTGCTCCCGAAAATTCAATTATTTTGAGGTATTTCAATAAAATTCTTTTCAAAATTCAATTATTTTCATAAATAATAAAATGCTTTTTTGGAAAATACAATTATTTTCAAAAAAATTTAATAAAATTTCCAACCAACATTTAATTATTGACAAATTTTTTAATAGAATTCTTTGTAAAATTTAATTCTCTTTAAAAACTTTTCATATTTCAATGATTTTCAATATCTACTATTTTTATAAAATAACCAATTCTAGAAAAAATTAAATTAATTTCATCAATTTTAATAAAATTTGCCGCAAGAATTTAATCATTTACCTAATTAATAAAATTCTTTGAAAGAATTAAATTATTTTTATAAATAATAAAATTCTTCGAAAGTAATTAAATTATTTTTTCAACAATTATTAATAAAATTTCTCAGAAGAATTCAATTATTTTCATAAATTACAAAATCCTTAGAAGAAATGTAATTCTTAAACGAATTCAATTTTTTTCAAAATTTATAAAATTTTTCAGAAAAATTCAATTATTTTCCAAATTTTTTAAAAAATTCTTCCCAAGAATTCAATTATTTTCCAAATTTAAAAAAAAATTCTTCTCAAGAATTCAATTATTTTTATAAAAATAGAAAAATATTCCAAAAAAATTTAACTATTTTCATAATTTATGAAATTCTTAAAAAAGAAAGTTAATTTTTTTTAAATTTATAAAATTCTTCAGAAAATTTTAATTATTTTCAATATTTTTTAAAAAATTCTTCGCAAAAATCTAATTATTTTAATAAATAATTAAATATTTCAAGAAAATTCAATTATTTTCATAAATAACAAAATTTACCTACAGAAATCAATTATTTTTGTAAATAATAAAATTCTTCTGAAAAATTCAATTATTTTTATAAATAATAACATTTTTCATTGAAAATTCAATTATGTTCAAATATTTTTTTAAAATTCTTCGCAAGAATTAAATTATTTTAAATTTTTCCATGAATAATAAAATTCGTAGCATAAATTCAATTTATTAACAGGATAAGAAAAAAGTAAATATTTTTGATGAAAATTAGAAAAAAGTCAGGAAAATAAAAAATATGGAATGGAATTTTTGTCAATTTTGTGAAGTGAATAAAACTAGTTTTTTTTGTTTCTTTTTGATAATTTGCTAACGGAAAGGAAACTTACGATCATTATAAATAATAAAATCATTATAAATTATAAAACGTATAAAAAACAAAAGAATAACTATAACTAACTTCAATCTGCGGACAGAATGAATGAACGAAATATGACGAAGATTATTATAGTTAATAATTAAAGAAATTTGCAATAAAATTCTAACAGTAGTAGTACGTAAAAATCACACTAAAAAAAATCTTCATCTGGAACAACTACAAATTTCCTTGTATTAGCAAAATGTTTAGTTATTGCAACGAATTCTTTCGCTATTTCAACGAATACTTTCGCTATTTTAGCGAAAGTTATCGCTGTTCCAGTTAAAGGTTTTTTTCCGTTCACTTTTAGTAAAAATAAAATTACATTACATTTTTCTTCCACTATACATCGGTAGTAAAAGAATATTATAAAATCGGATAAAAAAAATTTCCTCTTCCGTTTATAGAAAAAATTATTTACAGAAATTTGTCAGTTCCTTTGCTTTCTAAATTTATAACAAAAAGTGGGTCAATTTTTCGAACGGCCGGGGAAATTATATAATGTACAGTTTATTTTTAAAGAAATAATTAAATGATCGACAAAAAACGATGAAAAATACGGAAATAGAATTTTAAAGAGAAAATATTTTCTATATACGAGAAGACGTAGTTTTTTGAATGAAAAGAATCGGGAGAAGGCAGTCAACCTTTAAAGTCTAATATTGACACCAGTTGTATGTGTTAAAGTGTATATAAAAAAGAGAGAGAGAGAGAGAAAGAGAGACCAAAGGTGATAAGAAAAGAAAATGTTGAAAAGTGTTGGTGAGGACATAAAGTGTGAAAAATTCAATTTCTCGATGGTTACTATTATTATTGTTATCATTGTCATTATTATTATTATTATATTATTATTATTTTTATTATTTTTATTAATATTTTTATTATGTTTATTATTTATTATTATTTTTATTATTTTTATTAATATTTTTATTATTATTATATTATTATTATTTTTATTATTATTATTATTATTATTATTATTATTATTATTATTATTATTATTATTATTATTATTATTATTATTATTATCATTATTATTATTATATTATTATTTTTTTTATTATTATTATTATTATTTTTATATAAAAAAATATAAAATATAAAAAATATAAAAAAATATAAAATATATTATTATTATTTTTATTATTTTTATTTTTATTAATATTTTTATTATTATTATTTTATTATAAATATACCTGTGTAAATCTGGCGTTGGTCTCGCAACTGCGATACTTGAACTTCTTCTCCTTGAAGGAACTGTCGGCGATTTTGGTCCTTCTGAAGATGAATGAATCTGTGCACCGGAAAATGATGTCCCATGTACTCGCACCTCGATTTCACTGCTTCGCCTTTGAAATGTTTTTTTATTCCTTCGCTTATTCTTCGCATCCGCATTCGCGAAATCTCCTTTTCTGTAAATAATTTTATTAAAAAAATTTATTATTTTTCTATCAAAAAAAAAAAAAAAACATACATGTGGCAATAATATTTTATTCTAAAAATCTGTTTATTATACAATTCAATAAGCATAATAAATTCAGAAAGAATTTATTATTTCTGCAAAAACTGTTTAATTATTTTTATTAATGTTAAATTACAATATTATATACAATTAATTCATTTATAACAATTATATTATAATTAATTATACACTACAAAGAAAAATGTTTTTTAATCCAAAAATTTGTAGCCAATTCAAAAAATATGTTTTAATTAAATATATATTTTATAATTGAATAAAATGTATTTGTAAATTTTATTGAATCATAATTATTGTGCATTGAATCAAAATTATTATGAAAATAGTAAAAAATGAAATAATAAAACAAAGATGAATATAATAGAAATGAAACCAAAAAAATGAAAATTATAAAAATAAAACAAAAAAATGAAAATGATAAAAATAAAACAAAAAATAAAATAAAAATGATAAAAATGAAACAAAAATGAAAATGATAAGAATAAAATAAAAAATAAAAATGAAAATAATAGTAATAATAATTAATAAAATAAAATATATAAATAAATGTAAACAAGAGAAAAAATCTAATAATCAATTACAACTGACGGATCTAAAATTAATAATTAATAAAAAGAACAGCTGTTGAAACTAGGAAAGAAGATGAGAATTATAATAGGCGATAAAAAAATGAATAAAGAAAAGAATAAAAAGAAAATTTCTTTATAATGAAAAAAGATTTTTTTCTAGCGCTCTTTTTATTGTAAACTCTTTTTTCTTCAATGTATAAGTATATATAAAATTCCTAGCAAAAAAAAAAATAATAAAGAAATTGTAAATACAATTTTGAGACTCGAAAGTATAAAAAAAAATCTTTAGAGCTCCTTTTTTTCATTTTGGCTCTTCCTAAGTTGCCATTCGTTATAAGTTTATGATATTTTTTCCGATATGAAATCAGATAAGTAGACAAAAACCAGCAAGAGAAAGTCACATTTTATTGCGCTAAAATTGCATTTCTATTTTCTAAATAATATTGCTTTTTTTCTTTTCCTCAAAAAAAGACAGAAACATTTTTTTAAAGAAAATATTACTACTATTATTATTATTATTAAATATTTTGTAAAACAAATTAGCAAATTTAAAAGAAATAGAATTTAAACACTTTTAATTCCAATTTCAAAGTTAATTCAATTTTAAAAGAGTTGCGTTTATAAATTTATAATATTCAAAAATAAATTATTTGAAAATTTCCCAGAATTTTTCAAGAAATAATTGTCAATTCAATAATAAAAATAAATGAATTTCTAAAAGTTTTAATTTGAAATTTTATAAAATTTTAATTTTTAGTGAATTTAATTATTAATTTAAAAACTGTGAGACTATTGCAAAATGTTATTACTTCAAATTTTTTTTTTAATTTGTTAAATTTGTCAATATTTATTTAATTAATTATTCAAAATATTGACTTTATAGAAAAATTTTAGTTAAAAACGTTTTAAAAAATTGAATTTTTGAAAAGTTACAAATCATTGCAGAAATTAAATTATTTTCAAATATGTAATAAAATGTTTCTTACAATAGTTCAATCATGTTCAAAATTTAAAAAAAAATTCCGTCAAAGTCACAACAATCTTTATAAATAATAAAATTCTTCTCCAAAATTCATTTATTTTCTAAAAATTCCTCACTTTATTCTCAATATTTACTATTTAAATAAATTTCAAAAAAAAAAATTTAATTATTTAAAGAAACGTTAATAAAATTGAATTCAAACATTTAATTATTTTCATAAATAAAATAAAAATTGCAGAGGAATTTTATTAATAAATTTCTATTATAAATTTCATCGCAATTATTTAATTAATTACATAAATAATGCATTTTTTTAGGAAGTTACTTATTTTTATAAATAATAAATTTGTTTTAAGAATTCAATTATTTTCATAAATTATAAAGCATATGGTAGAATTTTAATTATTTTTAGTACAGTTTTAATGGAATTCTTTGGAAAAATGTAGTTATTCTTAAAAAATTAATTAAAATTCGTCAAAAAATACAATTATTTAAAAATTTGTTGATAAAATTGACAACAAGAATTCAATTTAAAAAATCATTCAAATATTCTATAATTTACTGAATTTTGTATTTAAATAATACAATTTTATAGAAATTCTTCGAAAAATGAAATGATTCTTAAAAATTTTATTAAAATTCGTCAAAAGAACGCAAATATTTAATAAAAATTTTGTTTCTAAAATTCTTCATATGAGAATTCAATTTTTAAGAAACAGTCCATTTTTTAGTAAATTTTTTACAGTTCTTTTAAAATAATTGAATAATAATTGATTTTGAAAAAGTTTCAAATTAAAATATTTGAATATTTTTATTTTCTATACATTTTTAACTGGCAATTTTAAAGATTGTTTTTTGAGAATTTCCTAAAAAAACATTAGGAAATGAGAATATGTAATATTTTTTTCCCCCAAAAGAAAAGGAATAAATTTGTGAACAATATTGTTATTAAGAAATAAAAATTATGCACAAAATGAATATTTCTTTTTTGTTTCTTAATCAGAATAATTTTCAAACAATTTTCTAATATTTCAAATAAATTGTAAAGGAAAGAAGTTTGCATAACTTAGATCAGTCAAAAAAAAATTTTTATAAAGAAACGTAAAAAACAAAATTTTGTTTGTTAAATACAATTTTTTGAAATTTTTAAATTAAAAATATATTATTTTATTATAAATATTATTTATTTGGTATAATTTATAATAATAATAATAATAATAATAATAATAATAATAATAATAATCATTATAATGTTATAATTATAATATTATAATAATAATTATTATCATTATAATGTTATAATTATAATATTATAATAATAATTATCATTATTATTATAATGTTATAATTATAATATTATAATAATAATTATTATAATATTATTATTATTATTATTGTTATTATTACTTAATTATAATTCCTATCTTTAATAATAAAATATTAATTTATTTAACTTATTTAATAATAAAAAACTTTCAAAGGCCAAAATTGTCAATCAATAAATTAAATTTCAATAAATAAAAAAATAAAAAAAGAATAAAATAAATATAATAAAAGATATTTGTATCCATATTATGATAAATTTTCCGAATTATGTTTACTAACTGCTTTTATGTTCTTTCATTACATTAATAGTATCTATCTATAATATACATTAAATTTTGGGAATAAAATTGTTACCGAAATAAAATTCGAGAATAGTCTCGGCAGGGGACAAGTTTTGTACACATACATATATATATATTCACATTTACGTACTTTATATTTATATTGTACAATGTACATATATCAAATTTCATGGGCGTGAAAAATTCGTTGATCGTTTATGGTTACTTCATATCACCGTCGTAGATATAAAACTATATATGTACATATGTCATATATAGTCAGTCTATCAAAATTCAGTGCTTCAATAGTATATGGAGGACATATTTTATAATGTGGCTCTTAAAAAAAATTGTTATTCTAAATTTTATGGGAATGATATTTGCATTAAAGCAACGTGACTGCAAGCCAAATACAATTCAAGGCGAGGAGCAAAAATTGAAAAATTATTTATTTTCAAATTACGACTCATCGAATCCACCGTGTGCGAATAAAACGGTTGTTGATCTTTTAATTTATCCGAAGTCTATTACTTTTGTGAGTTTATTGCTGTACTATTATTGTTACTATTATTATTACTATTATAACATTACTATCACCACTACTACTATTTTTTGTTTTTTTTTAATATTACTATTTACTACATTATTTTTTACTATTTCTATTACTATTATTTTTTACTATTTCTATTACTGTGGTTTTTTACTATTACTATTACTATTATTTTTTACTATTTCTATTACTATTATTTTTTACTATCTCTATTACTGTGGTTTTTTACTATTACTATTACTATTATTTTTTGTTATTACTACAATTTTCTAATACTACTACAATTACTATTTCTATTACCATTATTTCTACTATTACCACTACGATTACTATTTCTATTATTTTTTACTACCAGTACTATTACTATTACGATTTCTTTTTCTATTACTACTATTTTTTACCATTACTACGATTACTATTTTTTTTACTACTACTATTGTTAATACTGTTATTTTTTACTTCCACTATTACTATTACGATTACTATTTTTTACCATTACTACGATTACTATTATTTTACTACTACTATTGTTAGTACTATTATTTTTACTACCACTTTTTCTATTACGATTGCTATTTTTTACCATTACTACAATTACTATTTTCATTACTACAATTTCTATTTTTATTACTACCATTTTTTACTATTACTACTATTTTTTACTATTACTACGATTACTATTACGATTACTACTTTTTACTACTACTATCGTTAGTACTATTATTTTTTACTCATACTATTACTACTATTTTCTCCAAATTTAAATTGGTATAAAAATATTTACCATTTTCAGTTAATGACTGACTTTTTGCTTTTGAATTAGTAAATTCTACTGATAAATTAATAGAAATTACTATTTATTAACAATTGTTTATAAACAATGGCTAAAGGCTGTGATTACTTTTTATTTTATTTTATTTTATTTTATTAATTTTGATGTCCCGGATATAAAATGGAATTGTCAAGTAGTATCGTAGAGACCAAAAAACAATTTTTTATTTACAATTGTTAATAAACAAAACCACAAGTTATGTTCAAAAAATAATTTTTTATCTTCTGACGATTATCGGCTGTGGTTACTTTTTATTAATTGTGAATTAAATTAATTTTTATCACCATGATATTAATCCGTGTTACCCTAGCAATAGTTTGGGAATAGTACTTTTTAGTTTTTTTAGTTTTTTTAGTTTTTTTAGTTTTTTCAGTTTATTTCAGTTTTTTTAGTTTTCTTAGTTTTTTCAGTTTTTTTTAGTTTTTTTAGTTTTTTTAGTTTTTTCAGTTTATTTCAGTTTTTTTAGTTTTTTTAGTTTTTTCAGTTTTTTTAGTTTAATTTAACAAAAATTTCTTGTCAAAATGAAAAGCGCAAGTCCCGTATACTTGAAAATGAATAAATAATTAAATAAAATTAATATAATCAATATAAATTAATTAACGTGAATAGTAATTAAAATTCATAAATGAAACAGTTATTAAAATCATTTCCACTTTTTGTTCTCCACTTATAGAATGAACATACAAATACACTTGACATTAACTGTATCACCATTTCAGTGAGTATATTAAATAAATTATTATTTTCTTCTTATGTATAATACGTTGATATAAAATTTAAAAAAAAAATATTTTTTTTCCTTGAAACAATAATAATAATAATATTACTGTTTTATTAAATTTGTATTTTGAACTTTACATTATGAAAGAATTGGAACGATGATCGTCTCATGTGGGACGAAGAGAAATTCAATTTGATTGATGATAGTCTGCAAATTGATGACACTGAAATTTGGATACCGGATATTTCCGTTCACACGTCGTGAGTTTTTAATTAAAAATTTTTAATTTCGAAAATAAAAATAAGTAATATTATATTATTGCTAGTCTAGACTATATGAAATATATTTATTAATGGAATTTTTTTAATTATGTTTTTTATTATAATGTAGACTGAATAAATTGTAGAAAAAAAAATAATTATGATGGTGATAATTATATGTGTGTAATATTCTATTTTTTAATTTTTTATTATTATTCGTATTAATATTATTTTTATGATTATGATTATGATTATGATTATGATTATGATTATGATTATGATTATGATTATGATTATGATTATGATTATGATTATGATTATGATTATGATTATGATTATGATTATGATTATGATTATGATTATGATTATGATTATGATTATGATTATGATTATGATTATGATTATGATTATGATTATGATTATGATTATGATTATGATTATGATTATGATTATGATTATGATTATAATTATTATATTTTTTTACTTTTTTTATTATTCGTACTCTCTAAATCTGAATTAGTGCGGATTCGTTTACCAATTTGAATTAGTGACATTTTTTAATAACTTTTGGTAGTTTTTTACAAATTGCTAATAGAAAATTACTAATTCAATTAGTAAAACGTATTTTTTACTATTTCAAATTAGTAAATTTTCTACTAATAATTAGTAAAAAACTACTAAAAATTAGCAAAAACAGTTACTAATTCAGTTGGTAAACGAATCCACACTATTTTATTAGTAGAAAACTACTAATTCAGATTTAGAGAGTATTATTATTTTTGTTTTATTTTTTTTATTATTTCCAGTCACATTATTATTATTATTATTATTATTATTATTATATTTTCGTTTATTATTATTCCTATTATTATATTTTTTTATTTTTATTACTATTTTCAGTCACATTATTATTATTACTATTATTATTATTATTTTCATTAAAATTATTATTTTTAATATTATTATTTTCATTATTATTATTATTTTCATTAATATTATTATTTTTAATATTATTATTTTCATTATTATTATTATAATTATTATTATTATGATTACTGTCGTCTTTAGCGGAGATTTGAGTGTGGAACAAACGCCTTCCACGACATATTGCATATTATTTCACACTGGAATTGTTTGGTGCAAGTCCTCAGTGGTTTATACTGTTATGTGCTACACTGATTATACAGCATGGCCATTTGATATCCAATACTGTGACGTACAACTCGGTTCGTGGGCACATGACAGCACTGTTCTCAATCTGACAATTAAAGGGACAAATTGGGTACAAATGAAATTTTTCTTTTAAGCAAAATTATTTTTAATTACATTTTTTTCATTTTCCCTCTTCTTTTTCTTCTTCTTCATGATACCTAACACACAAAGTGAATCAATACAACTATCTTTCATTAGAAATCACACAAATGAAAATATCGCAGCAAAATTATTATTGGAAACCTCGCTAGAAACAGAAATGTAAATCAAATGATGATTTTTGACGTTAAAAATTGATAAAAAAATTATTTATTTAATTTATTTAAACAAATAAAAATAAGTAATGAAGTTGTTTGCTATTTTGTTTTCCGACTTTTTTAATAACTGTTTTTTTTAATAACTGTTTTTTTTAATAAAATGTTGTAAAACTTATTAAAACCCTGGAGAAGAATCTTATAAATCTGGGGAAGAATTCTTTATAAAATAATTTAATTATTTTTATAAAGAATTTTTAAATAATATTTGAAAATAATTTAATGTTTTGAAAGACTTTTTAAAAAAATTCTTAAAATAATGTTATTCAATAGAAAAGATTTATTAAGCATCTTTAAAGATAAATTGAGAAATTTTATTAACATACTATTGGAAATAATTGAATTTCTGCAATAATAAATTTTAGTATTTTAAAAAAATAATCCAACTTTTTCGAAGAATGTTATCAGAATTTTTGAAAATAATCGTATATGATTAATATTTTTAAAAATAATTGTAATTCCTCGAAGAAATTTTACTACTATTAAATTAAAAGTAATTGCATTCTTTTGGAGAATTTTATTATTAACCAAAATAATTAAATCCTTGCAAAGAATTTTACAATTTTTCACAAATAATTGAATTGTTTTCAAGAATTTATTACAAGTTTAGAAAATAAATGAATTTTTCGTAAAATTTTATTGAAAATTTGTGAAAAATTTTACTGAATTGCATTCATTTGGAGAATTTTATTAATTAATGAAAATAATTGAATTGATGCGAAATATTTTATTAAAAATTATCAAAATTCTGATTGAATTCATTGAAAGAATTTCTTTGAATTCATTTTTAAATAATCTTTTTTCTTTAATAATTTTGATTGAATATTTTGAAAGTAATTAGTTTCAAAATTTGAAAATAATTACTGTACAAAATAATTAAAGAAAGAAGATTTTATGAAAAATTTTTTTCGAGTTTTAAAAATAATTGCTCATGTTAAAAATTATATTTAAATACTTTATTGTTGAAATTTATTACTAAATCAATTTTTCCGAAGAATTTTTTCAGAATTTTTGAAAATAATTCAATGTGATTAATATTTTTTGAAATAATTGTAGGTAATTCTTCGGAAAATTTTACTATAATTAACTTAAAAATAATTGCATTCCTTTGGAGAATTTTATTATTAATCAAAATAATTTAATTCTTGCAAAGAATTTTACTATTTTTCACAAATAATTTGAATTGTTTTCCAGAATTTATTACAAGTTTGGATAATAAATGAATTTTTACGAAAAATTGCATTAAAAATTGGGATTTTTGAGAAGAATTTTATTAAAAATTTTTTAAATCCTCAGATTAAATTCTTTGAAAGAATTTCTTTGTTTTTTTTTATAAAATCTTTTTTCTACAATAATTTTGTTTGAAAATTTTAAAAGTAATTATATTCAAAATTTGAAAGTAATTATTTTACAAAATAATTAAAGAATGAAAATTTTATGAACAATTTTTTTCATGCTTTTAAAATAATTGCTCATGTTAAAAATTATATTTAAATACTTTATTGTTGAAATTTATTAAAATTGTTTTAAATATAATTAAATTTCTGTGGAAAATTTTATTATTTACAGAAATAATTTAATTCTAGCGAAGAATTTTACTATTTTTTGAAAATTGAATTGTTTTTAAAAATTTATCAGAAGTTTGTAAAGTAAATGAATTTTTTCAAAAAATTTTATTAAAATAATTCGAAAAAATTTTACTGAATCCTTGAGTGAAATTTTGTTAAGAAATTGACATAATAAAATTTTTATTGACAAATTGCGTCACTATTTTCTTTTTAAAGAAAATAATTTATTATTTTACAAGAATTTTCTTAAAATTTTGGAAAATAATTCAATTTTTAAAAGCAATTTTACAATAAAATTTATAAATCTTAGAAAAAATTTAATTTTTGAGATTAAAAATCAACTTTAGAATTATTTTTAAGAGAATTGAATGTTTGCAATAAGACTTTACTAAATATTAGAATTGTTTTAATGGATTTTTGCAAATTTTAGAGAATAATTGAATTCTTTTGTGAAATTTTATTAAAATTGTATTGAAAATAATTTAATTTCTGCGAAGAATTTCGCTATTTATAAAAATAATTGAATTCTTCCAAATAATTTTATTATGCACGTAAATATTTGAATTCTTGCAAAGAATTATTTAAAAATTTTTGAAAATATAAACAATAATAATTAAATGTTTACTTAATAAGTGAATTCTTCAGATTTTGATTCTGAACTTATTTAAAAATTAAAATAAAAAAAAATTTTTAACGTAAAATATTTTACAATAAAATTATTGTTTTATTTTGGAGGTTTTATTTTGTAAACACTGATTAGTTAATTTTATTTATTTGTATAATAACAATTTATTTAAACAAATTGTTTATTAACCAAAAAAAACAATGTTTAACGTCAATTATTTTGCTGATATTTTCATGTTCTCTATAATGATGGACGTTAATGGGTTAATAAACTATATTCAATAAATAAATAGCATTCCGAATATAATTATGTAAAATTATTGTACTAATTGTATATTTTTATTTTATTTTTTATTTTTTTGCCTTTTCATTTACGTTTAAAATGAAAAAAAATTTTTTCGTTTATTTATATTCTTAGTTTTTCTTTCCTCTATGCGTATGTATGAAATATATTTTTTTACTTTCCTTCATTACGAGATATATAACACACATTTCTTTTTATTTTTTGCATTTTACAGATGTGGGGATATTATACTCAAAATCCACAATGGGATGTGGTTTACAATAAAACTGGAATAACAGATACAAAAAATAAATATGACTGGGAAAAAAAGTCCTACATTCTCTGGATTCAAATGGGACTAAAAAGACGTAGTGATATTATGAAAGTTTTTTACATCACACCTGCCATTGGTAAGTTCTTTTTTGCGGGGCAAAAGAAAAAAAATTAAATTCTTTTCTCTTTCTCTCGCGTCATTATATATTTAATATAAGAGATGAATATTTCTTTCGATTTAACAAATTATATATTTTTTTGAGAGAGGAGGATTATTTAGATTATATTGAAAACGAATTTTGTTGGCAATAGTTTTTTGTTAGAAATTAATTTGTGGATTAAAAAGTAATTTTTTTTGGTAGGAAAATTAAATTCAAATAAAAACAAGTTACTTTTTAAACCAGAAATTATTTTCTCACAAAGAAGTTGTTAATGGAAAATAATTTTCTATCACAAAAATTATTAGTGGAAAATAATTTTCTAACAAAAAATTATTAATGAAAAATAATTTTGTAACGTAAACATTATTAATGGAAAATAATTTTGTAACGAAAAAATTATTAATGGAAAATAATTGTAACGGAAAAATTATTAATGGAAAATAATTTTGTAACGGAAAAATTATTAATGGAAAATAATTTTGTAACGGAAAAATTATTTTTGAGAATAAACGAAATACTTTTTAACCCAGAAATTAATTTTCAACAAAAAAATTATTTGACACGAAATAATTAAGTATCTGTAGCATAAAAAAAATATTTGACGAAAAATAATTATTTATATCACAAAAAATTTATTTGACGAAAAATAATTATTTGTACCACAAAAAAATTATTTTTTTAACAACATTGCTTTTTAAACCAGTAATAATTATATTCCTCCCCCCCCAAAATAGTTAACGAAAATTATCATAGTAGGAAAAGAATTGTTTTTTTTTGTTACAGAAATAATTTTTTCACTAGCAATTTTTTTGTTAAAAAGTTTTATTTTTGGGTAATTAATGCTCCTAGAATTATTTTTGGTTAATATTTTATATTTTGGTAATTAGTTTTTGCTAATTATTCTCTTATTTAAGAAATTATTTTGTTAATTATTCATTTGTAAAAAATCATATTTTTTGTCTATAATTATTCTTTCGTAAAAAAATTATTTTTTGTGTCGATTCTTTTGTTGGAAAATTAAACAATTATTTTCGGTTGATTATTTTATTTTTCTATACTCTTTGCTGAAATTATCTTTTCTGTTAATTATTTTTTGTTGAGATTAGTCTTTTGTTAAAAAATTATTTTCTGTTTTTTTTCTCTAAATTATTTTTCGTTCATTTGTCTCTCAAAATTATTTCTTTTAATTGACTTAAATTTTGTCTCTTAAAATTATTTTCTAGCAATTTTTTTTGTCTTAAAATAATATTTTAGAG
Source organism: Leptopilina drosophilae (assembly GCA_032873175.1). Lineage (NCBI taxonomy): Eukaryota > Metazoa > Arthropoda > Insecta > Hymenoptera > Figitidae > Leptopilina > Leptopilina drosophilae. Next base: position 46,136,060 of record CM065480.1, on the reverse strand, counting down.
CACTTACTTTTTCTTTTCTAAAAAAAAATAATTTTTCTGATAGTAAAAAAAAAAAGATTTTCGTGAGTAAAAAAATATTTTTTTTACTGTTTTTTCTACTTTTTTTTTAGAAAATATTTTTTTTCCAGTTTTAATGGTGTTGACCCTTACGTCTTTATGGCTCGAGAGCACATCCACTGAGAGATTAATATTCGTGTGTATTAATTTTATTTGCCATCTTCTTTGCATTCAAGATCTTCAATGGAAGTTGCCATCAAACGGACAAGCTGCTCCACTTATTCGTAAGTGTTCAATTTGCTCTCATCACTTTAATGTCGCATATTTTTTTGGTCTACTTTTTGTTCTATTTTCTACCATTATTTTTGTTTTCTCAACTTTATTTTATTGAATTTGCAATTCTAAAAAGTAATTTTTAATTTGGAAATAACTATTTATTTCTTATTACTCAGATTATTATTTATTTCGGTGTTTTGATAATTGAAATAATTTCAGTTTTTTACAAAAAGTATTAAATAATAAAAAAGGAATAAATAAAGTAATAAAATAATAATGGGTTAAAAATAAATAAAAATTATTAAAATTAAAATTTTAAATAAATTTCTTTCGTTACAAAAAAGAATTAAATAGTTACATTTTTTTGCTTCTAATTTCTAAGCGAGAAAGAGTTTGAAATATAAATTTAGACTAAATATTAAATAAAATTTTTTGATTCTAACTTTAACATTATATAATTTTTTTAATTTTAATTTTTATTTAAATAAATATGAAATAAAATATTTAAATGTAACTTTAACATTATATAATTTTTTTTAATTTTTATTTTTACTTTTTTTTAAAATAAATATTAAATAAAATATTTAATTCTAACTTTAACATTATATAATTTTTTTTAATTTTAATTTTTAATTTTCTTTTTTTAAATAAATATTAAATATAATATTTAATTCTAACTTTAACATTATAATTTTTTTTCTTTAATATTATTATATTTTAAAGGAAAAAAATTATTTTTCAGTGCTTTATTACGAACACTCGTTATTATTGGCGGCATTTACGATTCTACTGACGGTGATTCTTGGCCAATTGGAAAGATCGAATGCAAAAGCGCCGCAATTTTTAATATCAATGACAAATAATATTTTAAATAGTAAATTTGGTAAATATTTTTACATCAATTTATTGGATCCAAAGTGTTATATTGGACTGAAAAATATTGACGACGATAAAATTTTAATTGGTCAAAGCAAGAAGGATAATTCCTGGAAATATATTACAATTCTAATTAGTTGGTTAACTTTTTTGATAATTTTCATAATTTATTTTGTACTATTAGTGGTTTATTTGCCTCGCGATTCCGTGCAATTGAATGTCGATCATTTTGAAACTCGTCTGCGAAAATTATCAAAAGTTGACAATATTATCGCTGACTAGGAATTTTTTTTTATAAATAATTACATTTAATAATTACATATTTATAAATTTAATAAATTTTATAAATTTTATGAATTTTATAAATTGTATAAATTATAAATTTTATAAATTATAAATTATAAATTATAAATTATAAATTATAAATTTGTAAATTTTTTCATAACTTTTGTAATTGTAATCTATTAAACATTGAAATAAACGATTTTTATATTATTAAAAAAAATTATTAACTACTATTATTGCTATTATTTATTATTATAATTACTATTATTATTATTATTATTATTATTATTATTATTATTACTATTAATTACTATTAAATATTAATTATAATCTATTAAACATTAAAATAAATTATTTTTATATTAATAAAAAAAGTAATAACTACTATTATTACTATTATTTATTATTATAATTACCATTATTATTACTAAACAATATTTCAATATTATTATTACTATTAACCACTATTAATTATAATCTATTAAACATTACAATAAATTATTTTTATATTATTAAAATACAAAATATTTGTTCTTTATAATAATAAAAAAAACTTTTTATTATTTATAAAAAATCGTTCTATTATTTAAAAGAAAAATTTTTCTTCGCTATTTTTAATGGACTTGGTACAAGGAACAATTTTAAAAAAACGAAGTAAAAATAATATTGAAAAATTAATGATAAAATGTTTTACATGTTTGCTTTGTATAAAAAAAGAGCTCGAATAAAATGACGTGAATATAATTTTGCTATTCTTGAAAAAAATATTAGTTTTAAAACTGCACTTCTGTCTTTTTATATAATGTATCGCTTTTTTATATGCCCCATTTTTTTTTTTTTTTTTTTTTTATTCATTTGTAAAATATTATTTTCATTCCCTTGTTTTATGATAACTTTTATTTCGATAATGCGTAGATAATAATGATAATACCCACTACTTATCATAATTTTCATAAAGTAGGGGGAGAAAAATTTCCATTTGTTAAATATCTATATATGACATACATACAAATCTCTTGATATAAACTGTTCGTATCAATTTTTTTTTATTTTTCTATTTTTGGATGCTTTTTTCTTTTTTTTTTTTTGTATTATCCCCCTCTTCAATATATTGACATACCGAGTGGATGAGAAAATAAGAGTTCATGCATTTTCCAGACACGTATTTTTATATAACATCTTACGAGTTTGATGTACATTTATACTTGAAAGGAAAAAAAAATTCAATTAGAAACAATAAAAGTTAATTTTTGAGAGAATATTTTTAGTTCCAACAATTTTTTTAATTTAAATTTTGTTAATTATTTAGTACAAAAAATTACTCTAAAGGAATTTTTTTAATATTTGTTTCCTTCTGCTTTGTATAAAAAATTATAATTTTGCCTCGATACTGAAAGAAAAAAAAATTATATTTCAAAATTTATAATTTATATAATTAAAAAAAAATTTGAAAAATAAAATAAATATAAAAGTAAAAAAATTATTTATCATTATCTTTTTATGCTTAACAAAAATTATCTTTTTTGGCTCGTTTGTGAAGAAAAATATAAATAATGGAAAAAAATGAAACTAAATACAAAGCTAAAAAATTTAAACCAAAAGTTATATTTGTTATTATTTTATTTTATATTTATATTATACTTTACTGTTTATTTTTATTTATTTGCTTTTATAAAAATAACGTTTTTCCCTCGATACCTAGAGAAAAAATATATACTTTTTTTAGAATAAGAAAATAAAGACAAAATATAAAAAGTAAAAATTAATATGAAAAAATGAAGTAAAAAGTAGAGTAAATAAAAAATATATGAAATAAATGAAATAAATGAAATAAATAAAAGAAATATAAAAAGAAAAATTTATGTAAAAGAAAAAATATTAATAGGTTCAATTAAAATAGTTTTGTTAATAATTAAATAATTAGATAAACAAGTAAATAAATACTTATTAGTTTCGAAAAATCGAAATAGTGATATTGCGTTGAAAAAAAATGTTCCCTCATTGAAATTCTTCTTTATTTTCAGCATGAAAAAGAAGTAATTTTTTTCCTACTTCCATGTAAATTCTTTTTTAATGCAGTAAAAGATTATTCCTCTTTATTCGCATAGAAAGAACTCTAACAAAGCAAATGAACCCTTTTTAAAACTTTTGATTATTTTCCCTGAAGAAAAATAAGTACATTTATTAATTTAGATAGAGAAATTTGTATTTATATATATTTAAAAAAAAGACTTCAAAAGAAATTTCTATATATTTTTTATAAAACCTTTATAACTTTATAAAATTGACATTTACTATATATTTCATGTACAAATAATTGCAAAAAATGTAAGAGAAAAATTTCCATTTAATTGTAAATGACGTTGAAAAAAAATTGGTGGACAGTGTAAAATGTTGAATATATAGAGAAAAAAAAATTGTCTCTTTTTTTTTTTGCTTTTTATAAAAAGTCTGACTGAAATGGAATTTTACTATTATTAGTCAAAATTCAGTCTGATCAAAAATATTCTTTTTATAAAATAAAATTTTTTCTTTTTTAAAATTAATGGAAAATAATAATTTTCTTTTCATAATTAAGTTTTCATATTAGGTTTTCAAAACTTTAGTCTGACTAATATTTACCTTCACTACTAAAATTCGATTTAAAAAAATGTAATTTTTCTTATTATAAAAATAAAATTGAATCATAAAAAAAATTTTTTTTCACATAAGAGATAAAATATGGATCATAACCCAGAATTATTTGTACGAAGCAAAACGAAAGCTGTCTGAAACTTCTGGAACAATTCGGAATTGTCTATTTTTGTTTCATAATTTAATTAATAATTTAATTATTATCAAAATTTAATTATTTTCTTCTTGAAATTAATTTAATTATATTCAAAAGTTTATCTTGTTTCCACTTTTAAAGAGTTGCGTTTAAAATATTCAAAAATAAGTGAATTTCAAAAGGTTGTAATTTGAAATTTTATAAAATTTTCATTTTTAATTAATTTAATTAGAAATTTTTTAAAACCTATAGATTTTTGCAAAATGATAATAATTCAAATTCTTCTTGAAATTAGCCAAATTTGTCAATATATATATATTTAATGAATTATTAAAAATAATGGATTTTGTAGAAAAATTTTAGTTAAAAACATTTTAGAAAATTGAATTTTGGAGAAATTAGAAATGATTGTAGAAATTCAATTATTTTCAAAGGTAATAAAATTTTTTTTACGAAAGTTCAAATTCGTTCAAAATTTAAAGAGTAATTCTCGTCGAAATGACAATTATATTTATAAATAATAACAAAATTCTTCTTCAAAATTAAATTATTTTAACAAATTTTTCCTCATTTGAATGTTTTCCAATGTCTGGTACAAATAAATGCGTCTGGTAAAAATGTCAATGTCTGGTATAAATTTCCCAAAACAATTCAATTATTTAGAATAAATTTTAATAAAATTGTACTCAAACCTTTAATTATTTTCATAAATAATAAAAATTGCCTGCAAGAATTAAATTATTAAAATTTTTTTTACAAATTTCTTCGCAATAATTCAAATAATTTCATAAATAACAAAAAAATTTGTTTGAATTCAATTATTTTTTTAGGTAATAAATTTTTTTTGGAATTCAAATATTTTCCTAAATAATAAAGATCATTGCACAATTTTAATTATTTTTAGTACAATTTTAATCGAATTCCTAAAACAATGTAATTATTTTTTAAAATTTCATTAAAACTCGACATAAAAATTTAATTTTCCAAAAATTTGATCGTAAAATTCTTTATAAGAATAAAAATTTATAAATATTAAATATTATAATCATTCAATTATTCAAAAAAATTTTTACTTTCCTATTTAAATAATGAAATAGTTTTAAAAAAGTTTCAAAGGAAAATATTTAAAAATTTACATTTTCAATACTTTCAACTGTCAATTTTGAAGAATTAATTCTTTTAAACGAGTTTAATTTAATTTTTCTTTATATATAGTATCAAGCTGCATGGAATTTTTTAAATAAATTTTCCATTGTCAAAAAAGTACACTTTCTATTTTTAGAAGAAAAAAAATGTAAACTTACTTAATTTTTTACAAATGAAAGAAAATACTCCTTTTGTTGGAGAAATAATGTAAAATAATTAATTCATCTATAAGAATTTCATTAATTTTCTGTTTAATTAATTAATAAATCTAAGAACCTATAGGCATATATGTATACAGTCATTTGCATTGAATTACCATTTGAGAATAATTATACAGATTAGGTCTAGTGGGAAATCCATTTCACTTGAGTTTAATAAACTAATTATTTAGCTCCAATCAGCAACCATTAATTACAAAACCAGATGCATTGTATTGTTCTATAATAAGAGTAAAACAATGTCCGGATCCTATAATAACATTCATTTGCCTAATGCATATTTAATTTTTCCAAAGTTCTAAATGCCAAATATGACAATAGTAATAATAAAAATAAAAATAATAATAATAATAATAAGAATAAGAATAATAATAAGAATAATAATAATAATAGTATCAACAACAATTATAATAATAATAATAATAATAATAATAATAATAATAATAATAATAATAATAATAATAATAATGTCATCAGCAACAACAATAATAATGATCATAATAATTTAATAATAAAAATAATTAAATTAATTTGTTAACAACTATCACAAATAGATATTTCAAGTTTATTGGAAGAAATGTCCATTACATTATTTTTGACTTATTAATTATCAAAAATAATAAATTACATTCAATTACAATTAATAATTTGTTATTTTGTTTTTAACAGTTTTCTAGTCAAAATTAATTAATATTAATTTCATATCATTAACATTTAAAAATTCAATTATTCAGAAGAATTCTACACAAAATCACTATTTTTCTAAATTTATTCAGGGAAATGAGATTTTACAGAGTTAAAAATAGATTTTTTAAAAACAATTTAATTTTTGAAAAACTATAGAAAAAAATAATTTTTTTAATAAATTATTTTAGAATAATTTTTTATTTAAAAATTTAAAAAATAATTGAATTTTATAAAATTTGTATAGTTTTTTTTATAAATAATATAAATATAAGTGTCAATTGTCACGCCTTTTAACAATAATCAGACTTTACAAATTTAAAATTGATTTTTTCCAATAATTTATTTTTTGAAAAACTATCGAGAAAAAATTACTTTTTTAAGAATTATTTTAGAATAATTTTTTATTTCAAAAATAAAAAAATAATTAAATTTCATGAAATTTGTATTTTAATTTTTTTTATAAATTAATTAACTAAAGATTTTTGAAATGTTACGTAAGTTTTAATTTACGAATGATTCAATTGCTTTGTTACGACAAATTTTTGTTGTAAATAATATAAAAACAAAAACTTTTTCTCCACAAAAATTTTGACTGCTTTGATAACTTTGCACGAAATTTTATTTTCAAGCCTTGCAATATTAAATTGAATTTTGGAAAAATTATAACTGATTTCATAAATTCAATTATTTTCAAAAACAATAAAATTCTTTCCAGAAATTAAGTTATGTTCAAGAATTTTTTAATATTCTCGTCAAAATTTCAATTATTCTCCAAAAATTTTCCTCAATTTTATATGAAATCTATTATTTACAAAATTTTTATAAATTTCTTCGCAATAATTAAATTATTTTCATGAATAATAAAATTCTTTATGAGAATTCAATTTTAAGAAATTTTAATTATTCAAGAAATTATTTATTTTTTGATTTAAATAATTAAATTCTCTAATAAAAATTTATTTAAAAATTAATTTCAGTTAAACTTTTAGATAATAGTGATCATTGAAAGCATTATATTATGAATTTTAAGAAATAATTAAACTTTAAAACGATTTCAAATAAAATACTTTTGAAAATAAAAATTCGTATTTTTCATACTTACAATGAGAAATAATTAAATTTTAAAAAGATTTCAAATCAAATTCTTTGAAAATTTTGTATTTTTCATACTTAAAATGAAATAATTAAATTTTAAAAAGGTTTCAAATCAAATTCTTTGAAAATATGTATTTTTCATACTTATAACTAACAATTCAGTAGAATTAATTATTTAAAAAAAGTTTAATTAGATTTTTTTCTGAATAATTTAAATTTCCTAAAATCGATTTGTAAACGAATGAATTTTAAAATTCTCAAAGAATTTTTTTTCAAAAATTATTAAAAATAATTAATTCCTGTTAAAAAATAATAAATAAATATTTATTTAGAAAAAAAAGTTATTGATGTTTTCGAATAATTTTACAATTAAAGGAATTCGTAAATAAACGTAAAAGAACGTTTTCTATGAGTGAATCAATTTTTAGAGTAAATCAGAATATTCTTTAGGGTCAGAAAAAAAGTCAAAATTTTATCAAACTATTAATTTTTTCATATTTGAAAAAGAAAAATATTTTGCAGGATTTACATTTGTTAATTATCTAAATTGTTTGTTAGAAAATGCTAATTTTTCAGAAACAAAGGAAAATATAATAACGTTAATAGGGTCATTTGGGGTAAATGTAAACGGTTTATCTATTTTTTACGAAAAACATCAGTTTTTTTTGTTAAAAGGTAAAATGGACGGATTTTTTTTGCATGAACTTGTTACTAGAGCTCCCTAGAAAAATTTTATAAGGTTCAAAAAAATATTGATGCACCTGAATCGTCTACAACTGACTGTTTACATTTACCCCGAGATTTTGAAATTTGCCTAAAATTCGGGGTAAATGTAAACACCTCTGTAGTTAAGCGAGGTTTAAGAAACAAGTTATTTCAAGTATACTACTGTTTTAAGGGATGGAAAAACTGAAAAAAAGTTCTTCGTAGATGTATAGAAAAATCAACCAGTTGACTGATAAAGTCTCATATAAATAAACAATCAATCATTACAAAATTAGTAATGTAAAACTTGAATAACTTGAACAAATTTTAATAGATTTTAATTCAACTTGTTAAAAAAAAAGTTTTCAAGCTTGCTGAATAAGAATCTAAAATCGAATTTTTAAATTTCAAAATCGCAGATCCAATAATTTATTAAAAATTTTTTTTTAATGTAGTTGAACTTCTGTTTACAATTTACCCCGAGTTTTCGATCTCTTGGAGTGAATGTAAACACTTAATTATTTATTAACTAAATTGACGAAAATCAAAAATCAAAGTCAATTTTTGTTGGGGCATGAATAAGGAAGAATTACATATTTTTGTTTGATTTTTAAATTTATTTTTATGCAAATGCGAGACAAAACACTGAAACAGAAAAATTTTCAATTTCAAACTTTTTTGCATTAAAAGATAACTTACACTAGGGCATTGCCAATTGTCAAAATAAAATATTGGCAATAGTCAGAACATCTTGTAGGTGAGCTGAGGTAAAAATATTGCCGTCGTACTTATTTTTTAATTTGTAAATTTAGATGAAACATCTACTGTTTACATTTACCCCGCGTTTACATTTACCCCAAATGACCCTAATAATTTTTTTAGATTAATATATAAATAGTTTTGAATTATTTTTGAAACAAAAATATTTTCAAATTAGTTTAGAAACAAAAATATTTTCGAATTATTTTAGAAACAAAAATATTTTCGAATTATTTTAGAAACAAAAATATTTTCGAATTAGTTTTGAAGCAAAAATATTTTCGAATTATTTTAGAAAGAGAAATATTTTCGAATTATTTTAGAAACAAAAATATTTTCGAATTAGTTTTGAAGCAAAAATATTTTCGAATTATTTTAGAAAGAGAAATATTTTCGAATTATTTTAGAAACAAAAATATTTTCGAATTATTTAGAATCAAAAATATTTTCGAATTAGTTTAGAAACAAAAATATTTTCGAATTAGTTTAGAAGCAAAAATATTTTCGAATTAGTTTAGAAACAAAAATATTTTCGAATTATTTAGAAACAAAAATATTTTCGAATTATTTTAGAAGCTAAAAAAAATTTTCGAATTATTTTAGAAACAAAAATATTTTCGAATTAGTTTTGAAACAAAAATATTTTCGAATTATTTTAGAAAGAGAAATATTTTCGAATTATTTTCGAAACAAAAATAGAAATATTAAAAGAAAGGAGAATTTTTTCTCTTTCCACAATTTTACAAAATGCTTTTATTATTCAATAATAGTAGTAATAATAATAATAATAATAATAGTAATAATAATAATAATAATAATAATAATAATAATAAAAAGTTTGACATAAATAACAAACCTGGGAATAAGTTTATCCTCGAGCATACTTGGTAGATCATCAGTGTCTTCAGTGAGTGCAGCAAAAAAATCCTGAAACTTGTCAGGAAAATTACTAGACGGACAGGTGCTTGAACTTGAAGAAACTTCAGTTGATATTGTTGTCTCGGATGTTTCGGTACCGTTATCATGGTACCTTTGTTCTGTGGACATTGCCATAGGCACTAATAGTTTCACTTATTCTTATCTTTCTGCTCATGAATTAAACTTTTGCGTCGCGAATGTCAACAAAACGAAGAAGATGATGAAGAAGTTTTCTTTAAATTTAAAACACCATTATTGCCCTATGGCGTCACATTTCCACCCTATTTTTTTTCCTTTTGTTTCACGATAACAAACTGATTTTAACTTTTTTTTAGAGAGAGAGAGAGAGAAAACGAAAATAAACCATTATTATGCATATTTTTTTCGATAAAGAAAATAATGGGAGTTTTTTTTATCTTTTCTCCATTTTTTTTTTTTGTATCAGGAGAGAAATAATTTTTTTCGAATCAAAATGTAAAAGGTTGAAAATAAAAAATGTGTTTTTATACTTGATTTTTTTAAATCTAATATAATATTATTTTGAAAAAAAATAATTATTAGATTTTTAATGTTTTCCAAACTTAGAAGTTTTTTTTTTGAAGTTTTTGTTATAGTCGACTGTTACATTGTTAAAGTAACTTTTCCAATTTTTCGAATATTTCGAATTATTTTAATTTTTCTAATTATTTTATTTTTTCTAATTTTTCTAATTAATTTATTTTTTCTTACTTTTCTAATTTTCCTAATTATTTTATTTTTTATAATTTTTCTAATTTTGTTTTTTATTTTAATTATTTATTGTTTGCCTTCTTATTTATTATTTCCGATTATTGTTTGCTTTTTTATTTATTCTTTCCCTCTATTATCTGCCATTGTTTCTTGTTACTTTATTTTTGCTTTGCTATTACTATTTCTTATTTTTGATTGTTTAATATTTTATTATTTGCCATTTTATTTATTTTTTATAATTTTATCTATTCAGTTTTATTTACCACTTGCTACTATTTATTGCTGTTTTATTTCTTCTTTACAATTTTTTTTTGCTATTTTATTTTTTCTTTACAACTTTTTTTTTGCTATTTAATTTTTTCTTTACAATTTTTTTTTGCTATTTTATTTTTTCTTTACAATTTTTTTTTGCTATTTAATTTTTTCTTTACAATGTTTTTTTGATATTTTATTTTTTCTTTACAATTTTTTTTATTTTCTTTACAATTTTTTTTTTGTTATTTTCTTCACAATTTTTTTTTGCTTTTTTATTTATTAATTATTATTAAATGCTATTTTATTTATTCTCCACTATCATTTCTGTCACATTATTTTTTGTTCAATATTTTATTCTTTACTACTTTATTTATTGTTTGATATTTTACTTAAAAAATATTGTTTATTTTTTGCTATGTAATTGATTGCTATTTTATTTATTGTTTGCTGATTATTAATTTTTAATTTTTTGTAATTTGATATTCATTATTTTCTATTTTATTTTGTAGTAGAAAATTATTTTTTGATGTTACTATTCATTATTTTATTTATATTGTCGAATATTTCTTTGATATTTTATTTTTATAGTTGAATTTTTCTTTGATATTTTATTTTTATTGCTGAATTTTTCTTTGATATTTTATTTTTATTGTTGAATTTTTCTTTGATATTTTATTTTTATTGTTGAATTTTTCTTTGATATTTTATTTTTATTGTTGAATATTTTTTAGATATTTTATTTATTATTGGACATTTCGTTGCTATTTTATTTATTGTTTTTTCATATTATCTATTATTTTCCCTTTTATTTTATTCCTCATATTTATTATTTGCTGTTGTATGTATTTACTCTTTTCTATTGTTATTTGTTATTTTATTTATCGTTTGATCTTCCTTCGCTATTTTATTTATTATTTGATATTCGATTTATTTGCTACTATTATTTACTATTTTATTTATTAATATTTGATATTTACTTTATTTACAATTTAATTCCCTATTTGACATTCTGTTTTTATTAATATTTTCCAAAATTATTGTAATTATTATTATTATTTTATTACTACTATTATTATTTTATTATTATTATTATTACTATTATTATTTTTATTTTTTATTTTTATTTTATTTTTATTTTATTTTTATTTTATTTTCATTTTATTTTTATTTTTATTTTTATTTTTATTTTATTTTTATTTTATTTTTTTTATTTTTATTATTATTATTATTATTATTATTATTATTATTATTATTATTATTATTATTATAAATATTATTTTTATTATTATTTGCCTGGCGAGGAAAAATTGCATTTCTCTCTTCAATATTTATTTATACATATAAAAATTTCCGTTTTAATAAGAATTTTCGTGAAATCAAATAGAGAATATTTCATGGTTTTCACCAGCAGGAGTAGTAGAGGATGTCACTAATGAAGATTTAAAATTCAAATTTTCTAACAAGTTTCCTCGCTTGCCAAAGAAACAAGGACAGTCGAGATATAATTTACTTTTAATTTGTGCATTAATAATTCAGTAGTTTTAAGTCCTATAAAAGTACCTATGAGACACTCAACAACTTATATATTTTTTTTTAAATATGCAACACTCTCCAAAGACAATATTAGGAGAAAAATAATAATTATCATAATTCGCATGAAAACATTTCAATTTTTCTCTCTTCTAATGCAATTTATATTTCATTTTCAGGGAAATTAATTGACAATATTTTTATTTTTGCATTTTTTATATTATAAATAAAAGATGAAATACGGGAAAATATTATATTTCACTGGTGGTTCTTTATTCTCTCTATTTATGTGAATTATTGTTATTATTATGGTAATTAATGAATAAGAAGTAATTAAGTGCTAATAGCAAAAGAAATGTAAATTATTATTATTATTACTTTATTAGAATTATTTTATTATTCTGTACTATTATTATGGTAAATTGTATTAAAAATATTATTTACTTCTTTCGAAAATTATATTAAAAATACTATTTACTTGTTTCGAAAACTAAAAATATTATTTTGAAATACATAATTAAAAATATTATTCACTTGTTTCGAAAATAATATTAAAAATAGAATTTACTTGTTTCGTGAATTATAACATAAATAGGATTTAAATGATTAATTACATTATTTGTGGAGAAAACGAGAAAGAGGAAATAATTTAACAAAAAAAGGAGTAAATAATGAAATGATTTCAGAACTAAAGAAAATAATTTTTAATAATTGCATATTTTCCACAAATTATAAATTTATGATATTGAAAAATTACAGAATAAATCTGGTAGTTAATTGAAAATTTAATTTTACATTTATAATGTAATTTTCTGCTTTTGTGTTCAAATTTCTCGTCTCTTTATTTATTAATAATTATCGAAATACTATTTTACAATAACACAATCACAATATGAATGATTTTTTTCATTATGTTTCAAAAAGTTCTTTTGTTTCTCTACTTTTCGAAATGTAGTTTATTCTTTTTGTCAACGAACCAAAATTTTTATACAGAAAAATAAATATTTTTTAATATTAAGCACTCGATTTATTTTTTTTCCATTTCGATTCGATAATAAATATTCTTTTCTGATACATTTTTAGAATAATTGTCGTCAAAAAAAAAAAAAAATTAATAAATAGTCTGTCGAATTATGAGAAAAATATTTAAAAACCAAAAAATTTGCATACTAATAAATATTTGTTAAATTGTCACAAACTGGGAAGAAAGGAAATAAAATAAATAAAATTTTTCCCACTTTTATTTTATAATAAACAACCGAAGTCTCTTGATTATATTGAAAATAATTCTAATTTTGAAGGAGAAAATAATTTTTTAATACTTTTTTCATTCTTCTATTTAAACAATATTAATTTAATTATTAATTTTATGTTAATTTTATGTTAATTTAATATTAATTTAATATTAATTTAAAGTTAATTTAATATTAATTTAATATTAATTTAATATTAATTTAATATTAATTTAATATTAATTTAATATTAATTTAATATTAATTTAATATTAATTAAACTATTAATTTAATTATTAATTTAACTCCAATGCACTGTTATCTTTTGTTTCTCCATTCGAATGCATAAAATTGTATAAATAGACGATTCTATCGATACAGAAAATTCTTTTTGTTATAATTTAAAAAAAACACTTTATTTTTTATCGTAAAATTTATTTATGAGAAAAAAATTATATTTTTCTGTTTATATTTATAAAAAAAAATAAAATGAACAAGGGACGAGGAGAAAATTGAAATACAAACACTTCGAAGGGATTTTGACAGTGTCGCGAGTACATAAAGGTATTTCGACAGGTTTATACCCTCTGGCAGACTGAAGCACGCGCGGGTGTTACACTTGGTTTTCTAGATACGAGAAGCTTGATTATTCCGCGCACGCGTAACTCACCCCTTTTTAAAAACACAACTGAATTCGAGTAAAAATAATAATATTTCTAAAACTGTGAAAAAATAGACGAAAAATAAATATAAATAAAATAAAATAATAATAATAAAAATAATAGAAATAATAGAAATAATACAAATAATACAAATAATACAAATAATAAAAATAATAAAAATAATAAAAAAAATAAAAAAAATAAAAATAATAAAAATAATAAAAATAATAAAAATAATAAAAATAATAAAAATAATAAAAATAATAATAATGATAATAATAATTTTTTCAAAATATTTTAATATTAATAATTTCTTTTCAACAATTTTTTTATTATTTTGAAAGTAGTACAGTCTGTTTTTAGTCAGACAAATATTTCACAAAAAATATAACTTTAACATTTACTTTTACGGTTTTACATTTACTAGTAAAATTCGATAAACATTTTTTTTTATTTTCTAGAAAATCTTTATTTCTTTTTAAATAATTATTCTTTTTTTTTACTGCCACGATTAAGAGTGGAAAATAATTTGCAAAATGTCTGACAAAAATTCGCTTATACTACTAAAAGGAAAAATTGGACGAATTTGAAAAATTCTGACGAAACGCAATTTTTTATGATACGAAATAATAATTTAAATAATTTAAATAATTTAAACAATTTAAATGATTTAAACAATTTAAACAATTTAAATGATTTAAATAATTTAAATAATTTAGATAATTTAAATAATTTAGATAATTTAAATAATTTAGATAATTTAAATAATTTAAATAATTTAGATAATTTAAATAATTTAGATAATTTAAATAATTTAGATAATTTAAATACTTTAAATAATTTAAATAATAATAAAACAGATCTGAGAAAAAATTATTCGGTCTGACTCTGATGGATATTTACTACTAATAATTCTCATAGTTGGAAAATGTTTTGTCTGATAATTATTGATCTTTTCTACTTGCATTCAGTGTAGACAATAATTTGTCGGAATATTCGTCTGACTAACGGTAGTTCATACTTTGGAAAATTGTAGAAAATTCAAAACCTTATGTCTGACGAAATACAAACTTTTACTACTGATACAAAAATTAGTAAAAAAAAACAAAAATTTCAAAAAAAATATTCCATCTGACGAAAATTTACCAATAAAAATATTCATTTTTTTGCTGAAATTCCATCATTCTACAATAACAATAAAAATTCGATTTTAGAGAAGTGATTTTTATTTTTTTTTTGCATTTTTTGTATTTTTTTCCCCTTGGCAATAATTTCCCTTTGTGGAACGTTAAATCCAATTATTTTCTCTTAAACATCGTTTTTATTTATGTGTACAAAAAAAATGTATTACAAACAAAAAAGAATATTTTTTTTTCATCTCAATTTCTCTAATTTTCAAATTAATGAATTATACTCAGTGAAATCTCAATTTACAAAATCCCATATGAAACTCTATTTTAAAGCGGTTTTGTATTGTGCGAATCGATATTCAACACGAAGCGAAGCAATTTTTTGTTTTTTTTTTTTTACTTTTTTTCTAAAACAGTTAGCCGAAGCGAAACGAATTCTATTATTCAATAAGGATTTATAGGACCTGCGATAAATAATTTGTCTTTTATAAATTCCATTCATGGAAAAATTTAATTAGATTAATGTTGAAAAATTTTTTCTTACAAAAATGTGTATAATATTTTTTCAATAATAGACATTATTTTTGCATTTGCAAAAAAAAAGGTTTTGAAAAATTATAAAATTTTTCTAAACAATAAACTGTTTTAATCGAAAAAATTTTTTTCTAACAATGACTTTTTTTAATCCGGACAATTTTTTTTGACAATACTTTTTTTAATGAGAACAATTTTTTCTATCAAACATTTTTTCTAACAAAAATTTTTCTATTCAAAAATTTTTTTATTCGGAAATTTTTTTAACGAGAAATTTTTCTATTAGAAAGTTATTTTAACAAAATATTTCTTTATTAGAAAATTTTTGCAACAAAATATTTTTCTATTAGAAAATTTTTTTAAGAAAATATTTTCTTCAATTAATAATTTTTTTAAGAAAATATTTTCTTCAATTAATAATTTTGTTGAGAAAATATTTTCTTCAATTAATAATTTTTTTCTAATAAAAAGTTTTTTTAAGAAACATTCTTCCATAATGACAAATTCTTTTTCGATAAAATTTTTCTAATCGAACATTAATTTGTTAACAATACTTTTTCTAATCACAATTTTTATTGAATGGAAATTTTTCTAATTAAAATTTTTTCTAGACAACATTTTTCTAGTGACAAATTTTTTACTACACAATATTTTTCTAATAATAAATTTTTTCTAGTAAAAATTTCTCTAATAACAAATTTTTTCTAGACTAAATTTTTCTAATAAAACATTTTTTTAGACAAAATTTTTCTGCTAACAAATTTTCTCCTGGACAATATTTTTTTAACAATCAATTTTTTCTAGTAAAAATTTTTCTAATAGCAAATTTTTTGTAGACAAAACTTGTTTAATAAAAAATTTTTCCTAGACAAAATGTTTCTAATAAAAAATTATTTCTAGACAAACTTTTTCTACTATCAAATTTTTTCCTGGACAACATTTTTTTAACAATAAATTTTTTCTAGTAAAAATTTATCTAGTAGCAAATTTATTCTAGACAAAATTTTTCTAATAGCAAATTTTTTCTAGACAAAATTGGTTTAATTAAAAAATTTTTCCTAGACAAAATGTTTCTAATAAAAAATTATTTCTATAGACAAACTTTTTCAACTATCAAATTTTTTCCTGGACAACATTTTTTTAACAATAAATTTTTACTAGTAAAAATTTATCTAATAGCAAATTTATTCTAGACAAAATTTTTCTAATAGCAAATTTTTTCTAGACAAAATTCGTTTAATTAAAAAATTTTTCCTAGACAAAATAAAATCAAAATAAATGAAAATAAAATAAAGGAGTGAAGAAAATAAAGAATGTAAATAAATTTAATAAACTAAAAAAAATGGAAAAATAAATAATGTTTCAAAGAAATAAAAAAATTGTAAATAAAATAAAATAATTGGTAATGGGGAAAATAATTTTGAACAACTTTTGAAAAAAAAAATAAATACTCATTATTCTCGTCTTTGTTTCATATTGTTCGGTTCAATTTCATTGATCACGATTTTTTTTCCGCATTGCATATATGGAATAAGAAAAGTTTTCAAATAAAATTTCACAGAAAAGTAATTTTCTGCCTCATTCGCAGTGAAGAGAGAAAGAAATATGAACAGTGCATATAGTATAGTATTTCAATCAATAAGGGATCGACTTTCTCACTAGTAAAACAAAATCACAAATTTCTAATTATCTTTCAATTATATATTTCCTATTTCCTTAAATTGGTCCGCTGAAAAAATTCCTTTCCATTGCAAGGGGAAAAAAATTCTTTTTCCTAATTATTTATTTTTTTCAGTATTTTAGAAACAAAATTTTTATCAAGCAATACATATATTCAAAATATTTCTAAGGATTTCTATATTGAGTCAAAAAAACGATTAAAAAAACTTTTTTTCTTTTTTGTCTCAATTTAATTTCGTTAGAGAAAAAATTTTCTTATCATTATATTTTTCTTGCAATTTGCTTTAACGTTTATAAATTCGACGTAGTGGTGTTAATAATAAGTAAACAAATGGCTCTAATATACTTATTACAGAACCTCCCAAACATAGAGAAATCAGTCCTCCCAAATTTGCTGAAAATTAAATATTTTTATTTTAATAAATATTCGTGTAAAATTACAGATAATAATATTTTTATATGTTTTTTTTCATTAATTTAATTTTTTAATAGTTAAGTTTTTGGATCTCCATATGTATTATCGTTTCACACTTTAAGACAAAAAATAAAAATTGTTTCTTCTTTTTAATTTGACTTATTATTCTATTTTAAAAAAATTAATTAAATTAAAATATTAAATTGAAGAAATATAAAGGAAAATAAATTTCCGAAAAATAAAAAGTGTTTGCGAAGATAAAGAATTGTAAAAAGCCAGAAAGGTGAAGAAAAAGACATGAATAATAAAAACCAAAAAAAAATATAAAGAAAAAAACAGTTGTGTGAAAAAAATGAAAAATTATAAACAAGAAAGTAAATAAAAAATAAGCAATTTTTGCACAAAAATTATGTCCACAAAAATGTTAAAAACATTCTTTATTTATTTTTGTTATTTACTGGAATAAAGAAGTATTTTTTTAAGCTTCGAATAAAAAAGTATTTTTTTTAAGGCTTAGAATAAAAAAGTATTTTTTAGGCTTCGAATAAAAAAGTATTTCTTTTAAGGCTTAGAATAAAAAAGTATTTTTTTAAGGCTAAGAATAAAAAACTATTTTTTTTAAACTTCGAATAAAAAAGTATTTTTTTAGACTTACAATAAAAAAGTAATTTTTTAGGCTTAGAATAAAAAACTATTTTTTTAAGCTTCGAATAAAAAAACATTTTTTTAAGCTTCGAATAAAAAAGTATTTTTTAAAGCTTCGAATAAAAAAATAGAAAAAGTTAAATAAAAATAAATAAATAGACAAAAGTTTGAATAATTATCAAATCAGAATTGTGTCTTCAAAATAAAGATCATATTGCATATTCGATAATAATTAACGTTATAAAGCAATTGAATTATATTTTTACTTTTCCAAAATAATTATTTATTATTAATCCTGAATTTTACCGATAAGATTATCCCATGTCATATATGTGTTCAGCTCATATTTCATGTAGCCGCTGCTTAGAAAAAAAATTCCCACATTTGACGTGTTTGTATTATTTTTCACTGCTTCATAAATCCTGCATAAAAATAAGAAAGACAATTTTTTTCTCAAAAAGTAATATTCGAAACAAAAAAAATTTACTATTAAAATAAAAAAATATATTTACAGATTAGTTTCAAAATGAAAATAATTCAAAACTTTTTCCAAATATTTATTTATTTATTTTTTATTTCACTGCATTTTTCCTTTTTTTAATTTATTGTATTTGTTTCAAGTTAATAAAGAATAGAAAAAATTAATTCCACAAATGCCAAAAATCTGTTTAAATTATATTATAATTTTCACAATTAAAAAAAGAGAAACTCACTTTGGTCGTAAATAATAATTTTTTGGAATAATTTTGCGATATTTGTCAACGAACATTTTATAGGAAATTGTATTGCACGTCTCATCACATAGACATGGTGACAAAATACTTCCATTGTCAAGAGTAATTTCTTCGAATAAATGTGTTATTTTCACTGAAAATTTAACGCAAATTTGAAAATTTATGAAAACCTTTTACAATTTTGATTTTTACTACACTCAAAATCGTAAAAAAAAATTTAACAGAACATGTTTTTGAGTAAATTTTTTTTCTTTACTTTATAAAAATTTTAAAAATTTCAATTTCAATTAAAATTTGCAATTCGTTGGTGCAAATTATTTCATTGAACATTTTCTACAAAAAATATTAAGAAACGAGAATATGTAATGTTTATTTTCGTCAAAGAAAGGAATAAATTTGTGAACAATATTTGAGAAATAAAAATTATGCACAAAATTCCCTTTTTCTCAATCATAATTTTCAAACAGTAAATAATTTTCTAATATTTTTTTTCATATACATATGAATAAACATTTGAATAAATATTAATAAATATTCAAAAATATTAATAAATATTAAAAAATATTGATAAATATTGAAAAATATTAATAAATATTGAAAAATATTAATAAATATTGAAAAATAATTATAAATATTAATAAATACGAATACATATTAATAAATAAATAACAAAACAAATAAATAAATAACATAATAATATAATATTTATTTAATATTAATATTTATTTATAAAAATATAAATCAATAAAAAGTACCCACTGTGGTATTTTCGTATACAACTGATACTTCTGAAATCGCACAATCCGGAAAGATTAACACCTGAAGAAAAAATCCACCAATTATTATAATATTAAAATAATATTGAAATAATATTAAAATAATATTTCTTTCATAACTATAACTAATATTATTTGTCTAATATTGTTAGAAAAAAATTTTCTACAATGAAACGTAAAATAATCAAAAAAGGAAAACATGTAAATAACTAAATAATATTATATAATAATTAGAGAATATTTAAAAAAATTGAAAAATCGTATTTTAAATACAAAAGTATTTGAAAAATAAATATTTGAAATATTATATAAAGTATGCTCACATGGTGTTGCGTAATTGTAGGGAACACAATCGCAAGCTTCTTGAATTCTTCTCATTTTACAACCGGTGATACATGAGTTATAACTGTAGCCAGAATATATCTAAAAAATATTTTCCACTTTTATTTCTATCAACTTTTTTCCGCATATAAAAAAATAAAAAAAAAATAAAATTTTATTTTCAACGTTTAATATAATGGCAAAGTAAATAAAAAGAAATTTGAAACTTGAATTGACACCAAAAAGAAAAAAAAATTAAATTAAACAATTTTTTAATTAATGTTTTCCATGTAAAAAAATTGTCTAAATAAAAACCAAATTTCGACTTTGAGTAAATTTTCAATTATACCAAGAAAATTATTTAAATATTTTATACAATTTTTTTTAAAGTACCTAACGAATTTCAAATCATAATATAATTTTTTTTGTTTTTCATTTTAAAAAAACTAATTTTTTAATTATAAAAAACTAATTTAAAATTAGTTTAAAAAAATAAACAATATTGTGTTATTAATTTTTTTTGAGTAATAGAATAATAATTATTCTTTTCCATGAAAAAAAATGTTTCTAAATAAAATCCATACTTCGACTTCGACTAAACTTTTAATTACATTAATAAAATGATTTGAATAATTTATAAAATTGTTTTCACAGTTGCAAACAAATTTCGAATCATAGTATAATTTTTTTAAATATTTTTTATTTGAAAAAATTATGATTTGAAATTAATTCAAAAAATAAACAATATAGTGTAAATAATTTTTTTAGAAATAATAATGAATTAATAATTAATTTTTTTTGACTAATTAATAATTAATTATTAATTTTTTGAGTAATAATAATTAATTATTAATTTTTTTGAGTAATAATAAATAATTATTAATTTTTTTGAGTAATAATTAATTATTAATTTTTTTTAGCAATAATAATTAGTTTTAATTTATTTTTTTTTACCTCATCCTTGAGGACACAATTTCTCTCAGTTGGAGATAATGTTTTAATGTCATCGGCACTAGTAATTGTGGTTCCAGTAAGTGCAATATTAACTTGGTGTTCAGGCTGAGCGCTGACAACTAAAATATCAGGTTCTGGATAATCATTGACTGCGTGAATTATAATTGCTGCACCGGCATAATCTCTCGTTGAGCCTCTATACATTTCCGTTCGAATTTGCAATTCGATTTGTAGTCCTTTATTTTTTCCAGGACCCGGTATTTTCTAAAATAAAGTTCTTCGTACACTATTTTCAGAATTAATCTCTTTTTTCACCAAAAAGAAAGGAAATTATTCTCCAAATAATATTTATTTTCTTAGCAAAAAAGGAAATTATTTTCCAAAGAATATTTATTTTTTTTAGCAAAAAAGAAATTATATTCCAAATAATTTATTTTATCAACAAGAAAGAAATTATTTTCCAATAAATTTATTTTATCACCAAAAAGGATATTTTTTCAATATAATTTATTTATTCACCAAGAAAGAAATTATTTTCCAAAGAATTTATTTTATCACCAAAAAAGAATCCGGACAATTTTTTTTTACAATAATTTTCTTAATGAAAACAATTATTCTCCAAATAATATTTATTTTATTAGCAAAAAAGATATTATGTTCCAAATAATTTATTTTGTCACCAAGAAAGAAATTATTTTCCAATGAATTTATTTTATCACCAAAAAGGACATTTTTTCAATATAATTTATTTTTTCATCAAGAAAGAAATTATTCTACAAAGAATTTATTTCATCACCAAAAAAGAATCCAGACAATTTTTTTTTTTACAATAATTTTTTTAATGAAAACCATTTTTTCTAACACAAATTTTTTCATTAGAAAATTTTGTTAACAAAATATTTTTCTATTAGAAAATTTTGTTAACAAAATATTTTACTATTAGAAAATTTTTTAACAAAATATTTTTCTAATTCACAATTTTTTTCTAATAAAAAATTTCCTAAGAAACATTCTTAAATTGCTTTTGTGAAAAAGTTTCTAATCAAATATTTATTTTATCGCCAAAAAAGAAATTATTTTCAATGAAATTTTTTTTTTTTAACAAAAAGGACATTTTTTCAATGTAAAAAAAATAGTTTATTTTTTATAAAAGAAATATTTTACTCTGCGCTGAAAAAAATAAATAATTTATTTTTACCTCAAAATCCATTTTTAGAACAAGAAGAAATTGTTTTCAAAATAATTTATTTTTTCACCAAAAAAGGAATTATTTTCCAAAGAATTTAAATTAAATAATAATAAAATAAGAATAAAGAAATTAAATTAAAAATAAATATTTTTTTCAACGTAATTTATTTTTTCACCAAACAAGATTTTTTTTCAAAATAAAAATAAATATAGTTTATTTCTCATAAAAGAAATATTCTATTATTTGCTAAAAAAATAATAATTCTTTTTTACTTTAAAAATCTGTTTTCCTCAAGAAAATAAAATTATTTTTTTCGAAATTGTTTATTTTTCTACAAATTTAAACAAATTTTAATTCTTTGTCAAGAAAAAAATAAATAATTTATTTTTATGCTCAAAAATATATATTTTTTTAATAAGAAAAAAAAATTTCGATATTTAAAAATCGAAAATATAATTATTACTTAAATAAAGTGAAATGTTTTTTTAGAAAAAAATTATTCTCTGAAAATAAAGTAGAAGTATAATTTAAAAATTTTCAATCACCAGAATTTTTTTTCTTCCAGGACAATCTTCGTTGCATTTCTTTTGATCGTCAACATATTTTTTGTAAAATTCCTCACATTGTTGGGAATATTTTCTGCAAAAGAAAAATAAATTTACATTTGTGAAAAAAGTTTTTCTCGTTCATTATAAGAAAAAAAATTTTATTTCTTTATATTCATCTTAAAATAAAATTAAAAAACATTTTTAATTAATTAATTCTTATTAATTATAAGGAAAAAATAAATTATTTTTTCAGATTAATTTTTAATTAATTAATTCTTATTAATTATAAGGAAAAAATAAATTATTTTTTCAGATTAATTTTCAATTAATTAATTCTTATTAATTATAAGGAAAAAATAAATTATTTTTTCAGATTCAGTTTAACTGAAAATAAAATACGGAAAGAAATCTGAAAAAACTGTTTGATAATTTTATTTATTTATTCTCTAGACACACTAGAGTGAAAAATAAAATGAATGAGAATTGAAAACATTTTAAATAAAAATAATAATAAATAAAAATTTTTATAAATAAATAATAATAATAGTAATAATTAAATAAATTCTAATTGTAAAAATAAATTTTAAATAAATTTTTTACCTGGTGGCATACAATGCTGACACGTGATTATTAAATCCACAACAATGACCCATGAGAGAATATACTGGTCGAAATAAATTATTACACTCGTAAGGAACTCCATTCCAAGAACAATTTTTTATCATTTTCCTGCATGGTTGCATTAGCTGTAAACAATTCTTTTTTTAAAAAAACTTCATTAAATAAGTAAACGAATTTTTTATTTCGCTTTCATTTTTTATTTTTTCGCCTTCAAGTTGGTATACATACTCGATACATTAAATCTTTTAATTTTATACCCAAGGAGTACAACATTTTGTTAAATTTTTCATAATCAACATCCTCAGTTGTGGGGCGAATTAATTGTGGAAGATTTTGAAAAAAATCATCAATCGATTTATTGTCATAACCAGATAACTGTCTGTAGAATATTTTCAATTTTCATTCAAAAATTCAAAATTTCAAAAATTCAAAATTCAAACAATCAAAAATTCAAAAAACAAAAATTAAAAATCAAAAATTAAAAATCAAAAATTAAAAATCAAAAATCAAAAATCAATATAGTCAAAATTATTTTTAACTAGAAAAATCTTTTCCTCTCAACTCAATTTTCAAGTTTAAAAAGAACAAAAAAATTTTTTTAAATAAGAAAGAAGTAAAAATAAGTTTAAAAAAAAATTTTTAAAGTAAGAAAAAATAAAAAATCTGAAAACAAAATTTTTTAAATAAGAAAGAAGTAAAAAGTGTATGAAATTTTTTTTAAAATAAGAACAAAATGAAAAATCTAAAAATAATTTTTAAATATGAAAAACATAAAAAGTCTAAATAAAACTTACAGTTTTTTCTCGATATCATAACTAGAGGGTCTGTAAATTTTGTTAAAATTACATATTGTCACTGCTGGAAAATTTAATTCATGTATTGGTGCATCTAGGTTTGCTATTTGAATAATAGTTCGTCTCTCTTGTATTGTTTGATAAGAAATTGTAATTAAATAGAAAGAGAATACTGTCGATGTCAAGCAAATCTGTATATTTGAGAAAATATTATTATTTAAAAATTCAAAAAAAAATAATTTTAAGAAAAATGTAATAAAAATTAAATAATTTAAAGTATTATTACAAATCTTATCAATTATTAGTAAATAATTTAAATTAGTATTATAAATCTTATCAATTATTATTTATTAGTAAATAATTTATAAATAATTATTTAATTTGAATAAAAAATAAAAAATAATATGAATTATAATTCATACATAATTCACAACTAATTAAAATCATGAAAAAAATCATCAATAGCAAAAAGAAAAGAAGAAAAAAAAATAAAAAGAGAAAAAAAATAATAATTTTTTCTATAAAAATTATCTCACAGTTGCCCAAACTAATTTTTCCAGAAGACACAAATTTTTCATGCTCATGTATCGAAATCCATGTAATGTTGTTGTTTTACAATAAATTCTAAACAGATACTTTATTCCAATCCACAAATTTATTATTTTTTTGTATAAAGTGCCTGAAAAGAAAATTCATAATAATAGTTAAACAAAATAAAAATGAAAAATAAAATAAAATAAAATTTGTCTTACAGAAAATTATTTTTAACAAATTAAAAGAAATTTTATTGAAAGATATAAGTAAATGAATAAATTAATAATAATATTAACAAGAAATAAAATATTTTTATTATTATTATTAATATTATTATTATTAGTAAATAATTTCTAAAAAAATTTATTTAGTAAAAGTCTAAAAAGAAATTTTTTTAAATAAGAAAAAAATAAAAAATCTAATAAAAAATTTATGGTTAACAAAAAAAAGTACAACAAATATTGAATTATTTGTCAAAAATATTTGTCAACAATTTTATTCTCACCTTCTTTGAATTTTTCCATTCTTTATAATTATAAATACAAGCAAATTAGTATTTTAATTACTAATTTAAATTAAATAAAAGTTTATAAGACTTGAAACAAAAAATATTCTTCTAATAAAATTGAGAAATGTGAATTGATAATAATTTTTTGCAATATGTGTAATTTTTATTTTCTGTAATTTAAAAAGAGTAATCGGATTGTCGAAATTTAAAAAAAAACCGTTCTCACTTGACTGAAAGACAAGAAGGATATGAAAAATATGTTTAAAGAACGTATTCGTAATTTTAAAGATTTCGCGCAGTCATTTACATGAAAAAACAATAATTTCCTCCAATGAAGTCTCTGGAGAATAATTCACATTCTTCAAGAGAATATAATATAATTATTTTCAAGATGACCTTTCAAGATAAATTTTTCATTTAAAACAATTTTTCTTAGTTTCGTTCATTTAATGTAAAAAATAGTTGAAATTGAAAGAAAGAAAAAATTGTTTTTAAAAGGAAAAATTTTTTTCTATATGACTTTATTATTATTATTATTATTATTATTATTATTATTATCTATAATTATTATAATTATTATCTACTTTTAACTAATTACATATATTTAAATTGTATATTGATAAAAATTATTTATTTATTTATTCGAAAAGTTACATTTCTCGCAGCATTTATTAATTAGTGTACAAATATTGTCTGATGGAAAATAAAGTTTACTACTGATAAAACTTGTGTAATTATTAATTATCGAAAAACAAGTTGTGTCTGACATAAACTTACCTACACTACTCACAGGAAAAATGTACGAAATTTTTTCATACTTTTTATTTATTTATTTATTTCATACTTTTTCATTTTTATTTTTCAATAACAATATTATTTAAAAATTCATTCTTTTTTTTAGAGGAAAAAAACATTATTTTTTATATTCTCGTTTCTTAATATTTTTGTAACTTAGAATGTTTTCAGAATATTTTTTTGTAGAAAATACTCAAATTTTCAAAGGGAAATAATTTTAAAAATATTTTTTGAAAAATTTCTTTAAGAATTTGGAATTTAACAGTTACTATGAATTTAGAAACATTCCCATGAAATCATGTAGAAAAATATACTAAAAGTTGGGAAAAATTCTCTGAAACATTTATAGAAAAATTTCCTTATTAAAATCTTGGAAAAATTTCTGACAATTTGGAAAAAATCACAAATTTGGAAAAATTTCCATGTAACTTCGAATTATTCAAAAAAAAAAAAATTAAACTTTTTGATAAAAAAATTCTTTAAAATTGACAGATAAAAGAATAGAAAATTAAAATTTTCAAATATTTTTATTTGAAACTTTTCAAAATAAATTATTCAATTGTTTCAATACAACAGTAAATATATTTACTAAAGAAATGAATTTCTAAAATTTGAATCAATTTCTTAAATTTAAATTCTCATAAAGAATTTCACAAGCAAAATTTTTATCAAATAATTACATTCTTTTAACGAATTTTAATGAAATTTTTAAGAATCATTACATTTTTCGAGAAATTTGTATAAAATTGTATTATTTAAAAACAAAAGTTAATAATTTATTGAATAGTTGAATATTTTTTAAAATTTAATTCTTGCAAAGAATTTTATCAACAAATTTTTAAGTATTTGAATTCTTTCGACGAATTCTAATCAAATTTTTAAGTATAATTACATTTTTCCAAAAATTTTATTAAAACTGTACTAAAATTATTTTAAATTCGACAGTGAGTTTTATAATTCATGAAAATAATTTATTTACTAAACAAATTGCATTTTTTATAAAAATTAATTAAATTATTGCGATGTAATTTATAAAAAAAAGATTCATTAATTGAATTCCTTTGCAATTTTTATTTTACATATAAAAATAATTAAATGTTTGGGTTTAAGTTTGTTAATTTTTTTAAATAATTGAATTCTTTTAGGAAATTTAATAAAATAATAGATTTTGAAAATAATGTGAAGAAATTTTTGGAAAATAATTGAAATTCGGAGAAAAATTTATTTATAAAGATAGTTACAATTTTGACTGAAATTTTTCATTTAATTTTGAACAATTTTGATATTTTGAACATAATTGAACTTTTAGAAGAAGAATTTTATTACGATTGAAAATTATTGTATTTCTGCAATTATTCGTAATTTCTCCAAAAATCAATTTTTTAAAACGTTTTTAACTTACATTTTTCAATAAAATCATTATTTTTAATAATTAATTAAATATTTATTGTCAAATTTAACAAATTTCAAGAAGAATTAAAATTATTTACATTTTGCAATAATCTAAGTTTTTTAAGGTCATTTGAACCTTTATGATGTCACAGCATTAAAATATATGCTTTGCATCAATTGTGACGTCATAATGGTTCAAATGCCCTTAAAATATCTAATTAAATTAATAAAAAATTGAAATTTTATCAAATTTAAAATTAAAATTTTTTGAAGTTGATTTATTTATGAGTATTATAAACGCAATTCGTTTAAAACTTGAATTAATTTTTAGAAATTTAAGTAAAATTTTTATTAAAAAATTTCTAAGTAATAATTTTATGGCTAATGTTCAATAATTAGTTACTTAAAATGGAAGTTTTTTAAATTAAAGTTATTTAGAATGAAATTATTGTCAGAAATTGAAAAAATTCTTTTTTTTTGTATTAGAAATTGCGGTGGTTTCATAGTTTATGATAAAGAAAAGAGACAAAAATTCATAATTTTCTTTTTTCTATTTATAAAAAGAAATTGAATTAAAAATTTTTATTTTTTTTTAATTTGATAATTTTATTATAAAGAGTATCGAAGAAGTTAACCGCGCCCTTTAGTTTTAAATAAAATTAAAAAATAATAGGGAAAAAAATTAATTGTCAAGAAATAATAAATTTATTAAAAAATACCATTAATCGTTAAACTAAAATAAAAGTATTAAAATTAAAAAAAATTAGAGTACACTGAAAAAAAAATTTATTTGATTCAAATAACCGATTATTTGTCTATAATCAAATAAATATTTACTTGAATCAAATAATTTTTATTTGAATCAATTAATTAGTATTTGCTTCAAATACTGAAATATTTGATTTAAATACAATTTATTTGATTCAAATAAAAATTATTTGATTCAAGTAAATATTTATTTGATTATAGACAAATAATCGGTTATTTGAATCAAATAAATTTTTTTTTCAGTGTAGTAAAAGTAAAGTAAAGTATTTAAAATTTTTTTAATTTTTTCTATATAATACTTTTTAAAAAATTAGTTTTGAAATTTTTTTTATTTTTACTAATTTATTTAAATTAAAAGAATATTTTTTTATTCATATTAGATATAACCGCAATTTTGCGGACATTGCAAGTTTCTGCATTTATGCAAATATTATTTTATAATTAATAGAAATTCTTTCAAAGTAGTCACATATATTTTCAGAAATAAATTTTTTTCTCAATATTTCATTATTCTTTTGTTGCTTGTTGTTGTTGTTGTTGTTCTTCCTTTTTTTCACTGAGAAATTTATTTGTAATAATAAAAATTCTATTTTCATTTTCTTTCCACTGGTTGGTTATTTTTTTATCCAATTTCACAGGGCGAAATAATAATTTTCTAGCAGATGCAAGTTTTTTCAATTTATTCCAATGAAGGTGCTGGTATTTATTTTGAAATTGTTTCATTTTCATTTTCCGTTGATATGACCATCTTCGAATGGGTATCAATAGAATGTGAATTATCGGTTCCATTAAACTTATTAGTGAACCGCCCAAACAAATTCCCAAGAGACCTCCTAAATTTGCTATTAAAAAAAGGGAAAATCACT
The DNA here is from genome assembly GCA_032873175.1 of Leptopilina drosophilae. Taxonomy (NCBI): domain Eukaryota; kingdom Metazoa; phylum Arthropoda; class Insecta; order Hymenoptera; family Figitidae; genus Leptopilina; species Leptopilina drosophilae. The sequence continues at coordinate 46,106,716 of CM065480.1, read as the reverse complement.
GAATTAAAAAAATTATGTTTCGCAATATTTGTTAATTATTATTACGATTTTATTATTTTATGTCGAGAGTGGAAAAAAAATTATATTTGGAACATTCGGTCAAATTTCAGTACCGTATGGAGATGTAGTTTCGAAAAATAAATAAATAAACAATTAGAAAAAACAATCAAAAAATAAACAAATAAAATAATAATAATAAACAAATAAACAATAAATAATTAAATAAACAATTATTAATTAACAATTAAATAAACAATAAATAATTAAATAAACAATTATTAATTAACAATTAAATAAACAATAAATAATTAAATAAACAATTATTAATTAACAATTAAAGAAACAATTTTTACAAAAATTATTAGTTATAATTTCTAATTTTTAAATTGTAAAAAATAATTTTTTTTACTTACCTAGTATACCATCCCAGGTCATGTAAAGACTTCTTCTGTATAATGTGCAGCCATAGTCTTGAAAATAAACATTTAGCTTCGAGAGTGCTTCGTCTGAGCTATTTCTGTTGGAAAAAAAAAATTTTTATTTATAAAAAAAAGTAATATTGATAAAACAAAAAATATTGCGTAAATAAAAGTAAATAAAAATTGTACTTTATTATTACTTTTTCCATGGTAAGACATAGTGGGGGTGATTTAGACGATTTTTATCAACCAATATACTGTACGTTGTGACATTGCAAACCGGTTGACAATCACATTTTGGCAGGATAATTTTGTCAATTTTCGTATCCTCATTGAGTTTTGTCAACGTGTCTAAAATAATAAAATAATAATTAAGAAAATAATAAAATAATAATAAATAAAATAATAATAATAATAATAAATTAATTTTTTATTATTTTCGTATTCGTAATAAACTCACTTTTCAATATTATACTAGGTAGAAATTAATTTTCATTTACATTATTTTATTTTTTTATTTTTCAATATTCTTTTTTAAAATATTTAAAATTTTTTCATACATAATCCAATGAATTTTTATTTATTTTATTATTATTTTATTTTTTTATTTTTTTCATTTTTCAATAAAATATTTTGTCTTTGTTGAAAATTGTTTTTAAATTGTTTGAAATTTTTTGATCCATAATCAAATGAATTTTTATTTATATTATTATTATTTTATTTTTCAATATTTTTTTTTAAATTGTTTAAAATTTTTTCATACATAATCAAATGAACTTTCTTCGTGTGTTTTTTGTTAAATTAATTAATTTATTTATTTTAGTTTACTAATTGAAAGTATATCCGGAGAAAAAAAAATTGTTTCTAATACGTTTTTTATTCAATATTTTTAAAAATATTTTTTATTTCCAAATTTTAATTTTTTAGACAATTTTCATATTTTTATCAAAGTTTGCAAATTTTAGAAAAATAAATATTAGTACTCCCAAATTTTTAGAAAAAACTTTTTCTAGAAATTAAAACTTGTTAGAAAAATTAAAAACACACCGGAAAAATATTTTTTTATTAAAAATAGCTTTTGTTAGACAAAAAGGTTTAGAGAATATTTTTTAGAAAATCTGACCACCTAGCAAATAGTTAGCAAATATTAGCAAATATTAGCAAATATTTTTAATCAATTTTGTTATTATTTTCCAATGAAAATATTTTTATTTAGAAACATTTTTATTTTTAAAATAAAATTTTTTTTAAATAGTTAGAAATTTCCTTCAGAATGTTTCGTTTTTAGAGCGTAAAATTTAATTTCTAAACAATAACGTTTAATTTCTCTAACCAAAGGCCACAACGAAATTTCCAAGTATTTTCAATCAATTTTGTTATTATTTTTCAATGAAATTATTTTTATTTAGAAAAATTTTTTTAAATAGTTAGAAATTTCGTTGTGAATATTTAATTTTTAATTTTTAATACTTTAATTTTTAATGTTATTTTTTTCAATGATTTATTATCATAATTCTACCTAAATTGAATTTGAGGCAACTTATATCCTTCATATCGCACGTTTGTGAAATATTTATACCTGCAAAAAAAGTATGTAAAAATTAAAAATTCTGAAATTAATAATATTTAATAGATTAATAACTATACATTTGGTTAAAAATATAATAGTTTAAGTAGAAAAAAAATATTTCGAAAATTAAAAATAAATTAAATTAATATTTTTTAGTATATTTTTTGTTATAAAATTTATAATGAAAAAAAAATTTATTACAAAAAAATTAGTAAAAGGACGATTTTAACGGAAAGTGAATAATAAATTAGGGCCTAATGATTGTGTTGTACTCACACGAATCAGGATAGTAAAATGGTATACAACCGCAAAATTTTAAATATCTTTTCATTTTGCATCCTGTTATACAAGACTGATAACTGTACTCGAATTTCAGCTGTAAATAATATTTTTTTATTATTATATATTTTAATACATTTTATATGTGATTTTATGTAGGTACATAATATTAATATTATTTATTGAATTAATTGAATTTTTCCTGAAATTTTTTAATTTGAATTTTTTATTTTCTCAGCAGAGTTAGTCCCCCGATTTTTGATAGTTTTTATTTATTTTCAATTATTAGGTATTATTATTATTATTATTATTATTATTATTATTATTATTATTATTATTATTATTATTATTATTAATTTTTTTTATTGTTATTTTTATTATAATTATTATTATTATTATTTAAAAAAAAATTTTATTCATTTAGTTTAAATTTTATTAACTTAGTTTAAAAAAAATAATAATTCAATTAGAAAATAAGTTTAATTTAAAAAACCAATTTTTTTTCATTGACTACTTACTTTCGAATTTAAAAAAATTTTTTCTCAGTGTAATTTATATGTAAATACTATTAATAAAAAATATTTTGTTTATTTACTTATTATTATTATGATATTATATTATTTATTATTTTTTATTTATTTTATTTCGAACTTCGAAAATTTTGTATTAATCATAAGAAATGAATTTGAAAGAAACTTAGTTTGAAAAAACTAATGATAATTTAATTATAAAATTAGTTTAATTTAACAATATATTTTTTTCACTGACTACTTACTTATGAATTAAACAAATTTTTCCTCAATGTAATTTATATGTAAATATTATTAATAAAAAATATTCCTTTCACTTGAACATTGAAAATTTTGAATCAATCATAAAAAATAAATTTAAATATACTTAGTTTGAAAAAAATAATAATAATTCAATTATAAAATAAGTTTAATTTAATAATATATTTATTTCGTTGATTTCTTACTTTTGAATTAAAAACATTTTTTCTCAGTATTATTTAGAAGTAAATATTGTAAATAAAAACTAATTCATTCATTTCAACCTTAAAAAATTTTGTATTATTCATAAGAAATAAATTTTAAAAAATTAGAAAAAAATCATAATAATTTAATTAGAAGATAATTTTAATTTAACATATTTTTTTTCGTTGACTACTTACTTTTGAATTAAAAAAAAATGTTCTCAGTGTAATTTAGAAGTAAATATTGTCAATAAAAAATAATTCGATCATTTCAACTTTAGAAATTATGTATTAATCATAAAAAAATAAATATATATAAATACAAATTATTTATTTAAAAATAAACTATAAATATATGTTAGAAAAAAATTATTCAACTATGTTTGTTGGTAACATATTCCAGTATTTTAGGTAAAACTTTTTAATTATTATAATAAATTATATAGAATTGTGTAATTAAATTTTTTATAATTTTTTTAAATTTGTAATTAAATTTTTATAAATTTTTAAAATTTGTAATTAAATTTTTATAATTTTTAAAAATTTGTAATTAAACTTTTCAAATTTTTTTCAAATTTAAAATGAAATTTTTATCATTTTTTCAAATTTATAATTAAATTTTTATAATTTTTTTTTCAATTTACAATAATATTTTCAATTTTCCTTACTTCGTCCTCGAATACACATTTTCTATCGGACGGTGAGTAAATTCGAATTTCATTGAGACTCATAACTTCAGTGGCGGAAACTGCAATGTTTGTTTGCTGATCCGGTTGAATAGTGGCTGTTAAAATATCAGTTTCGGGAAAATCTTGCGGTTTGTGAATAATAACAGAGGCACCTGCAAAATCCCTCGTTGAACCCTCATACATATCTTCTTCAACATCAATGTCCACTATTAAACCTGCATCGATTCCCGAACCAGGAACTTTCTACAAATAATTTTTGTTTCATTTAAAAAAAAATTTTTCCTTTATTTATTTTTTTTTAAATTTTTTGAAAATTTAAATTCCTTTCAATTTATTTAATTGCTTTATTTATTCAAACCTTGTATATAGGTGAGCTACAAAAACCTTTCGAAAAAAAAATTTTCGAAAAAAAGTGTGTCAGAAATTTATTTTATTTGTTTAATTTTCTTTTATTTTAATTTCATTCATTTATTTCTATTTTCTTTCAATTCATTTTTATTTTCATTCGAATTATTTTTTATTATTTCCATCTAAATTTAAATAATTTTTATAACTATTATTATTATTATTATTATTATTATTATTATTATTATTAATATTATTATTATTATTATTATTATTATTAATGTTATTATTTAAATTAAAAAACTATTTAAATTTAAATAGAAATAATAAAAGAAAATAAAAGAAAATAAAAAAATTCGAATGAAAATAAAAATAAATAAAAGAAATTAAAAAAGAGAAAATTAAAGAAATAAAATAAATTTCCCCCACACTTTTTTTCGAATGTTTTTCTTCTAAAAGTTTTTGGTTTAATAAAGATGAGGATTTTTTTTATATTGAAATTTATTATCAATTATTTTTTATAAGAAAAAAAAATAACCAAAATTTCTTTCCTTCCTGGACAATCACTTGGTTCTTCGCAGGGAATATTCTTGTCATTGTCGTACTTGTCATAATACTCTTCACATTCTGAGGAATGATTTCTGTATGCAAAAAAAATAATAGAAAATTAAAAAAATTTTATAATTTATTTTCTAATTAATAAACTATTTTTTACTATTGAACTAAATAGTAACTGCATTGAGAACAAATTTTTTTTAATTCAAAAATAAGTAGTCAACAAAAAAATATATTTAATTTAAAACAAAATATATTTGAATTAAAAAAATTTATCTTTGATTTAAAAATAATTTTTATTGAATCCAATTTATTACGTTTTGAATCAAAATTATTATATTTAATTCAAAGATAATTTTTGGTTGACTGTATGACAGAGATAATTATGTTTGATTCAAGTATATTGTTTCCTCAGTGTGTCTATAATTGCAAAATTATTATTTTCTTAAAATAAAGTAAAAATAATGATAAAATTTTATTTTTTTCCTCTCTTTTAAAACTATTATTTTTCTTTTTCTTCTTTTTTTATATTTTTAAAATATTTTTTTACATTTTTTAATATTTTAAAATATTTTTTTACATTTTTTTACATTTTTTTATATTTTTTAATATTTTTTTACATTTTTTTACATTTTTTACATTTTTTTATATTTTTTTATTTAATAATTTAATGCTAGGACAAGTCTTCAAAATTTTATGTTTCTTGTATTTTTTTCTCAATTTTAGTTCCTTAATTGTTTTCTACTTTAATTTTATTTTTTCATTTTTATATAGTGAAAAATTTGAAACTGTATAATTCATCATTTTTATTTTTCCTATTTTAATGAATATAAATGTAAAAAAATATTTCTTCATTATCTCACTCATCGGCGTATGTGTTGGCGACGTGATAATTAAATGCACAACAATGACCATGAAAGGAGTCAACAACTTTAAATATTAAATTGCAGTCATACGATTTTCCCAGCCAGAAACAAGATTTCAATAATTTATTGCAGGGCTGCATCAACTTGAAATTTAAATAATTATTCTTCTATTAGTGTCAATTTTATTTTTTAATTTTTTTTTATTTTACGAAACATATTTTTTTTCGTGAAAAATCGAAGAGTCATTCGTAAAATCCATTGAAATACAATTCCTTAAAAAAAATAAATAAATCCTTAATAAAATAAAATTTCTTTTATAAAAACATAGGGAATTTGAAAAAAATATAGGGAATTTGAAAAAAATTCCCTGTAACTTTTAAACTATTTTGAAAAAGAAATATTAATTTAAACTTTTACAAAAAAAAAATTCAAAAAAAAATTTTCAAAAAAAAATTCTTCAATTTAAGAATTTAAAGTATAGAAAATTCAAATTTATAAATATTTTAATTTGAAACCTTTTTAAAATAAATTATTCAATTATTTATTTATTTCAATACAAAAGTAAATAATTTACTAAAGAATTGAATGTTTCTTAAAATCGAATTCTCCTGAGGAATTTTACAAACAAAATTTTTATTAAATAATTGTATTTTTTTTTTTTTTTTTTTGAACAATTTTAGTAAAATTTTTAAGAGTCATTACATTTTTCGAGGGAAAATTAAAGTAAAAAAAAAATTTTAAAAAAGTAAATAAAAATAAAAAAAAATTAAAATTAAATAAATTTGTACTATTTAAATACAAAAGTTAATAATTTTAAATTTATTAAATAATTGAATGATTTGTAAAACTCAATTCTTGTAAAGAATTTAATCAACAAATTTTTTTAATAATTGAATTCCTTTGACGAATTTTAATCAAATTTTTAAGAATAATTACATTTTTCCAAGAATTTGATTAAAACTGTACTAAAAGTAATTAAAATTCTGCGATGAGCTTTATAATTTAAAAAAATAACTGAATTCCTAAAAAACTGCATTATAATAAACGCAATTCTTTTAAGTTTGAATTAAATTTAGAATTTTGAATTGAAATTTTTTAAATTCTATTTTTTTAATTTTGCTAATTTTATTTAAAAAAAAATATGTTAGACGTTAGTTTTTTAATTGTTGCTAATGACATGAGATTGACATGTTCTACTTAAAATCGATGAAAAAAATTCCTTTACAATAAAGTAATTTAGTTTTTTAAATTTTTTTTTAATTTTTACATAATATACTTTGTGTAATTAAGTGTCGACACGACAGTGACTCGTTTCACTTAATAACGAAAAAAATAATAATTTTACTATAAAAAAAAATTAACATACAAAATAAAAAATATAACTTACATTACTTATTCATTTAAAGAAACAAAAATTACTATTACATTACTTATATTACTTTATTTATTTTTTATTACTTTTATAGATTTTTTTAATTAATAAAATTTATAAATTTGAAAATTAAAAAGCTAATCTGACATTATATTGACTCATTTTAGTAAATATGGATCAAAATAATATTTTTGTTACCATTCTTTATAGTTTACGAATGAGACTTCAAAAAAAATTTTTTTTTTTGTAAATTTAAATATTTTTTTTTTATTGTAAATAAATTTACACGTACTTGCCGCATAAGATTTTTTAATGAACTGTCCAATGAATAGAGCATTTTGTTCATAAGCTGAGGTTGAAATGAATCAATAACTGGTCGTACCAATAATGATAAATTACGAAAAAATGAATCAATCGTCTCATTATTGTAGCCAGCGTTACTCCTAAAAAAATTTTTTTTTCCAATATATTCGATATTTATTATTCATTTCTTTTTTTATGTCAATATATTATTTATTTTAATTCAAATATATATATATATATATATTAATTCTAAGTATAATCTTTTTTTAAAAAAATTTTATGCAATAATTTTGAAATAAAATATTAATTAATTAATTTTTTTACATAAAAATTTAATTTTCTAATCATTTTTGCAATTTTAATTTTTTTTAGTATTTTGGTTATTTTTAATTTCTATTTTTAATTTTAATTTCAATTTTATATTAGTGGATTTTTTTAATTTTGTTTATTAAGATAGAAATTATTTTTTTACTTACAGTGAATGTTGCAATGGAATTGTAGCTTCCTTGTAAACTTTATTGTAACTGCAAATAGTTACAGCTGGATAATTTATTGTATATAATGGAGCACCATTGTCTGCCATTTTTATTGATGGTAATCTATTTTGAATATTGGTGTTAGAAACCCAAATTAATATTATACAAAAAATTGAAGCAATCACCAAAATCTGTTAAAATTATTTTTTTATTGTTAAACTTTATCCTCCAAACACGAAAGAAAAGATAAAAAATTAAGTTTATTATAAAAAAAATTGTTTATTATAAATTAATAATTTTTAAATGAAAAGAAAATCATCTAATATAAAATAATTTAAATATTTTAGCAGTAATTAATAAAATAAAATAAATAATAATAATAAATAATAAGAAAATAGTAAAATTAAGTGAATATCAAATTTATTCTTTTAACAAAATAAATTATTATTAATAATAATTATAAATTTATAGTTAAATATATTAATCACAATTGCATAATTACTACCTATACTAAATAAATAAAAAAAAAATTTTATTTATATTAATGGACAGATTTATAGATAACAAATGATGAAAAAATTATTATTATTATTATTTTTTATTATTATCATTATTATTATTATATTAATAAAAATAATAAATTTAAAAAAAATTATATCATTAAAAACACCGAATAATTCTAATCATAGAAAAATTTAAATATTTGTCAAATTTATTTAAATAATAAATAACAATTATAAAAATTTTCGGAAAAAATGCTTAATTTAATTTAAAATAAAAAAATTCACTTTTATAACAATTATAATAAAATATATATTTTTTTCTCACTGAAAACCAAATGTATTTTTCGAAAATTGGCAAATCGTCAGCGATATATCGAAAACCGTGCATTGCAGTTGATTTACAATAATTTAATAAAATACGTTTTACTTTCTCTCTCTCCATTTTTCTACTTCTCTTCCTTCCTACAATTGAAATTTTTTTTTAAGATAACATTGTAATTAAAATTTTTTGAAAATCTCTATAATTAAAGTAAATTCAAATTTTTAATTTTAGAATTTTATTTTATAATTTATTTATATTATTAATTACTTATATTATAATTATTACATTTTATTAATTATATTATTAATTTTTAATTACATTATTAATTTTTAATTACATTATTAATTTTTAATTACATTATTAATTTTTAATTACATTATAAATTTTTAATTATTTTATTTTTAATCGTCCCACCTTTATTAATGTTCTGAAAACCGTTTTTAGTGTAATTTTCTTGCAACTTTTTTAAATCGGACATTTTTTTTCTCAAACTGTTCTTGTCGTCAATATTTCGAAAGGACAAATGAATAAAATTCAAGACAAATACTTTTAATATTGGAAACATATATATTGGTATTTGTTTAAACATATTTATTGTTAAATTATCTTTCTAATTTCCAAGCATTATTTATAATTGCATCACTAGGGACAAAGTTCTTTTTTTTAATGTAAATAACACTAATTTATCTTCCCAAGGGTCGTGATAGAGAGAAAAGTGGCTTATAATTACAAATTTTATTTTCTTTCGAAATTATGTTCTTTGTTAGTAAAGAAAATATTTTATAGACAAGAAGTAGTTAAGTTTCAAAATTTATTGACTGCATTTTTTATGTTCTTAAACATAATATAATTTAATTATAATTATAATTTCATTGCTATGATACTAAATATGCAATAATTCGGATAAAATATATTTTCTATTTTTGTAAAATTACAGTGAATTATATTATTATAATTAACTATAATTATAAAATTTTGTGAAAACAGAATTATTTGTGTTATTTGAAAAAAATAATTTTCTATGCATAAATAATTTTCTTTTTTTTGAAAAAATCAAATTATGAAGTCTTTTTGTAAGTAAAATACATTTTGAAATCATTTTCAAGCATTGAAATATTCGGATTTGTTTCTAGCTTTTTAATACGACTTTTTGGAGAAAATTTTTGAAAAAATCTACTATTTTTTCTATTGTTGACGACAATTCTCTTTCTTTGCGTCTCACGGTATTTTATTCGACAGGGCGTTACGAAAAATTGAATAATAGGTTCCAGTAAACTTATGAATGAACCGCCTATACAGAGTCCAAGAACAGCTCCCAGAGTTCCTGAAAGAATTTATTAAAATTATTATTTATACTATTATTAATATGATTATTATTATTATTATTTATTTTTTATTTTGTTTTATTTACTTATTTTATTATTTTCAATTCCTCTAAATTGTTTCCGTTTATATTCTCTTTTGTTTAACATTTTTCTTTTATTATCCATTAGTAGTAAATTTATTCATTGCAAAAGTCTTGACAAATAAAAACAAAAATCATTTTTTGCCAAAAATAATAATTTCTATCAAAATTTAATTTTAAATATTTTTTTTTTATTATTTCTTTGAAAAATTTAATTCACTTTGGAAAATTTAATTTACTATTTTTTTTACTATTTTTAATTTACTATTTTTTTACTATTTTATTTACTATTTTTACTATTTTTTAATATTTTTACTATTTTTTTTATTTTATTTTATTTTTTTTTATTGTCAACTTTGATTTAGTTTAATTTAAAAAAAATAAAGAAATAATTTTGTTTTAACAATAACTTACCAATTGTCGTGTACCAAGGAGAACTCAATCGCTTTTTATACTTCGTGAAAGTATAATCTTGAAAATAGACATAAATTTTTGCAAAACCAAAATCCGATCCTCGATTTGAATTTGGAAGTCGTCTGCGAATAGAAAATAAAATTATTGTTCGAATATGTGTGTCAAGGAAAAAAATGTTTATTTCCTTTGTTCTTTTGAAATAATTTGAAACTACTGACTCAAGAAATGGATGTCGTAGGCCTTGATAAATACTGGAAATTTCATCGTAAACAATGTATTTTGTCTTTGAGCAAACTTGCAGGCAAGGACATTTTGGTAGAAACTGTCCACTTTCAAATTTTACATCCTCGTATAAATTATTTATTTCAACTGAAAGGGAATTAATTTTCAAAAAATATATTTTTCGTTTTGAAATAATCGTTCAATAAAGTTCATTTCAATTTTCGTTCAATTAAATTTCAATCTAGTTTCAATTCAGTTTCAATTTTCATTCAATTTAGTTTCAATTCAGTTTCGATTTTCATTTAATTTAATTTCAATTTAATTTCATTTAATTTAATTTCAATTTAATTTCAATTTTTTTCTATTTCAATTCAATTTAATTCTAATATTCCTTATATTTCATTTAAATTTTTTTTCTTTTTTACTTCATGTTAATTTAAATTTTCTTTCTATTTAATTTCAAGTTAATTTAAACTTTATTTCTATTCACTTTCAATTTAATTGCAATTTTCATTTTTCTTAATTTCAATTTAATTTCAATTTAATTATAATTTAATTATAATTTAATTATGATTTAATTATAATTTAATTATAATTTTATTTTAGTTTCATTTAAACTGAATTAAAGTTAATTAATATTTAATTCAAATCAAATTTAATTCAAAATTAAATTGCAATTAAATTGAAAGTAAATTAAAATCAAATTGAAAGCAAGTTGAAAAGTAATTTAAAATCAACTTTAGATAAAAACTGAAATAAAATCCCCAGCAACTTTAAATTTAAATAAAAATTCCACTCAATCTGAAATTACTTTACCATAATTTTTCCTAATGCATTTCATATTACTGAAATCGCAAATTTTCGAAATATTAACACAAGTATCAGGATAATAATACGGAATACATGAGCAAATCTTCAAATAACGCTTCATCATGCAACTAGCGATGCAAGATTGAAAACTGTATTTATACGGCACCTGAAAAATGAAAGAAAAAAAATCAAATTATCAAAATTTACTTCATTCAAAAATAAAAACATATTTCTTTAAACTCTATGTAAAAAAATAAATAAATACCTCCAAGTCAAAAATACAATTTCGTCTCTCCTGTGATAATTGACGAATTGTGACATCATTTTCCACTTTTTCCCCCGATACAATTACATTAACTTGCTTACTCATCTGAACAACCAATTCGTAAATATCGAATTCAGGATAATCATGAGGTTCATGAATTAGGAGTGAAGCGCCTTCGTAATTGTCAATGAAGCCAAAATAATTCTCCGGCTCCAAGTATAGTCGAAAATAAAGTCCAGTATGAATTCCAGAGCCAGAAACTTTCTGCAGGAAGAAATAAATATGTTGGATGAAATATTTTTTATTTAAAACAAAATTCTATAAGAAAAACAATTATTGTTATTGGTACCTTAATTCTTTTTTCTTCTGAACAATCTTCTCCTTCCTTGCAGTTTAAATGTTTATTGTAGAACTTGGTGCATTTCTCCACATGGTTGCTTGAAATTTAAATTAAATTTAAAGAAAATTGAAATCAAATAGAAAGAAAATTGAAATTCAGTAAAATAAAAATTTTAATTAAATAAAATGAAAATTGGTATTAGATACTAAAAAAATTGGAATTAAATTGAAATTAAATAGAAAGAAAATTAAATTAAGATTATATTAAATAAAATGAGAATTGGAATTAAAGAGAAAAAAATTGAAATTAAATAGGAAAAAAATGAAATTAAGTTTAGATTAAATAAAATGAGAATTGGAATTAAAGAGAAAAAAATTGAAATTAAAAAGAAAGAAAATGTAATTTAAATTCTGTAATTTTTAAAATAATTGCTGACAAATTTCGTAAGATTACTCACTGGTCGAAAATTGTTGGCGACACGTAATAATTGAAAGAACAACAGAATCCCTTGTATGATTCAACTGGTCTGAATAAAGTTGAACAATTAGTAACAATTCCTAGGAATTCGCAATTACCAAATAATGTCTCACAGGGTTGCATCAACTAAAATAAAAAAATAAATAAGTAAATTTATAGTAATCACTGTCAATTTAATGTAAATTAATTTTCTTAATTTCCCACTTTTCTTTTTCTATTACCTCCTGCATTAGAGATTTTATTGGTATTTTTAAACTTTGAAACATTTTATTATAAACTTTAGTTTTCAAAAAAAAATTTTCGTGTGGACTCGATAACATTGGTAAAGAGTGGAAAAAATCGTCAATTTCTTCGTCAGTGAATCCGCTACTGTTTCTGTAAAAAAAGAACAATTTTTCGATTAAATACAATTTATCAATTTTTTCAATTATTTTATAATTGAAAAAAAAAAATGATGAAAGATTGCAAAAATAAAATAAAGAAAAATATTCATAGAATAAACAAACAGTGAAATAATAAAAAAAATTAATAGAAGACTGTAAAAATATTAAAATAACAAAAAAATAATAAAAGAAATAATAAAATAAAAAAAAAATTTTTTTAAATAAAAATACTAACAGAATGAACAAATAGTGAAATAATAAAGAAAAATAATAGAAGACTGTAAAAATATTAAAATAACAAAAAAATAATAAAATAAAAATAAATAAAAATAATAGTAATAAAATTAAAAAAAGGATAATTTTCGGAAAAAAATATTTACAATTGTTTAATGTATTTTTCAGCCCTCGGTTTATAAATTTGATTGTGATTGCAAATTGTGACAGCCGGAAAATCTAATTGCTCCATGCTATTGTCAACACTTTCGAGTTGAATTAATATTGATTGATTTAACATTGCGTTCACGGCTCTTTGAGTCAAAAATATAAACATTCCCACGGCTGTAAATACAATCTGAAAAGAAAAATAATTACAAAATTCGAAGAAAAAATAAATATTAAAATAATTTAGTAACAAATTTCCCACCACTGTCCATATTCGTTTTTCATTAGGCGACATGTCCTTAGACGTGATGTGTCGAAAACCATGGAAAGAAGTTGTATCACAAAAATTCTTTAAGTAAATTTTCATCTCGACTCCAATTTTCCTCCATAGTTTCGATGAAAAAATTCCAACTTGACACGGAGAAGTCAATTATTGCAAATTTAGGAAGAAAGGAAAAATAGTTTTTTACTTACTTACCCATTGTAGAAATATTTCGATTTTAAATTTTAATTATATAAATAATATTTCTAATAACTGAGTATAATATTAATAGTATAAATAATAAAATATATTAATAATTAATAAATATATTAATATTTCTATTAATTGAATTAAAAATTAAAAATTAAAAATTAAAAATTTTGAAGTTTATAATTAACTTGATAGAATAGAGTAAAACTTTTATTGAACAATTTTCAGTGTTCTCTTACTATTTTTTTCTTTAAATATATTACTTTTCATTTCTTTTCGCTTACTTCCGAGGAACTAAACTTTTTCTCAACTTCTTTCACTTAATACATATATATTTCTTCGCTTTATTAACTCAACTTTCTTGTACCCAGTTGAGGGATGATCGTTATCTGAAAATTACTTGTGAACTTTACAACACCGGTAATTGGAGATCTAGTCATAAAATGTTTAATGAATAACAGAATATAGTTTTAAAATCGAAAAAATTTGTATATTTAAGCATATTCTTCGTATAAAAAATTTAATTATTGAGAAAATATTAAAATTTCTAGACTTTAGTTGAGAAAATAAAAGAGTAAAAACTTGAAATAGTAAAAAAGGAAAGAAAAAATGTTAACTTGTGGAAAAATTAATTTTTCCTCATTATAGTATGAGAGTGATTAATAAAATAAAATAAGTAAGAGAAATACTAATGAACGATAACCATTCCAGGAGTTTAGCGAATCCAGACCATATTTTTTCGTTACTCATTTCGGATGTTGATTGAATTGATTCGCTGTTATCAATTTCTTCCTCCAATTCGTAGGATCCTTTTGACTTTTCGCCAGTTGACACGAAAAATTGGAGAAATCGACAATTTACAATGAAGGCAATCCATTTTGGTGCTGTTGCGGTGATTTTTTGTATTTTTCGAAACACTATCGTTATTATTAATGCGAACGCCGCCAGAATCAACGAATCTCGATAAAAAATAACTGAAAGAGAATAATTTAAAGAAAAATTTTATTCTTAATATTCGATTGTTGGAAAAAAGACGAACTGATAAATAAATTATTTAAAAACATTTCATTTTCAATTGACTTTAATTTTTGAATAATTTCAGATTTCAAAATTTTTAAAATCACTTATTGAATTCAATTGTTTTCAATATAGTTTTAATCAAATTTCACGAACGGATTGATTTATTTTTAAAATTTATTTAACAATTTTTCGACAGAGTTGAATTATTTTCTAAAATTTCTTTCTCGAGACTTCAATTTATTGTTAATACAATTTTAATTGAATTTCTCGAAAAATTCGGTTTCTGCAATTCAATTACTTTTAATATCTACATTTTTAATTGAATTTCTCGAGAGAATTCAATTATTTTAGAAATTTCCAATGAAATTCTTAACAAAAATTTTATTTTGAAAAAATTCTTTATAAGAAGAAAATTTAATTAAATTCTTCAAAAATATTCAATTATTTTCATAGAGAATAAAATTTTTCGCAAAAATTCAATTATTTTTGTTAAGAAAATTCCCTTTTTGAGTTTTCAATTATTATTTTATACAATATTTTAATTGAATTTCTTGAAAAAATTTAATGATTTTCGAAATTTTTAATGAATTTCTTAGCAAGACTTCAATTAATTTCATAATTAATAACATTTTTCGACGGAAATATAATTATTTAAGACAATTTTTAAAAAATTCTTAATAAAAATTCTATTTCGAAAAATTTTGAACAAAAATTCTTTACACGAAGAAATTTTCATTGAATTCTTCAAAAAAATTCAATTATTTTTGTAAATAATAAAATTCTTATCAAGATTTCAATTATTTTCATAATTAATAAAATTTTTCGATGGAAATATAATTATTTAAGACAATTTTAATAAAATTCTTATCAAGATTTCAATTATTTTCATAATTAATAAAATTTTTTGATGGAAATATAATTATTTATGACAATTTTAATAAAATTATTAACAAAAATTAAATTTCTGAAAAATGTTGGAAAAAAATCCTTTACAAAAAAAAGATTTAATTAAATTCTCCAAAAATGTTAAATTATGTTCGTAAATAATAAAATTTATAGCAGAAAATTGATTATTTCGAAAAACTTGAATAAAATTTTTCTTAGGAATTCAATTACACTCAAATGAAATTTTAATAAAATATCACAAAAGGATTTAATTATTTTTAAAAATGTGTTTAACAATTTTTTGACAGAATTCAATTATTTCCTAAAATTTTATTAAAATCCCTCTCAGGAATTCAATTATTCTCAAATACAAATTTTTGAAAAATTTCTCTAAAAAACTCAATTATTTTTATAAAAACTGTATAATACAATTTTTTGAAGAATTTAATAATTATTTTCAAAAGTTTTGATAATATTTTTTATAAGAATTTCATAATTTTCATAAATAATAAATTTCTTCTTCTCAATTCAATTATTTTTAGTACAATTTTTATCAAATTTCTCCAAAGAATTCAATTATTTAAAAAAAAATTGTAAAAAAATTCAGTAAAGTCGAAAAAATTTTCACAAAATTCAATGAAAATTATTTTAAAAAAGTCTATTATTTTCAAAAAAACTTGAAAAAATTCTTCTAAAGAATTTGATTATTTACAAAAAGTCCAAATTGTTCAATGTATTTAATTGTCTATATCAATGATAATAATAAAATTTAATTTATAAAAATTATTAATTGCAATTAGTCACAAAATCGATTATATATATTTTATTTAGAAATTTAATTACTTTAGAAATTTTCAATTAAAATTATTCAAAAAGACTCCATTTATTAAGTATTTATAACAGAAAATCCACTTAAATTCTTCAAAACAATGAAATTGTTTTCGAAAATTTTAATAAAATTCTTCTTGAGAATTCAATTGTGTTCAATAAAATTTCAATAAAATTACTCGAAAAACTGTTTTGGAAACGAGATCGTTTAATTTTAGTTTCTTCTTTAATTATAGTTTAAAAAATAATTACTTATGTGAGGAATTGTATATCCATTTAATGGCACCATCCAATGCAAATCGTAAATACAGTAAAGGTGACCAGCAAAATTTACGCCTGCAAGCACCATTCTTTCTATCGATGTTGAATCCAACCACAGAACTGTCAGTGTGAACGTCAAGAAAACTGTAAAGTCGAATTTAATTAAAATAGAAGAAGAAGAAATAAAATAAGAAAATATTTCAATCTTTCATCATTTTAAAACGTTAATTAATTAATTAATTAATTAATTAATTAATTGATTAAATAGTTCATTCAAAAATTGATGCAATTAAAAATCATTTAAATTCAATTATTCCTCGAAATTAAATAGTTTTTTTTTGGGAAAAATATATTTTTAAATTTAATTTACTATTATTTTAATTGAATAAATATTAAAATATTTAAATGCTTGATATTTATAAATTCTCAATGAACATTATTGTTACTTTAATGAATATTAATCAATACTCACTAGTCGCTGGTGTAATATACAACGAATGTGACATTCTCGAATGTCTCTTTAAATGAAATTCAAATCTAATTTCCGTGTAATTTAACGTCAGAGTATTAACAATTATTTTCCTAGCTTCTTGTCCTTTCATAATCCAATCGTGGTTCTCTATATAATCCTCCATCAAAATCTATCAGAAGAATAATAATTTAAATTTTAATTCTCAATAATTTCGAAAACAAAAACAGAAAAATTACTAATGCTAATCAGCTCACAGGAGGTTTTAGAAAATCAAAGTCGACCTCGTGACTGTAATAAGTATTGGAACCGGTGCGAATTTTACATTTTTGTTCATCATAAGGCCAGTAGGTGAAATCCGAGGCACATGAAACTGAAATCTTCGTGGGAATCACGCAGGTAACATTTCCAGTATTTTTCAACAAGCAAGTCGTTGTAGGAAGTTCGAAAGGTTCCGCTCTGAGAATGAAGAGAATTTTCTTTATTTAGAATTGTAATTTAATATAATTGAAAGAATAATAATTTAATATAATTGAAAGAATAATAATTTAATATAATAGAAAAATAATAATTTAATATAATTAATAATTAACATTCATTTTATATTCTATTTTTATTTATTAGAAGTTAAAACATTTAAAACAACGACAGATTTTTAAAAAATTGATAGAGAAATTTCTTCTCTTTAAATTCTTTCTTTTCTTCGTTTCTTTAAAATTAAATTAAGAATAAATTCACCATAATGTTTTTTCAAAGAAGGATTTTTTTAAAAGAAGAATTAATAAGGAATTGATTAATTTTAATTAATTAATAAAGTAAAGAATATAACGTACGTGTTAACTATCATCAAATCGGGTTTCCAAATATCAGTACTCAAAACGTAAAGTGTATCCAATTTTTCAAATTCTCCAACGTTCCACGTTAAATGCGCATCGTTCCATGTCTGAAAAACAAAATTTTCAATTAAAATGCAATTCAATTCATTTAATAATTAATTTATATTATAAATTAATTTATACGATTGATTTATAGAATTACTAATTTATAATATAATAATTAACACACAATTTATCAATATTATAATTAAAAATTTATATGCTAATACAAACAAATCGAAAATACAAAAATAAAACTCATATTTACGTCCAAAAAATAAAATTACATAATTTGTAAACAATTTAGAATTTACCAATTTCAGCCAGAAATGAAGAGTGAAGCTGCTACTGCTACTTTCCTGTAAAAAAGATCAGAAAAAAAATGAAATCAATATTTTTATTCCTCTCTATCGAGTATATTAAAAAATACTTCCTTCTTTACTTGAATAAGTAAATTTTAGATTTTTAATTAAAAAGCACATTGTTTAACTCTTTGCCGTTCTTGTGTTACGAAATGTCGTTTAGAGTCTTTTGTGGGGGAACAACCAATGAGAAAAGGCGGTATGCTTGTGTTGATAAATTAGTTATGTGTGAGAATGTAAGTGTTCTGAATTTGCAGGAACGTACCTAATTAAAAAATGAATCCATTTGTATTTTAAAATAAATTATATTTCAAAATAATATTTAATACCTAAAAATCTGTTTTTTTGTATAAAGTGGAAGTGTATTTGCAATTTATTACTTTTTAAACATAGCTATATTTGATTATTAAAGACTTTTATCAAATCTACATAACCAATGTAAACATAACCTCAAAATCAAACTAATTTCCGGCCCTGATATTATCCACGTGATTCCACTGTCAAACTTATTTTTTCTGAGGTGGGGAAAGCTTATGTACGGCAAAGGGTTAAAAGGAAGAAAGTTTTACTTGAACAAAAAAACAAGTAAATGAAGTCTTTTCTTTAACGTTTCCCCCGGGAGCAGTTAAATCTCTTAGGCAAGATTGATCGCTTTAAACAAACAAGCTTTCATTCTTTTACCAGTCGTTGGCGAGATAAAAAAAAATATTCCAGAAAAACTCTGACGTTACTGAAAGTCCACTTTTTTACTCTCTCAAAAAATGACAGACTTTGGAATTACTCCAGAGACTTTGGAGAAATTTTCAAGAAAATTGCTTCTTCGAAAAATAAACGAAAAACAAACTATTAAAAATATTAATTTTTAAAACAAATAAACAAAAACTCGATATCCTGAATTTAAATTATTATTGCTCCACCAAATTAAATAGTTGCTTTTAAAATTAATATTTCTACCAACTTCAAAAGTATTTCAAATAAAAATAACTCTGCAAATATTTCTCAATTGAAAATATTTTAAAGAGGAAGTCTGAAAATAATTCTATTAGTAATTAAGAAATAAGTTTCATGAAAAGAGAAAATACTCACAAATTCCATGAATTTCGGTATCATTTGTATAAATGCCTGAAGACTTTTCTTTCGTTCAACAGGCCTCTCGTTCGAATCGTAAGAGCAGAAAAGTTGTGTCTTCAATCGTGAACTCACAGTTGCGGACGATTTATTCGGTGGACATTTACGAATATCAATTGCCCTCACATGCAATTTTAAAATAAATACCAAAAAAGTGAAAATAATAAATTTCTTCATTTTACAAACCGAAAAGACCAATAGTCCGTGTTTCAATGAACTATATAAATTCAATTTTGGCTATTCACTTGAATTTTTATCACACGATCATTATCGAATACTAGATGACGCCCCTCGTTTCGTTCACATATCAATCGAATTTTTTTTTCTTTACATACGAATAAAAAAAAAGTGTATTCTATCACAAAAATGACTTTAAACCATGAAAATATGCTTGTGACATTGGAGATAATTTATTTTATACAGAATCGTACATTATATCACAAATAAAATTAAAAGAAGAGAATAAATACGTATGTTCTATAATATGAAACATTAATAATCTTCTTTTTATATTGTATAAAAAATAACATATTTTGAAAGAGTTGTAAAAAATTATAAAAATGAAAAAAATGGTAATTAACTATAAACTTGAATAAAGTTGAATACAAAATTTTTACAAGAAGTAATAATAATATTTAGAACTAATCTTTGGATTTGTGCCATTCTACAGAGAAAAGAAAAATATTGAGAATATTGTGAAAAATATTGAGAAATTTAGGCCCTATTTTGCTTTCATTTTTTTTTCTTCGTCGGTTTTGGCACATTTCATCGATTTTTAGGCCATTTGTGCCAAATTTCTCTGAAATATCGATATCAGTCTTGAATAGAAATTTAAATGCTGATTTAATGAGTTGTATTTCATAATCGTATGCGAAATGTTCTGTAAAAGAAAATTTTTATCATTTCATTTAGTTTGAAATTTGTATTATTTGTATTGGTGAAAAAATATTTCAAAATCACTTTCTAAATTCAATTTTCAGAAAATGAAAAAGACGAATTATTCAAAAACAGGGTTGCCACGCTTTTACCCTTTTCAAAATTCCCGACTTTTCCAGGTTTTCCGGGTTAAAAAACGGAATTTTTCCAGGTTTTTAAAACAACGTTTATTGTAATTGAGAAAATTATTGGAAACCTCAAGAATTCGATTATTTTCAAATGTAACATAATTCTTCACAAAAATCCAATTATGTTTCAAAATAGTCAAAAATTCCTGTCAAAATTTAAATAATCCTTATTGATAATAAAAATTTTCTTCGAAATTCAATTATTTTCAGAAAAATTTTAATAAAATTCCAATCAGAATTTTAAAAAATAATTTTTTTAAAATTAATAGTTTTTAATATATAAAATTTTTATCAAATTTCTCAAAAAATGAATTTTCTTAAATTTTATTAAAATTTTTTAAAAGCATTCAATTATTTAAAAATTTGTTGATAAAGTTCAATTATTTAATAAAATGTTTATTTTTAGAGTGAAATAAATGAATTCTCGTAGAATTTTCAGTTGAATAAATATTTTTGAATATGATATTGAATTACAATCGAAAATTTTTACTGAAATTTGTTTTTAAATCACTATTTATTAGAAAATTCAAAAAGAAATCAATTATTTAACTACAAAAAAAATAATTTATTAAATAATTGAATGCTTTTTAACATTGAGTTTTTATAACAAATTTTATCAGAATTTAATTATTATGTTTATTATTATTATTTATTGTCAAGAGGCAAATTAAAAAAAAATTAACAATAATTTCATTTTTCGAGAAATTCGATGAAAATTTTGTATATTAAAAATAATTGAAATTCTGCCAAGAATATTATAATTTTTTGTAAAAATAATTTAATTTCGGAGAAAAATGTTGTTATTTATAAGGACAATTTAATTTTGACAAGAATTTTTGCAAATTTTCAAATAATTGGATTTTTGCGAAGAATTATATTACGTTTGATAATAATTGAATTCTTCAGATTAATTTTATTAAAATTTGGGTTTAAATAATTGAATTGCTTCGTGAAATTTTATTCAAATAGCAAACATTGAGAATAATTGAATTTAAACAAATTTTTGAAATCCATAAAATTTCTACGAAGAGTTTTATTAAAATTGTTTTGAAAAAAAATTGAATTGTAGAAGAATTTCATTGAAATTTTGAAAATAATTTAATTCTTTGAAGAATAAATAATAAAAGATAAAAAAATTAATTGAATTTCTTAGAAGAATTTTACTTCTTTTAAAAATAATCGAATTTCTGCAATAAAATGTATTTGCTTCAAAATTCAATTTTGTTTTAGTATTTTTAACTAAAATTTTCCTATAAATCGGTTAGTTTTAAATAATTAATTAAATATATATTACAAAATTTTAATAATTTTAGAAGAAGTTCAGGTATTAAGGTTTTTTAAAAATCTAGGTTTTTAAATTTTTTTAATGAAATTAATTTAAAATCTAGGTTTTTACATTTTTTAATGAAATTAATTTAAAATCTAGGTTTTTACATTTTTTAATGAATTTAATTTAAAATCTAGGTTTTTCAAAATTTTAAATGTAAATATTTTCAAGTTCATCTACTTATAAAAATTGTAATTGCAACTCTTTTAAAATTGAATTAATTTTGAAATATTTAAGTAAAATTAGATTGCAAAAATAAATTTTCCAGGATTTCGATCAAAATTTCCTGACTTTTACAAGTTTTTTCAATTTCTATAAAATTCCCTGACATTTCCAGGTTTTTCAGGTTTTCACGTTGCGTGATGATCTTCAAGTTTTAAACGTTCAAATGAACGAAAATTTTTTATTGAATATATTTTAATAAATTACTTATATCATAAAAAATTTTAATACTGAAATTTTACGTTTAGAAACTCAGTAATTAATTTTTTAAATAATAAAGCAAAATAATTGCAATAAAAATTTAATTTTTAAAAGAAATAAATAAATGTCGTTCATTTGAATGTTCAAAACTTTAGGCTCTTGTTGCGTGGCAACCCTGTGAAAATTTCAATGAGAATAATTCGTTTAGTATTTTTTAAGAAACATTTGGTCTTTTTCTTTGTAATAGTGATTGAAAGGGGAAAATTTGCTCTACAAATTAAGAAAAGTGAATCTTTATAAAAAAAGAAAGAAAAGATTTAAATAATAAAATCACATACTTGGAGAAATCACTGCTTTTCTCAATGATGTGTTCGAATTCGGCAAAACTGAGAGCACCATCGTCATCTAAATCGGCTTCCTCTAATAAATACTGAAGAAGCTGCTGCATTTCTGTATCACTCAATCTTTGTGGAGCTGTTAATCTATCTACAACTTGGCGTAAATCTCCTATTCCTAACATATCATCGCCATCGAAATCTGTAAAAAATAATTTTCCAATGCAAACAAAAAGAAAATAAAGGCAAAAATTCACTATAAATTATCAAATTTCCTTTCATTTTACAAACTTTACCAAATATTCGAAAAGCATGTTCGGCTTTTACAGCTTTTGGCGCCGCATCACTAAATACGGACATCATGTCCAAAAAATCTTCGAACGTACAATCGCCATCCTGACTCGAACTAAATACTTTACATATTCGATCGCCAAAAGGATTCACTCGAAGTTCCGGGTATTGCAATATTTTTGACATTGGAAGTTTTGCATTTCGATTGTGTCCCACTTTCTCCGGAGCGAGAGCTTTAAATTTCTGATGAGCACTGTGCAAGAAATTTACTTTGAAAAATAGAAACAAAAACAAAAAGAAACAAAAAACAAAACAAAAACAACTAAAATAAAAATACAAAATACAAATTAACGAAGACTTACTAAAGAACTTCCTTTTTTGTAAAATAGGTCAAATCCTGTAAAAAGAATGATTAAAATTATTAATTAACATTGGGACTATTAAATAAAAATACCTAGTGAATAGAAAAGAAAAATTAAATATTCAAAGCACTGGAAACGCTAGAAACTCACTTGATAATCCTGTAACTCTTCCTCACTAAACTGACTTCTTCCAGCTCCCATATTTTAAAATCATGCAGAAAAATTGACAGTTATTTAATAAAAATAGTACACTAAATTTTTATCAAAAAATGTTTTGTGAAAATTCTTTTTCACAAACGAAGCTTTCGCTGAATGTTCATTGTAAAGTAAACTAATTATACTTTTGTTGATTGTTGACGAGTCAAGGACCTTATCTTAAAGACGAAATTCTCGTTAATTAAGTATTAACTAACTGTTATTATTATTATTTTTAACGAAAAAAACAAAGAAAATATTTCCCTTTGTTTGTCATTAGACGTTTTGCAGATTGCAGCCGACGACTGACAGACAGACTAAAGCCACTTTCACAGCGCTGCAAATGCAAATTAAGGCCTAAAACCCGCAACTACCGAACTCTGAGTCTCTGACAGTTGGCACCGCTGTCAAATTAAAATGTGATCGAAAAATTTAAGCGCGATAAAAATGTTTAATTTTAATTTAAAAAACAAATTCCAAATACCACATCTAAGAGAAAATGTCAATCGTCAATTATCTGAATTTTAATTCAAATCACTCTATTCCCCCGAATTATTAAATTTCAATTTCAAATTTCTAAGAATTTTTGGAAAAAATTTTGCCACAAGTTTACATGTCAACGTGACGTGACGTAACGTAACGTTTATCATCCTCATTTTCTTTCTTAAAAAATTTGGCACATTTCAATGTCTGTGACAGGAATGAAAATTGATAAAATGGCAAATACCGTGACTGAGGACGAAATGGGCAAAAAATGGGACAGATGTTTCACAGATGCAGTGCTAAAATTAGGTAAAAGTTTTGTCCTAACCAAGAAAAATACTTTTTAACTCTCTATTTTTTTTAACAAAAATGTTTTATTTTTTACAGGAGGTGGAATTCTAGTAGGCTCAGTATTTTCTCTTCTTTTTATTCGAAGTAAGTGTGTATTTTATTTATAATCGTACGTCAATGACCTTTTTTTCTGAACGCGAACAAGAATTTAGGAACATAACCTCAAATATCAATGTTTACATAGTTTTTCTTTTCGGAGTATTTAGAAGTCTCGTTCTTTTTTTATAATTTGTAATCAGTAATTAATAATTAGTAATTAATAACTAGTAATTAATAATTAGTAATTAGTAATTAGTAATAATCAGCAATTGGTGATTGTTAGTATTAATTCGGAACAATTAGTATGAAATTAGTATTACTGTTCGAAATGGTAAATTATTTGAAGGAGAACTAGAAAGGAAAATTATTATTTTAGGAAAATGGCCCATTATTACCGGAGCTGGTTTTGGATTAGGTATGGCTTATTCAAATTGTGAAAATGAAATTAATTCAACGGTGAGTCAATGTAAGACAAAAAGTCGATGCGATGAGAAGAAATGAATATTGTAAATTATTAGATTTTTAACGATTCGTTCAACACCTGACGATATAGATATAAAAATATTATGCAAATAGTTGATGTACTCTACGTCATAGAGGCAGCGTTTCAAATATCTCGCCAACTTGTACATTAAAGAATTAAATAAAACTATTTCTTATTTAAATCATTTGAAATTTCTCTCGACCTTTGAAAACATTGATTTATCGCCCAAATTTATTGATTATTATTATTATTTCTATTATTATTATTATTATTATTATTATTATTATCATTATCATTATTATTTCTATTATTATTATTATTATCATTATTATTTCTATTATTATTATTATTATTCTTTTCTTTATCTTTTTTATTTACTTATCAGTCATTGAGAAAAAAGTAATTTTAACAGAATAATAGTTAAAAATGATGGAATTAAATTAAATAATTTCGAGTCTATAATTTAGGTAGTAAAAAAGTCGATTCATATCGTTTTAAATTTAAAATCTAGGGATCTGATAATATTATTCTAGATAAGGTTTAATTTACTCTCAACTATCTATTTCCTATTTAAAAATCATTTTCAAACCTATTTGTTAAATTGTTTGTTTAGATTATTTGGAAACGTTTGTTGGAAAAAAAACCGTTGTCAAATAATTTGGCTTTTGATTTTCGTTTTTATAATTATTTACCAATGAGTATCATTATTAATCATTCAGGCGTATCATCCATCAAAGTATTACTTATTGCTCTGTACCTTCTTTCAAGGTCTCTGACGTAAAACTCGAATCAAGGTTATTCTACAAGCAGGGCTGTCTAAATTTACTTTTTTTAATCTGTGAAAATTCACTATTTTTTCGCAAATAATTTTCCATTTAGAATTCAATAAAAAATGAATACCGTGTGTGACAGTGTTAAAAATTTAATACGACTCAGACATAATTATAGTGAATCTGTGAAAGTGAAACTGTGTTAGTTAATTCTTTTTCTGAAAACATTCTTGTGTTTATCAACTGAGATTGTACTTTTATTACACTGTATAATACCGGACTTGACATGACAATCACTCTTCAGTTTCTCTCTGACCTGTTTGCCGTGCGTGTCTACTTGTTCTCGTGCTATTGAAATTATTTTCCTTTTTATGAATGAAAAGTGACAGAAGATTATTTTAAAAAGTAGAAAAATTGAAAATAATAGTTAATAAAATGGCTTTGGAAGATTATAAAGATATTGTGGGAACGAGTGCGTCGATTTCTACTATTGGACAAATGTTAGCAGGAGTGTAAGTCATTTTTTTCTTACAATAAATATAAAAAAATATGAAAATACGAAATTCATGATAAGTTGCAAGATAAATTATAAATTCAGCGATAAAAGACATGAATGTCTCCAACTATTGCTATCCTTGTCTTGAAAATTATAAAAAATAATTAACAATCCGAATTTTTAAGGTTAGAAAATTTTTATTTTTGTTTACTTTAAAAGAGCATTTTTTATTTTATTTTTTTATTATTTTATTTTATTTTTTCAATAAATAAATAAATAGTATTTACAAGAAGATACACAATTTTAAAAATATGATAAAAAACCGTGTGACAAATTCAGAATAATAAAATTAAAAAAGTAAAAATAGTAATTATTTATATTTTAATTTATTTAAACGAATTGATTCTAGATTAATATGCAAGGACATTTACAAAAAACAATCGTCTAAAAATATTGATCCGATGCCATTTATTGGCGGTCTGGGAATGTAAGTTAATTATACTTTTATTAATTATGTCTATAATTTTTATTCTACAGTTTAATTAATTTTTACAATTTTTTTTTCTTTTCAGGAGTGTCTTAGTACTTCAATATGCATTAATTCTCCAAGACTTTGCCATGATAAATGTGAATGTTGTAGGATTTGTATTAAACATTCTCTACACTGGATTTTATTATTCTTATTGTCCAACAAAAGTAAGTTGCTAAATTATTTATCTAAAGTTTCGCACGTTCAAATGAGCAACAATATTTTTTCTACTTCTTCTAATTTGTATTTTATTTACAGAAAAACTATTTTTTAGATAAAAAGCCATTAATTCTAAACTAAATATTGTTTAGTTTGAAGTATTTTTCTTTCTTCGATAGTAATTTTCAAAAATACTAAAGGTGAAAAAAAATTTTCGTTCATTTGAACGTTCGAAATTTTAGCTCCATACTAAATTGTTAAAAAAAAATTATAAAAATATTCTAGTAAAATTTTTAATTAAAAAACAGTTATTCGAAATTTCCGCACTCAATTTAAGGAATAATTAATTTTACCCGAAGTAAAGAATTAATTAAAATTATAACGTTCAAAACTTTCTGAATTCAAATGTAGAACAAAATTATCGCTTGCATTAAAAAAAACGTGACTAAAAACATTAACTTTCTGAAGTAATTTAATTACTATATATTATTGCGGAAAAATTAAAAAATTGAAGAAGAAATAAATAAATTTCGTTCAATTTTTTCTGTTTACAGTCAAATCTTCTATCGACATTAGCAAAAACGGCCGCATTTGTTGCAATAATTATTGGCTATGCACAATTGGAAAATGAATCCAAAGTGGAATTTCGATTTGGAATTATTGTCACGACAGTAATGTTTCTATTACTCGCATCGCCGCTCATTCATTTGGTAATTATATTCTCAAACACTAATTAATATTCTATTGCGATTTATTGTCGATTAATTGGAATTTTTATTCTATGAAAATAAATCTTTTTTTACAAACTAATTGTTTTCAAAATTTTCTATTCATTTCAGGGAGAAATTATCAAGACTAAAAGTACGGAAATGCTTTCATTTCCCATTATATTTATGGCAACAATCGTCACATTCCAATGGCTCTTATATGGTCTTATCATTGACAATAGTTTCATAGTTGTAAGTAAACAAACTGATAAGAATTTAAAAAGGTTGCATTTCAACTTTAGTTAAATTTAATTCTTTTTTTTAAAAGTAATTTATTTCCTTTATCTTTTTAATTTAAAAATAGAAAAGATAAGTCTTTTTTTTCTTTTTTTGTAAGTATTTGTTCGTATAATAATTAATTCATTATTTATAATAATGTATATTAATATTCGTTGTATTCTAGTCGTCGGTTGGTTTTGTTTTATTTTTTCTTTCGAAATTTTTTTTTTGTGATTTATTTCTCTTTTCAAAATGTTTCGAATTTTTAATTTTATGAAATTATAAAATTCACAATAAATAAAATTTAAATTAAATAGAAAATAAATAAAAAATAAAATTTTTAATTAAATTATTTAATAATTAATTAAATTATTTTTATAAAATTAATTATGTAATTAAATTTAATAATAAAATAAATAATTAATAAATAAATAAAGTTTATGTTAAATTAAATAAATGAAATAAATTAGTGAAAATTTAATATTTTGAAGATTAAGTGCTATTAAAAATGAATTGAACCAAATTGTTTTCAATTAAAAATAGTAATTTGAACTAATTACTGTCTTTCGTGAAATTGTATTAAAAATTTTTTAAAATAAGTGAATTTTTGACAAAAAAATTTATTAATTTTGAAAGTTTTAAAAAATAATTTAATTTTTATAAAGAATTTTACACAATTTTTCCAAAATAATTGAAATTTTGCGAAGAACTTTATTTTTATACGGAAATAATTTAATTTTTCCAAGAAATTCAATGAAAATTGTATTAAAAGTAAAATTTAATTCTCAAACAAATATTTTAACAAATTTTTCCGAAATAATTGATTTTCTGCAATGAATTTTATTATTTACGAAAATAAGAAGAAAATAAGAAGATTTTTGAAGAATTTAATTAAATCTTTTTTCTTGTAAAGGATTTTTCAACATTTTTCAGAAATTGAATTTTTAGTAAGAATTTTTTAAACAATTGTCTCAAATAATTATATTCCCGCTAAAAATGTTATTAATTATGAAATTAATTGAAATCTTGCAAAGGAATTTTATTAAAGATTTCGAAAATCATTCAATTTTTTCAAGAAATACATTTAAAATAATTGTATAAAATAATAATTGAAAACTCAAAAAAGGAAATTTTATAAAAACTTATCGAAGTAATTGAATTTTTGCGAAAAATTTTATTATTTACGAAAATAATAGAATTTTTGCGAAGAATTTTATTATCTACGAAAATAATTGAATTTTTGCAAAAAATTTTATTTTTTACGAAAATAATTGAATTTTTGAAAAATATTTTATTATTTACGAAAATAATTGAATTTTTGCGAAAAATTTTATTATCTACGAAAATAATTAAATTTTTTTGAAGAATTTAAGGAAATTTTCATCTTGTAAAGAATTTTGTTCAAAATTTTTCGAAATAGAATTTTTATTAAGAATTTTTTAAAAATTGCCTAAAATAATTTTATTCCCGCGTGAAATGTTATTAATTATGAAATTAATTGAAATCTTGCAAAGAATTTTATTTAATGATTTCGAAAATTATTCAATTTTTTAAAGAAATTCAATTAAAATAATTGTATAAAATAATAATTGAAAACTCAAAAAAGGGAATTTTATCAAAACTTAACAAAATAATTGAATTTTTGCGATAAAATTTATTAGTTACGAAAATAATTGAATTTTTATGAAAAATTTTATTATCTACGAAAATAATTGAATTTTTGTGAAAAATTTTATTATCTACGAAAATAATTGAATTTTTGCGAAAATGTTATTATTTACGAAAATAATTGAATGTTTGCGAAAAATTTTATTATCTACGAAAATAATTGAATATTTTCGAAGAATTTAATTAAATTTGTTTCCTGTAAAGAATTTTTTTTTAAATAAAATTTTTGTTAAGAATTTTATCGAAAATTTCGAAAATAATTGAATTCTTTCGAGAAATCCAATTAAAATTGTAGATCTTAAAAGTAATTGAATTGCAGGAACAGAATTTTATCAAAACAAAATTTTTGCTACGAATTTGTACTTATTAACATTAAATTAATTTCAGTTCCAGAATGCAGTTGGATTCACACTTTCTGCATCCGAATTACTTTTATTCGTCATTTTCCCATCGACTCCTGCTAAAACTGCATCTTCAAAGGCTGCTAAAAAGGATAAATAATTTTTTCGACGATTCTCTATAACTGTGATATTTTACATTCCTTATAGTAGAAATCGATAATTAGAACAAAAAAATTTTTAATTAGAAAAAGAATTTAAATTCATCTTCTTTTCGATTCATTCTCTCAATTTTAAAATTCTCTTTTTTTCAAACAAAAAAAAATCTAATGCAATCAAAGAAATAGTGAAGTATGTTTCATCATATTTTAATATCTCAATTTTTAAATCTATTTAAAAAGGGACTATAAAATTACCTCTTAGATTATAAAGACAAACATTGCTCTAGACAATGACATTAAATAATATTAAAGTTCCTAATAATATTATGAAAAGAAAAACTTGTAAAAATTGTATAGATATAAAAATAATGTAGATAAAATCAAGTGACCTCTATTTTTCTTGTAAAATACAAAAGAAAATGTAATTCTAATTTCGTATTATTCGCTATTGAAAGATTGAAATTAATATTATTTTGTGTATATCGAGTGAAGGACAAATAATTACAAATCACAATTGTTAACTAGCGTTAAAATAATTAAAATTATGTAATTACTTTCAAATTACTTTTCAAAGAATGTTGCCTTCTGTGTGGAATCTATTTTTTGTAACTCAAACATTTTACATAAATACAAATTTATCTTTTAAAAACTAATATTTTTTACTCCTACCAAAATCGAAAAAATTTAATTAAAGAAGAGAAGAAATTTTTTTTTATAATCGCATTATTTATTTACAATTCTTTAGCTTCGTATAATTATGCTATTTATTGATTATAATTAATAATTCTTAATATATTCTAGAACAATATCATTCTTAGTTTGTTTTTTTTACCGGTATTATTAATGGGAGCCTGCGTTCTATTTACACATTAGTCTAAATCTACATCGAGTATCTCTTGATAAAGTCATTCACCAGTCTTTACAGGAAGATTCAAAGTCGAATAAGTTTATGAAGAGATGTGAGGATCGTCTCTAACAAAAGAAAAAAAATAATAAAGAAAAAAAAACGAAATAAACTATTAAAGCCAAGATGCTGTGCACTTTGTGTTCTTTTTGTTTATAATTTATTCGAAATCTAATAAAAAAAATATGAATTATAAAGCAGTGGAAGAAATGTTTGATAAAAACGAAAATTATATTTTAACAATAAATAAATGGCGTGAATGAACGAGTTTATTCACATGATATTACTTCCTGAAGTCAACATCAATGTTTTTTATAGTCAACATCACAGCCATAGGAAGCAATACTGTGTTAAGCGATGAATCGAGCATTAATTACAATTACGTGCCACGTATAATTCTGAAAATATTAATTTTATTCAATGAAAAAATGAAACTTTTAAAAAAAAACTTACATTACTTTTATAAACTTTAAAAACTTTGAGGAAAATTACAAAAAAATCAATTATTAGATTCTACAAAAAAAAAAAATTCTAACAAACATTTTTTCAATAATTGTACATAAATAAAGTATGTAAATGAAATCGAAAAAAATTAATTAAGAGACTAATATAAAATTTCAAGACGTTATTTTCTAAATGGTTGAAAATTTTTGAAAATTTTCAATGTATTTTAATTTTGAGAACGTCTTGTTAAATAGTAAAGATCACCTCATCTCTTAGAACAATAAATAACATTTCAATTTGAAGTAAAGCTTTTTCTTTTTTTTCTCTTCGACTTTTACAAAAACATGTACAAGCTTCCCATTCATATTTTCTTTCTCGCTCTCGTGATTTTCATGCAAAACAAAAAAATTGATTTTACGCTCGACGAAACTTTTGAAACAGTAGAAAAATCTCTGTAGTAATTGATCTCGAGGATTTCTTTGCAATATTTTTAATTTTTAATGACATTTCTTTTAAAATTACTGTTACGATGACATTAGTTGAATATAAGGGGACAGAAAACTTTTCTAACTCGACAGCAATATTTATGTTGTTTTTTTTCAACAAATTTCTACAACATCCACGACAAGATTATTTTTTTGAAAAAATATTTTTCACCGTCAGGATATAGTGTTTTTTCAAAACACAACTCGAAATTCACTAATTTTCATTTAAAATATTTAGATCCTAAATGACGAAACTTGAAATTGTTTTCTAATTATTGTTTCCAGTTTCGACTATAATAAAATATTCCAACAAGAATTCATTTCATTTTATCAGACTTCGTAACATGTCTCTAAAGCAACTCTTTTAATCACATAGCAATTTACAAAATTGACTTAATCAGTCATAATATTCACAAACAATTCTCGTGGATACTGTTTACAATATTTCCGATCGTATTATTTACTCGAGGGCATAATTTACATTAAACAAAGCAAGAAATTATAGTTTTTATTATAAAAAAAAAATTATTTTTGTACTTGGTGGATACAAAAAGAATTTTCTTTCTTCTAATTGTGCCAGCGACCTGCACTTGACACTTTTCTTTTCTTTTCAATTATTTAACTATCCAAGAAATATACATATGTTTGTTTGTGTGTGTGCTTATTTTTATCATCGTAACAACGTCTGAATTGAAAAAAAATTACTTTGCCAATAATAAACATTTTTTTCAGAAACAAAAAATATATTAGTTTCGTTTCACTATTCAGGTGGATATTTAACACGTCAGGATACACACCTAACTCCTTGTCACTTTCAACAATACCGGTGAGGATGTTTGCTGTTGAAAATAAAGTCCCGTTCCTTGAAAACTACTTCGTGTGATTGGCGGCTGAAATCCCGATACACTCGACGTATCCTCCGTTTTACTTGGCTCTGGAGTTATGCGTTTTATATCTTTATTTCGTTGCAAAATATATTTGAAAAATTCGTATCTGCAAAAAAGGAGAAAAAAAAGTTGAATTCAAATAATTATTAATAGCGAAACAATTTTTGTTTCTTGGCAAAAAAATGTCTAGAAACGAAAATTGTAAATTTAATAAGAACATTTTTTGAAACAATTAAGAAATATTTCAATCTAGAAAATCTCGTTATCTTGTGAAGGAGAGTTTTTATTCTATAAAAGAAGATAAGATAAGATTGATAAAGATTGTGTAAAACAATGTGAGAGAAAAATGATTTGTCTCTTGCGTGTTCTTGAGAAAAAAACTTGCAAGTTCATTGAGAGTGACTATTATAACAATATTTTCTAGGCACGCTGAATGGAATTTAATTGGAGTTCACTTACGTCGACCAACAAATAGCAGCACCTGGCATTTGAGATAAAATTCGTGCATTTAATCCACGAAAATAGCCAGAAACGCCTTTTAACCTGTAGACAATTTTAAAAGCCTCGACCATTCCCTGTGGTCGAACGCCGGCTTGTTGTGTATTTAAAAGTGTCTTGCAAACATCCAAAGGCGTTGTGGCCGCCGCCGAAGCTGCTCCTGCCATTGCACCTGAAATTTTATTTTATTCAACAGTTAAATTTTTCTATCTCTTCGTTTTTATTTGAAATTCGTTGCAATAAGAGTTCATTTCAATTTGATTATAATTTAACATAGAAATTCGAATCTATCGTATTTTAAAATAGAAATTCGAATTCATCGTATTTTAAAATAGAAATTCGAATTCATCGTATTTTAAAATAGAAATTCGAATTCATCGTATTTTAAAATAGAAATTCGAATTTATCGTAAAATTTAATG
Source organism: Leptopilina drosophilae (assembly GCA_032873175.1). Lineage (NCBI taxonomy): Eukaryota > Metazoa > Arthropoda > Insecta > Hymenoptera > Figitidae > Leptopilina > Leptopilina drosophilae. The sequence continues at coordinate 46,072,947 of CM065480.1, read as the reverse complement.
TTAGAAATTAAATCGAATTTATAATCATAGAAATTAATTAGAAATTGCTATAAATTGTTCAAATTAATTCGAATTTACTATAGAAATGAATTAAAAAACTTATAGTTTATTCTAGAAATTAATTCGAATTTCGAAAGCATTAAAATGATTTTCTTTCATTAAAATATTTGAACAACAAAATTATACTAAACAAGAAAGTTTAAAATTTTTTTTAAAATTCAATTTAGCTAAAAGAAAGCATTTTCAGTTTTCTTTCCTTCGAATAACAATTACAAAATTCATGTCACAACGTTGCAAACTTTCACTCCCAGAATTTCAGCTTTTGTTTATCGAAAGTAAAAATTCTGATTTCAAAGAAAAGAATTAGGAAAATATTTTTCTTTTTCTATTCAATAAATTCGACTTTTGTCTATTATTGAAAAATTGGAATTTTTTCATTCGATTTCTACGTAAATTTGATGTTCCTTTAAAAAGAAAAGAATATTGGAAAAATAATTATACAAACAAACATTGAAAATTTTGTTTTGCAAATGAGGGAAAAAAAAGAATCATCAACTCACCGGAAACAACATGAGCAAGGGGATTATATTCATGTTGTGGATTCGTAAACGATTGAGAAAGTTCATAAGCAATAAAGTGGATACTTTGAAGAGGCACATTCATAATTAATTGTGTTGTGTAGCTTCGATAAAAGGCGATAATTCCCTCCGTTTTATACACATGTAGAATACAATTCATTATATTTCGATATGGCGAATTGTACATTTGTAGACGTTGCTTGACCACTGGAAAATTCGATAATAAAAATTCTATTAATATTTTATCTACTCTATGCAAATATATATTTTGCAAAAGAAAAGGCTAAGTTTACAAAGTTCACGATCAACGATTTAATTGTTCTCATTGCTTTTCAATAATATTTCTCCCCGAGAATTTTTTTTTTCATAAACTTTTTCTTCAATTTTGTTGAATTATAATTTTTTATAGAAACATTTTTAAAACATTTTGAAACATTTTGAAACATTTTGAAACATTTGAAGAAACATTTGAAGAAAAAAAGGTTTTTTTTGTGAAAGAATAAAATTTTCTCTAATTTTTGAATAATTGTAAACTTGGCCCAAGTGAAAAAATACGTTTTCTCTTTCTAGTGAGAATTGTGAAGAATTTTGATTTGTTATTGACGATTCGAACCTTCGGCTGGATTCATTACTGCGTCATGAATGAAAGTCGCCGCGCAACCTGCACTTCCATAAATAAGAGGATTAAAATGTGATGCAATATTATAGCTGAGCATTGAATTTTTCAGAAATTCATAACATGAAAAATAAAGAGCGTGCGCTGGTCCAGCTCCAGCGACCATTACACCAACTCCACGAAAGGGCCTCAAAATTCCTTCTTGTCGCATCATTCTACTCAGAACTAGTGAAATACTTCCTCCACCTCCTCCGGGACCAGGTGTTATTGCCTGCATCCTTGTCTGCAAAAGAAAATAAAAATTACTCTCAAAATTGACAACAAATTCTAATTATAACAATCCATCAAGGAACTTAAGAAAAAAGACAAAATTCTTTCTTCAATTTCGAAAAATTAAAAACACAAAATAAATTAAAATTAAACAAGAAGCAAAATTTAACAATTAACAATTTGCAACTCAGTTAATTAATCGGACATTGAAATTGCAATTAATTATAATAATCGTATTAATTTTTAAATATCAATTTAAAATTTTCATTCAAAAAATTGTCTCTTTTCAATTCATTGTTATGTAATTTACATTCAATGGAAGATAAACTATCGAAAAAGACAAAAGAAAAAAAAGAGGGGGAGAGATCAAAAAATCCATTTCATGACTTGCAGGAAAATTTTATGACTTGCAGTAAATCATTTAATTCTTACATTAGAAAAAAATAATAGACAATTTTTCCCGGAAAGAAGACGGAAAAAAATAGAGAAAATTTCATTATAGAAAATAATTTCTAAATTAACTCCTATACAGATTATTAATTTTTCTCTTTCTCTCTATTTAAATGTATTGTTAATAATATTTGTTAACAAGAAGCATTCGATTAAGTATGAGTTGTGGTTGGCAAAAGAGAATCAAAAATAGAATCAACCACATTAGACCAGTTACATAATATAATGGAAATACAAGAAGTGTTAAGATTTGCAACATTTTTTTTTTCATCAGCCGACAATTGTTGTCTCCATTTTCTCGTGAAATTTTTTTTTTCAGAAGAAAATTGATATTTGAAAATAGACAATTGTCAAGAAAGACAATTGTCTCTTTATACTTTAAAAAAAGTGTCTATAAAAAAAATTTTTTCTTGTCAATAAATAGTATTCTGTATATTGTTAAAAAATTGTAAAATTGTAATTCAATAGCGATTCAATTGTCTTCGGTGAAATTTAATAGTTATGCAATATTTTCGTAACTTTACACAATTCATTCTTTTTCTTTTTCTAAACTCTTAATATACAATAAATGAATCGATAACTACATTTTAGAAACAATATAATCGAATAAACGAGGACGTGTTAACAATTATTGTTATTAATAGTTTGCCTCACATTAAAGGGCAAAAATAGTGAATCATAAATGAAAACACATGCGACTTTACATATATATATAAATGAAGTGTAAAAAAACTAAATTCAAATTAAAATACAAGTGACAGCGAAATTACGCTTATATCACATATAATTAGAAATAATATATGTACATTATTTTTCTTTTATTTCGTCATATGTCATTAAATTTTAGCATTATCGGCATGATTATTCGAATTATTATTTAAAAAAATTTACTTTACGTGAAATATAATTGACATAAAAATAATGCTTTGGAATGTTAACAAAATCAATACATTGTTTTTAGATCTTAGTGCGATAATATTTCTCTCTAAAAAAATACTTTTCTAGAATAATTTTTTTATTATAATACAATATCTAGATTTAGAGAAAAAATAACTTTCTTATTTAAAAGTAAAACCAATTTTTACAAATTTTACCCAATTTTCCACACATTTGAAAAACGATGATTTTTTCAAAAGTATGGAACAAATGTAAAAATATTTTTTTACGCAAAAAAACCGGTTTTGCTTTTATGTAATGATAAAATTTAAATATTGGCGCATAAATTTTCGAGGATTTTAAGAAAATTTCGTTTGTTTTTTTCCAAACTGGAAAAAAAATGTTCGAACTATATTTTTATTAAATGATTCAGAATGAATATGTTTTTATTTTATGCGCACTAAAAATGTAAATTATTCACAAGCGGTAATCGCTGGAATGGCTTTCGCTTTTCCTTATGCTTTTAAAGTAGGCCACGTCTATAACCTAAAATTTTGACTCATTAACGTATAACAATACTGTCAATGATTTCTTTCGAAAAGAAAGATAAATAATTGAGAAATAGAATTAAAAGCAATCAACTTTAATGAATTTTTAATTTTGTCCTCAAAAAAAAAAACAAGCTCTAAGATTATAAACTGACAGGTGCATGCCGCACCTGTACATAAGGAGCACTGAACTATAGAAAAAATTTCAAAAATTAATAACAATAAATACGTAAAAAGAATTCTAATGCTAAAAAGGAAAAAACAATCTATTTTCAACATTTTTTTTTGCAAAAACTTGCAAGTCACAAAATTTATTTCTTTTAGAAGTAAATTCTAATAAATTGTGTGATTTCGCAGAATTTTCGACTTGTTTACTACAATTGAATCACGATAGTAATATTCTCGTGCATGAGAATGTAAATTTAAAATATGCTCCGATTTCTCTGAAAAGGAAAACTTGATTATCACTAAAAATCTTCCGCAATTTACAATGACGATTGTAAAGAAAATACTTTTTAAACGTTTTGAAAAATCTGCAAAATAATAACGGGCAAAGGAAATGCAAATATTTTATTGACGATCAACAGTACAATGATCGTGACGCAATTGTAAATTTATGACGATTGAAAAACACGATGAAATTCTTCTGATGAAGAAACGAGTGAAAAATTTTTCAAAAGAGGTTATGTAAAGGATTGAAAAATTGACGGCAGAGCGGAGCAAATTACCTTGACACTGTCAAGAGGATACATGACACAGTGTTCCATGATCCCGGCGAAGGCACCAGCAATCATATGAACTCCCACAGACGATGTAGGTAAACTCTCATAATCCTCTACATTCATGATCTCAATTCAACTTCCTCGAAATTAACAGCTTCTTTGAACAATTTAATTCCACTTCTTTCATTCAATAGAGTTGTACTTCTCTTAAATTTGATTCTCTTTCTTTTAAAATGTAAAAAAATTGATAAGAAATATTGCGGATGTAGATAAGGAGAAGAGAGATGTTACGTGATTGAATATTTCCCAAAAAAAAAAAAAAAAAAACTTGCAGGTTTTTCAAAGCGAAGTTGCACTCATTAAAAAACACGCACACACTATTTACATTTGTTTTTGTTAGAATTTAAGGACAAGATTTATTGACTACGTTTCGCGAGTCAAATCGCGAAAGATAACTTTCGCGAAAGACATGAACGCAATCATTGACGGCGTCTTTCGTATGCTCGGTTCTAATGTGGCTCAAATGAGGCCGCGTTGCTGAATATACACTCCCGGCAGGCAAGAGAAATATATATTGTAAAATGAGAAATCCCCTCTTCACTTTAGTTGCACGTTATTGAGAATATACGTAATTTTTTCTTATTCATTCCACGTTACAGTAATTCGTCAATTGTGACAAGGTATAATTTAATGACAATTGTAATTTGTATGTTAAAAAAAGTAGTTGCGAAAGAGATTTTAAAAGATTTAAAGAAGAGAAAAAAAGTGAGGTTATGTTCTAGAGCACGTGGCGCGCATGCGCTTATCAAACCACGTGGTTAAGTGTCAGCACCCTCTGGCGGTCAGAACGCCAAGTTCTCAATTTCGCGATTTTTGCGAAAAAAATATATTTCTGAAATTAAACCGAGAGAGAGAAAGAGAGAGAGAGAGAGACCATTTTTATTTCGAAAGTAGTGTGTAAAACGTTCTTTTATTATTCGTTTTTGATTTCGTCCATGACGTTTGAATTTTTATGAATGCAATGAATCAAAATATGATTCAAAAATAACGGTGTAAATTAATATAAACATAATTGGTAAACTTGGAAAATAGAGATTATCCAAAAGGGTATTTTCTTTCTTGTTAAATTCTTGTTTAGAAAAAAATTTTTATAAATTTGTATTGGGAAATTTGAAAAGTGCGCGGAACTTCTGTCGAGGAGCATTGTGGGTAGGCGCGCATGCGCAGTGAATATCAGATGTTCCATGCCCCTTGATGGCGTAAGATAAGAATTTGTTGGTTAGTTTTTGTAATTATAAAGAAAAGAGGATTTTTTCTTGAGAATAAACTATGGCTTTGGTATCTGCAAGAACAATTTTGAGTCCAAGTATGTTTTTCAGTTATTTTTACTATTTTATTTAGTTGTTTTTAAAAGTCGGTTATTAAATTACTCGCAATAAAATCGATGCCGACACTCTTCACATGCATTTTTTTCCGGAGGCGAAGGAGAAAAAAAATCAAAAATGTGATGAAATTGATAACAACTAAATTTTTCTTAATTAATTGGTGTTTTTCGTTTGTTTTAGTCACTCGTCAATCTCTTGGCATTTCAGCTTTTAATAGACAATTCATCAAATTTGTAAGTGCCATTCATTTTCACTGTGGTTTCTCTGCTTAGAAATTTAGATTGTTACAGAAATACTTTTAGTAGTGCTTAATTATTATTATTATTAGTATTATTATTATTATTTTTATTATTATTTTAATCTTAATTTTTAATTTTATTAGCAAAAGAAGTCCTTTTGGAATTTAATACCCATAACTGTTATTTTACGAATCTTTCAGTTTCTTTTTCTTTTTTTCGAAATTTCTTTGATAATTGAGTGACTGTTTACAGGATCGTCAAAATGAAGTGAAAACAAAACTCTTTTTGCCGACGATTGTCGCTCAGCGATTTTATGCAGAGAAAGAGGTTTATGCGAGAACAAAACCGCATTGTAATGTTGGTACAATTGGCCATGTTGATCATGGAAAAACAACTTTAACAGCGGCAATTACACAAGGTAAAAATAGTTTGTAAAATAGTTTGGAGAGAGAAAAAAGGGTAAATTCTGAAAGTGGAATAATTTTATTGTTTTATTTCAGTGCTCTCGGAGAAGGCATTGGCGAAAGCAAAAGCTTACGGTGAAATTGACAATGCTCCTGAGGAGAAGGCTCGTGGAATTACAATTAACATTGCGCATGTTGAATACCAAACGGATAATCGGCACTACGGACACACCGATTGTCCAGGTCATGCCGATTACATAAAAAACATGATCACAGGAACGGCACAAATGGATGGCTCCATTTTGGTTGTTGCCGCCACTGATGGTGTTATGCCACAAACCCGAGAGCATTTACTTCTTGCCAAGCAAATCGGCATTGAGCACGTTATCATTTTCATCAACAAGGTAATAAATCTTGGAAATGTCAGGGAATTCTGTAAAAAATTGAAAAAACCTTGAAAAGTCAGGGAATTTTGATCGAAATCCTAAAAAACTGCTGTTTTCTAATTGTATTTGTTCTTGAAATCTAATTCTACTTAAATATTTCAAAATTAATGCAATTAAAAAAACGGATAATCATGATACTAATTAATAATAATAATAATAATAATAATCGTTTTTTTATTAAAAGAGTTGCAATTAAAATTTTTATAAGTAGATGAACTTGGAAATATTTACATTTAAAATTTTGTAAAACTTCAATTTTAAATTAATTTCATTAAAAAATTTGAAAACTTAGATTTTTAAAAAACCTTAACAACTAAAATTCTTCTAAAATTATTAAAATTTTGTAATATATATTTAATTAATTATTTAAAACTAACAGATTTATAGGAAAATTTTAGTTAAAAATACGAAAACAAAATTTAATTTTGAAGCAAATACATTTTATTGGAGAAATTCAATTATTTTTAAAAGAAGTAAAATTCTAAGAAATTCAATTAATTTTTTTACCTTTTATTATTTATTCTCCAAAAAAATAAATTCTTTTCAAAATTTCAATGAAATTCTTCTATAACAATTCAATTTTTTTCAAAATAATTTTTAATAAAACTCTTCTTGGAAATTGAATTTATTTAAAAAAATTTTTCATAATTCAATTATTTTCAATGTTTGCTATATTCATAAAAATTTCACAAAACAATTCAATTATTTAATCCAAAAGTTTAATAAAATTAGTCTGAAGAATTTAATTATTTTCACACTCAATATAATTCTTCGCAAAAATCCAATTATGTTTTAAAATTTACAAAAATTCTTGTCAAAATTTAAATTTTCTTTGTAAATAATTAAATTTTTCAACGAAATTCAATTATTTTTAATGTACAATATTTTCATGGAATTTCTCGAGAAATGAAATTATATTGTTAAATTTTTTTTTAATTTGTGTCATGGCAATAAATAATAATGATAATAATAATATTAATAATAAGAGGAAACATAATAATTAAATGTCGATAAAATTTTTCACGAAAATTCAATTTTAAGAAACTTTCAGTTATTTAATAAATTGTTTATTTTTACAGTTAAATAATTGATTTCTTTTAGAATTTTCTAATAAATATTGATTTAAAAATAAATTTCAGTTAAAATTTTGTATTATAATTGAATATCATTCAAAAATATTTATTTAATAGGAAATTCTACGAAAATTTATTTATTTAACTTTAAATATAAAGATTTTATTAAATAATTGAACTTTATCAACAAATTTTTAAATATTGAATGATTTAAAAAATTTTAATGAAATTTAAGAAAATTCATTTTTCGAGAAACTTCTTGGAAATTTTGTATATTAAAAATAATTGTAACTCTGACAAGAATTTTATTAAAATTTTAGAAAATTATTGAATTTCGGATAAAAATTTTATTATTTATAAAGATTATTTAAATTTTGACGGGTATTTTTGGCAATTTTTAAACATAATTGAATTTTTGCGAAGAATTACGTTACATTTGAAAATAATTGAATTCTTGAAACTAATTTTATTAAAATTTCTTTTTAAATAATTGAATTGTTTTGTGGAATTTTATTGAAATAATAGACATTGAAATTAATTGAAGTTTGAGAAGTTATTGAAATTAATTAAATTTCTACGAAGAATTTATTAAAATTTTTTTCAAAAAAATCGAATTTTCACATAATAATTTCATTCCAATTTTTGAAAATAATTTAATTCTTTGAGGAATAAATAATAAAAGATACAAAAAATGATTGAATTTTTAAAATCTTGATTTCTATACGAAAAAATAAAAAATGATTAAATATTTATTAAAAAATAAATTTAAACGTATTTATTGATTTGAAAATTCTACAAAAAATTATTTATTGAACTCTAAAGATAAACATTTTATTAAATAATTAAACTTTTTTTTGAAAATTGAATTGTCATGAAGAACTTTATCGAAACATTTTTAAATAATAATTGAATTCTATTAAACATTTTTAATAACATTTTTTTTAAATAATTGCATTTTTCGATAAATTTTCTTGAAAATTTTGTGTAGAAAAAATAATTGAAATTCTGCCAAGAATTTTATTAAAATTTTTTGAAAATAATTTAATTTTGGAAAAAATTTTTATTATTTATAAAGATTATTTAAATTTTGACGCCGGAATTTTTGGCAATTTTTGAACATAATTTGATTTTTGCGAAGAATTATGTTACTTTTGAAAATAATCGAATTTTTGAAGTTTTCAATAATTTTCTTATTAATAAGAAACGTATAGTTTTAAAAACCTGGAAAAATTCCGTTTTTTAACCTGGAAAACCTGGAATTGTCAGGGAATTTTTTCTCGGTCAGGGGAAACCTGGAAATGTCGCAGGGAATTTTATAAAATATTTTTTTCAAAAATTAATTTGACGTATCTGAATCGCGAAAATTTCAATTTTTCATTTTTATTCTCACTTCTAATTTTAAAAAACTTCATTAACTATTTTTTCAAGTTAGATTTAAATCTGTTCAAAAATTCAATTATTTTCAAAACAATTGTAATAAAATTTCACGAAAGAAATAATTGTTTTTAATTTTTAAGAAAGAGTTAAATTTTGCAGCAAAAATTTTAATAAATGTTTACAGTATGATTATTAATTATAATTATTAAAAACATTGACATAATAATTTTCTAGAAATTTTAATAAAATTTAATTAATAAATTTTTAATTTCAATTATTACGAAACACGATTATTTTAGAAATTTAAAATAAATTGTTGTTGAAATTCAATTATTTTGAAAATTGTCAATTAAAATTATTAATGAAACTTCATTTTCAAAAAAAAATTGAGACAAATTCTTTGAAGAATTTAATTAGGATTATCAACCATTTTAATAAAATTCTTCGCATGCATTAAATTATTTTTATAAATAATAAAATTCTTCGAAGGTTTTGAATTATTCACAATTTTTTTTATAAAATTCTTTGCAAGCATTCAATGATGTACAATACATTAATTTTAAAATTGAAAATATTTAAAAAGAAAAAATTTTTTAAATGTTAGGAAACAAAAAAGTAAACAACAACTAACTAATTTGGTCAGGGAATTTTAAAAAATGGCCTGGAAAACCTGGAAAAGTCAGGGAATTTAGAAATGCTGAATTCGTAGCAACTCTGTTAATATCTTAAAAAATTCACCTCTTTTTATAAATTTCTTTTTATTTTGCTACAATTGAAAAGAAAATCTTTTAATTTTGTCATGTTTTAAATTTTATAAATGTCATAAATTTTATAAACTTTATAAATTTTATAAATATATAAATTTTATAAACTTTATAAATTTTATAAATATTATAAATTTTATAAATATTATAAATTTTATAAACCTAATAAATTTTATTATAATTAGAAAGGAAATCCACTTTTTTCCAGGTGGACGCCGCTGACGAGGAAATGGTCGAACTCGTCGAAATGGAAGTCCGCGAATTAATGACAGAAATGGGCTTCGACGGTGAGAAGTGTCCGGTGATAAAGGGCAGTGCCCTTTGTGCATTGGAGGGAAAGAATAAAGAGATTGGCGAGGAGTCAATTTTAAAATTATTGGATGCAGTCGATAATTTTATTCCAACTCCAGTGAGAGAACTCGATAAACCGTTTGCAATGCCAGTTGAGGGCGTGCATTCAATTCCAGGACGAGGAACTGTTGTCACAGGACGATTGGAGCGTGGCACCATCAAAAAAGGCACTGAATGCGAATTTGTTGGTTATAACAAAGTTTTAAAGAGTGTCATCACAGGAATTGAAATGTTCCATAAAATTCTCGACGAAGCGCACGCTGGCGATCAGTTGGGTGCTTTAGTGAAAGGCCTGAAACGCGATGACGTTAGACGAGGTATGGTCATGTGTAAACCAGGTTCAATGAAAGCTGTCGATCATGTTGAAGCTCAAATGTATATGTTGAGTGCCAGTGAAGGTGGACGATCGAAACCAATTTCTAATTACATTCAATTGCAAATGTACAGTAGAACATGGGATTGTCCGGCATTGATTATCATAACAGGAAGAGCAATGGCCATGCCCGGAGAAGATGCCGGGTAATTCTTTCTTACTTTTACCAATTTTCAATTTTTACTAATTTTAAATTTTTTTAAATTTTAAAAATAAACAATTTTTGTTGAAATAGAAAATAATGAAATAGAAATGAAAATGAAATAGAAATTAATGTGAGCTTTCTTTTTCAGAATTGAACTGAAATTGTACAGACACGTGGTTATGGAAAAGGGGCAAAGATTCACATTGAGAGACGGAAGCAAAACGTTAGGAACCGGAGTTATAACGAAAGTCTTACCAAATTTAACGCAGGAGGACAAGCAACTCGTCTTGGAAGGAAGGAAAGCAATAGAAGCTGTAGAAAAGAAGAAGGCGCACGGAAAGTAATCGTTGTTAATTATTAAGAATTATTTTGTAAATTAACTTTAAGCATAGAGATAAAAAAAAAGAGAAGCAATCACTCACAAGTCGATTTGAATAATTTTATATCGTACTTTGCAAATTATTTATATGAAATTTAATTTCTTGAGAGTATTGTTTGTGTAGAATAATTTTTTTTTTACTATTTAACTTTGTGGAAAAATTCTCTTTCTTGAAAACTTGGTTAAATAAACATCAAAGAACATTTTAATACTCCTTTCTTTTTGTATTATAAAACCAAAAAATTAACTAATCTTCGTATTTCATTCTTTCATTCTGTCTGTCGTCAATTTGAAGTTCGTTTTTGTGTAGGTGCTTTTGTTTTTTTCCTTTAGAAAATATTGCTTGACGAATTGAAACTATGCAGGTATTTTTTATGATTTATGATAAAATTATATTAGTAATTTGAAAATTTAAAAAAATAGATTAACAAATAATTTTTTTTTGTTTTTTATAACAAATTTCGTTTGACTGATCTAAATTATCCAAATTTTTTTCCTTTTAATTTATTTAAAGTATTAGAAAATTGTTCATTATTCCAAGAATTCCATTGAAAATACTAAAAAGAATTTAAATTTTGAACGTAATTAAACTTTTGTAAGTAGAATACGATCAAAAATAATTTAATTTTTTCAATCATTTGCAACTTCTCCAAATTTCTATTTTTTTAAATGTTTATAACTAAAACTTTTCTCTCAAATAATTATTTTTAATAATTAATTAAATATATATTGGAAAATTCCAAAAATAATTTGAATTATTGACATTTTGCAATAATCTAAGCTTTTAAAATTTATAATTAAATTTGAATTAAAAATTTTTAAATTCTATTTTTTTTTAATTTGTTTTATTTAATTTTAAAAAACATCAGGGTTGCCACGCAACCAAGAAACCTGGAAAACTTGGAAATGTCAGGGAATTTTATAAAAATTGAAAAAACCTTGAAAAGTCAGGGAACTTCGATCGAAATCGTGGAAAATTGTTGTTTCTTTATTGTATTTATTAAATTAACTAAATTTTTACGAAGAATTTATTAAAATTATTCTTAAAACAATTCAATTTTCACATAAGAATTTCATTGCAATTTTTTAAAATAATTGAATTCTTTGAGGAATAAATAATGAAAGATAAAAAAATAATTGAACTGTTTTTTATTGTATTTATTCTTGAAATCTAATTTTACTTCAATTATTTCCAAAAATAATATAATTTTTCGCAAAAATTCAATTATGTTTGAAAATTTACAAAAATTCTAGTCAAAATTAAAAAATTTCATTTAAAATTTAAATTGTCTTTATAAATAATAAAATTTTGCTCCGAAATTCAATTATTTTCACTAGTTTTAATAAAACTCTTTGTCTGAATTGAAATTCAGAAAAATTTTGAAAAATTTTATTTTTTGTAAAGACAATTTAAATTTTAAATGAAAAATTTTTAATTTTGACAAGGATTTTTGTATATTTTCAAACACAATTGAATTTTTGCGAAAAATTATTTTATTTTTGGAAAGAATAGATTTGAATATTGAAGTAAAATTAGATTTCAATTCTTTTAAATATACAAAATTTTCATCCAATTTCTCGAAAAATAAAATAATGTTAAATTTTTTTTAAATTTGTCTCTTGACAATAAACAATAATAATAATAATATGTCTAATAATAAAAAACAAAATAATTAAATTTTGATAAAATTATTTAGGAAAATTTAATTTAATGAAAAGTGAATTATTATTTAATAAATTCTTTATTTTTATAGTTAAATAATTCATTTCTTGTAAAATTTTTTTAATAAATATTGATTTAAAAATAAATTTCAGTTTAAATTTTGGATTATAATTGAATATCGTATTTATAAATATTTACTTATTAGAAAAATCTATGAGAATTTATTTATTAAGCTCTAAAAATAAACATTTTATTGAATAATTGAACTTTATCTACTAATTTTTAAATATTAATTGAATGCTTTTAAAGAATTTTAATAAAATTTAAGAAAATTCATTTTTTGAGAAATTTGATGAAAATAATTGAATTTCGGAGAAAAATTTTATTATTAATAAAAATAATTAACTAAATTTCTACGAAGAATTTATTAAAATTTTTTTCAAAAAAATCGAATTTTCACATAATAATTTCATTGGAATTTTTGAAAATAATTGAATTCCTTGAGGAGTAAATAATAAAAGATAAAAAAAATAATTGAGTTTTTAAAATCTTAATTTCTATATAAAAAAATAAGAATGATTAACTATTTATTGAAAAATGAAGTTATTCATGTTTTACAATAATTTTCTAATTAATATTAAATTTAGTTTTGAAAACCCGAAAAAATTCGGTTTTTTAACTTGGAAAAGTCAAGAAATTTGAAAAGGATGATAACTATTAAAAAAGACAATATATCATTCACGTTTTTATTAAATTCAGACATCAGAAATACAATCCGCTCAAGGTAGTCCAATCAAACTCTCATATCTATAAAATCAAACAAGATTAAATCCACAGATCTATTCCGCATTGATTCTAAATTATTTTATCCAGGGGGAAAAAAATGTAATATTACACTACAGACTTTACACATTTCGCTCTTTAATTAATACGTCGATCAAAAAAGGCAACATTTTCGCTACTAGTTTTCAAAAAGACACAAACGGTTGTTATTTATATAGAAACAAAAATGAAAAAAAAAATAGAGTGTATATTTTGAAAACAAAAAAAAAAATAATCATACATTCACTTCTACTTATATAAAAATAGTAAACAGTCCTCGGTAACTTGAAAAACAGACATTTAATAACAAACTGGAAAATATTATCATCCAGTAAAAAAAATTTTCTGAATTAACAAACACCTCTTTCTCTTGAAGCGGAGCCAATTAAAATTATCATTCAAACAATTTTCTATTTATATGTATATTTAAAAAAAAAAGATGAAAAAAAACTCGAGTGGCGTTAATGTTGCCGCAATTATTGCTGAATTGTGCAATTTTCGTTTTTATTTTAATAATTTAAGTTTTACAGTGACAGAGTTTTTTTTCTCGACTGACGTATTTTTTTCTCACTGTTTCATTTTTTTTTTGTAATTTTTTTTTGTTTTGTTTTCTTTACAAAAGAAAGCAATTTTTTTTCTTCCAAGTTTATTGCTTGTAATTTACTGTTTTTTTTTAAAACACATTTCGTTTCGATCCGAAGATTCTTCTTTTACAAAACTAATTTTGAATTTCTTTTATGAAATTTACTTGTTTTTTTGTTTTAGAAATCACAGAAATATTTCTGGCCATTGTTTTTGGAGCCCGAATTTAAATTCAATTACAATTAGTTTCTAAATAGTTTTTTGAAAAACAATTAACTTTGTTAAAGAGAAGGTGAATCTTGAATGAAACGAGGGTGGGGAGGTGAGTAGAGTTGTTGTCAAATCATTACTCGCGTTGAACCTCGTTTTTAACCGAGTGTAACAAAAATAAACCTAAAGATCTTCGTCGTCCTCTGGTAGAGCCGTCTCTTGGGCTTCTTTGAGATCCTTTTCGATTTGTTGCTGCCATTGTGGGTCCATTGTGACTTCGGGAGGAAGAAGTGCTGGCATCGCAACGAACTCAAGATTTGGATCGCCAATCAATTTTCGCGCCAACCACAAGAAGGGCTTCTCGAAATTGTAATTACTTTTTGCACTGATGTCATAATACTGAAAGGAAAAAAGAAGTGTTTTCAATTGTTTCGTTTCAAGTTGTTAAAAAAAGGCATTGTTTTTTAAGTATTTCAGATTAGAGGGACAGTAGTTTGTCTTCATTCTACATGTAAGACCTCTGAATCATCATTTAATTAGTTTGGAAATATAATTAGTTTGGATTGGTGAAATAAATTACCTGGAGGTTCTTCTTCCGATGGAAGACGATGCTCTTGGCTTTGACTTTCCTGTCCTTAATGTCAACTTTGTTGCCGCAGAGGACAATTGGAATATTTTCGCAGACTCTCACCAAATCTCGATGCCAGTTTGGTACATTCTTGTACGTCACCCTGGACGTAACGTCAAACATGATAATCGCACACTGTCCTTGAATGTAGTAACCATCACGGAGACCACCGAATTTTTCCTGACCAGCGGTGTCCCAGACGTTAAATCTAATTGGACCTCGATTCGTATGGAAAATCAAGGGATGAACTTCAACCCCAAGTGTTGCGACGTATTTCTTCTCGAACTCGCCCGTAAGATGACGTTTTACAAAAGTTGTTTTTCCAGTACCTCCGTCACCTACCAGCACACATTTAAATGTTGGCATATCCGCTTCCTGCGCCATTTTTTCCTATTTCAGTTATTCTCTTTTTCAGTGTACCAGCAAAAATAATCTGCAAAAACGAAAAACAAAAATCCACTTAAAAAGAAAACTGATTTTCAAATCAAAACGTCTCGAAAAAAACGGTTAGACTTTAGCATCGATAATTTTCCCCCAAAAGAATAATTAAATCCACCAAACACTAAAAACAAAAATAAATTCGAAAGAGAAATTCTTCCTCTAAAAAATTCTTTTTTTTTTTTAAATAAATACTCGAGAAAAATTTTGATTCCAAGAAAGCACGCGGTTAGGTTGGCACAAAAGTAAAATGAGGCGCGAAGTCCATATTCGTTCATGGAGCATAACCCCCGCACACAACCTTCAAAAAATAATTCCAACCAATTCTCACACGAATAACAAAATTTTCAAACTAAATTGACAAACAATCAAAAATTGCCCCTGGAGAAAAATAAAAAAAAAGAGAATTATTACCCGGTGGTATGAAATGTACTTTTTTGGGCAAACGACAAAATCACGAACCTTGTGCGTGATCAGTTGTGAGAATGACTCTAAAAACTAGTACATTATTAATTAGACAAAAGCCGTTACACAAGAAAATTGAAATATTAACTGAAAATAATGAAAATTTCGTTAAACGCCGGTCCCGCGCATAATGCGTAACGGTGCACTTATGACCACGCCGACAATTCTCAAAGTTTTTCACCTTCAAAACGGCGCCCATATTCTTGTTGTAAGGAAACTCGTATCTAACATACCTTAATAAATCCTCAATATTTGTGATAGTAGTCAGGAGTAATGCACTAATTTTTCTCTATATGTCTCATTAAATTGAAAATAACACAATGTAGAGACAAAATTTCCCGGGGAGTTACGAGGTATGTGAAAATGAACGATAAAACTTACCATGCAACACAGTCGTTATGGCTCACAATGGCGTTCCTTCGAACTAACGAGTGGCGAGCAACTTCCTTGTAATTTGGTCAATTTATGGGGACAATTATTAAGTTATTTGAGATATTGGAAAATTGGGAAATAATTAAATTTTAATAATTGTGCAACTATTTTTTCAAAATAAACATGATTTTTGTTGAAATTTGGATGAAATTTATAATAATTGACAGCGACATCTGTTCATTGAAATACAGGGACGTACGAAGGTGGCACTTCCTGAGACGTTTTTTGCCACTTATTTTTATTAATGATTCATTCAAAATTTCATGGATTATGGGAAAATTTAATAAATTGTGAAACTACGTCGACATTAGACGAATTTGTACTTTTTGAAAGTCTACTAAAGTGAAATGAAAATCAAAAATAAATGAAGGGCAATAATTTTCGGCCATCTTATATAACAAAATGGCGGGAAAATTTAAATAATTTGAATAAATTGAGAGCAAAATTTGTGCAGAAATGTTGAGTAAAAAAGAGTATGTGGGAATATAAAACAAAAAATTTGTTCTTTACTCAAAAAAATGTATTTTTTAATTATACACAGAAACACAAAAATATTTAGAAAAAAATAATTTTTTAGTGATAAAACAGAAATTTTTCGTTTGAAGTTCTACTGTATCGACTTTAGATTGAAGTTTAATGTACGATTGTTAGCTCACAGATGTCACTGAGTTTGAAATTTAAAATTATTTCAAAAAATTGACAAATTCTACTGGGGATCGAAACCTATTCTTTGTTAATTATTATTTTTATTTTATAATTTTTAAGCTTAGATGTAATTTGTTAACTAATTTTTTGCATGGCTCGAATAAAAACTAATTTTACTAATTGATTGTTTTAATTTTTATAATTTATTTTTTAATTATTATTTGCAATTTATTGTTTAAACTGTTTTTTGCAATGTATTGTTTAAACTATTATTTGTAATTTATTTTTTAAACTATTATTTGCAATTTATTGTTTCAAATATTATTCACAATTTTTTTTAATAAACAAAAATTAAATAAATAATAAACAATAAATAATAAATAATAAATAATAAATAATAAATAATAAATAATAAATAATAAATAATAAATAATAAATAATAAATAATAAATAGTAAATAGTAAATAATAAATAATAAATAATATATAGTAAATAATAAATAATTAATAATAAATAATTGATAATAAATAATTGATAATAAATAATAAAATACAAATAATAAATAATTAATAATCAATAATAAATAATAAATAATAGATAATAAATAATAAAATACAAATAATAAATAATTAATAATCAATAATAAATAATAAATAATAGATAATTTTTATATAAAAAAAAACTTTTATTTGTAAAATATTTTCTATATTTTTTATTTGTAAATTATTTTTATTTTCTCATTAATTCACCTTTAACTTATAATTTATTTATATACATATTTTATATAAACGAGAAACACAACAATAATTTATTAATTATTTACAGTTCGTATTATTTTTCCATTGGGCTAATTAATTTATTTTTTGAATTAATTAACGAAAATTTATTATTTAGACTATTGTTTACAAAATATATTTTATTATTTACAATTCATTTAAAATTTGTTTATCTATTTATTTAATTATTTACTTTCTTAAAATTTATTTATTATTTATAGTTTTTCTTGTTTTTAAATGAAAATAATTTTGGGCAATTATAATTTAAATTGTTTTTTAACATTTGTTGTTTAAACATTAAACCATTGTTTGCAATATATTTTTTTAATTATTATTTTTAACTTGTTTATTACTTGTTTATTTATATTTTCTACTCGTATGGTTCATTTATTTTTGTTTTTTCTTTTTCATGAAATAAAACATTTGTTTATATAAGAACAATTTTTATTATTTGTTGAAAACAAAAAAATC
Organism: Leptopilina drosophilae; assembly: GCA_032873175.1. Taxonomy (NCBI): domain Eukaryota; kingdom Metazoa; phylum Arthropoda; class Insecta; order Hymenoptera; family Figitidae; genus Leptopilina; species Leptopilina drosophilae. The sequence goes on along the minus strand of CM065480.1, from coordinate 46,054,819 downwards.
CAGTGTAAATAATTAAAATAATTTAATTAATTTAAGTAACAAAATAATGATAATTTATACAATCAAATGAATTAAAGGAACAAAATAGTTTTAAAACAATTAAATTAATTGTAAAATAGACAAATAATTATTGTTTAAATAAATAAAAATTAAAATAATAATTAAATAAAAATTATTAAAGTAACAAAATAATTATAAATTAAACAATTAAATTAATTATAAAGTAAGAAAATAATTGTGCTTTAAATAAGTAAATTTATTAAAGTAACAAAACATTGACAATTTGAACTAATTAATTTAAATTAATAAATAATAAATGTTTTGTTTACAGGTCGACTTTGTCAAATAAATAAAACAAATAAACAATTATTTTAACTAAATTAAAAATTATTTTTTCAATATTATTTATTAAAATAACAAAAAATTACAATTTAAACTAATTAATACAATTTAAGAAATAATATAAATGTTTTTTTTACAGTTCGTCTTTGTTAAATAAATAAAACAAATAAACAATTATTTTAACGAAATCAAAAATTATTTTTACAAATTCGCATATTTTTAAAAAAATTTAGAAATTTTATTTTAATTCCTAATGTAATGAAATTTTTTACGTTTAAGGGAATTTGAACCTTTATGACGTCACAGCATTAAAATATATGCTTTGCATCAATTGTGACGTCATAATGGTTCAAATGCCCTTAAATTAAAGTAAATGTTATACGTAAATAAATGTTTTTATTAAAATAAAAAAAAATGTTAACTACAATTAAGTTATTATTAAATTATTATTAATAAAATTAATTTAAAATTTTTAAAAAATTAAAATTATTATTGTGATTAATAATTAATATATAATAACATATTTATATAATTGAAGCGTTGATAATTTCTACACTGAAAAAAAAAAAATTATTTGATTCAAATAACCGATTATTTGTCTATAATCAAATAAATATTTATACTTGAATTAAATAATTTTTATTTGAATTAAATACATTGTATTTGAACCAAATATTTCATTATTTGAAGCAAATACTAATTAATTGATTCAAATAAAAATTGTTTGTTTCAAATAAATATTTATTTGATTATAGACAAATAATCGGTTATTTGAATCAAATAAATTTTTTTTCAGTGTAATTATTAATTTTAGTTAATAATTAATTATTTAATTACAATTAATTAATATTAGTTAAGATTTAATTTTTAATTTCCAATTTTAATTAAAATGTTAGTTAAATTGGTAAAAAATGATTTTCAAAAAATTATATAAGCAGAAAATAGCTTAATATTTGAAAGAATGATAAGTTTCCCTAAAATAGCGAAAGTTTTTACTAAAGGAACTAAAAATTTCTTTAATATCAAGAAATCTTTAGTTATTCCAGGTAAAAGATTTTTTCGTGCGTAGAAAAAAATAATTAAATAACTAAATAATAAATTATCAAAGAAAATAAGATAAGTTTTCCTAAAACAACGAAAGTTTTAACTAAAGGAACTAAACATTTCTTTAATATCAAGAAATCTTTAGCTATTCCAGGTAAAAGATTTTTTCGTGCGTAGAAAAAAATAATTAAATAACTAAATAATAAATTATCAAAGAAAATAAGATAAGTTTTTCTAAAACAGCGAAAGTTTTAACTAAAGGAACTAAAAATTTCTTTAATATCAAGAAATCTTTATCTATTCCAGGTAAAAGATTTTTTCGTGCGTAGAAAAAAATAATTAAATAACTAAATAATAAATTATCAAAGAAAGTAAGATAAGTTTTCCTAAAACAGCTAAAGTTTTAACTAAAGAAACTAAAAATTTCTTTAATATCAAGAAATCTTTATCTATTCCAGGTAAAATTTTTTTTAAATCCATAGAAAAAAATTAAATAACTAAATAATAATTTAACAAAAAAAATAGTAAATAATAATTAATATAATGTTTTAATTTCTCTTCGAAAGAAAAAAAAATTATAAATTTACAAAGTGTAGAATATTTTTTTTTGAAGTAAAAATTATTTCTTCCTTATAATGAATATATTTTTCTCTTATTTATAAATATTGAAAAAAAATTTATAAATTTACAAAGTAGAGAATATTTTTTTTTCGAACTGAAAATTATTTTCCCTTATACTGAATATATATTTTTTCTTATTTATAAATATTAAAAAAAATTTATAAATTTACAAAGTAGAGAATGTTTTTTTTCAAACTGAAAATTATTTCCCCTTATACTGAATATATTTTTTTCTCTTATTTATAAATATTTTTCTCTCGTAAACAAAAACGTCAATAATAAGAATAAATGCACTCGTACATATCAAAACGTAAGTTTACATATCTTACAGAATTCCAATTCGACATTCAAACTGAATATAAAGGTGAATAAAAAAATAAAAAAAAAATTTTTACTCTATACGAAGTGGATGAAAAAGATGAATATATATATAGCTATGTATATATATGAAGAGTATCCAATGGTTATGAGCTCCGCCCCAGTTAGGGGTTGGAATTATCAACCCCTAAATACGAGAATCGCGCACGAATGTTGGTAACGTCACTTTGTGGGCGTTCACATTTTAGAGACACAACCCTTGGTTTTGATATTGCCAAATAAATCCCGGGGGTTGTTTCTTCTGCTCAACGTTTTCAAATCAAGTCTCTCAATTCAACATCAGTTCTAATCTCGAGTGCGTTCGTATTATAATCGACAATCACTTACGTCAATAAATTTTTACATATTTTGCTAAATATTTCACGCAGTGTGTTGAGTGTAGAAAATAGAAAAAATAAAAACACAGTGAATTAGTATTTGTTTATCGAAAAAACAAAAATTGTTTTTTTTCTGTGTTTTTTCTTTTTTTTTCTTTTCGGTTTTTTTCTAAAATAGGAGAAAATTATTTGTGAAAATTGGAAGAACAAAAAAAAAAAAAAAATTAAACGGATGGAGACTTCGAGATCGTTGGATAACGGTGCCATTACCTGTTCGATAATGAATCTGAATGATCAGGAAGTGCCCACAGTCACTACTGAATTAACGAGATTGGTAAGACGAGAACTTTTCTTTCTGTGTAAAAAAAAAGAAATTTTTTTGCATGTGTAAAAATAAATGATAATAGTACACTGAAAAAAAAAATTATTTGATTCAAATAACCGATTATTTGTCTATAATCAAATAAATATTTACTTGAATCAAATAATTTTTATTTGAATCAAATAAATTGTATTTGAATCAAATATTTCAGTAATTAAAGCAAATATTATTTAATTGATTCAAATAAAAATTATTTCATTCAAGTAAATATTTTTTTGATTATAGACAAATAATCGGTTATTTGAATCAAATAAATTTTTTTTCAGTGTAGATAATAATAATAAAAATAATAATAAAAAATAATGATAAGAGATAATAATAATAAAAAAATAATAATAATAGATAATAACAAGAGATAATAATAATAAAAATAATAATAATAATAATAATAATAATAATAATAATAATAATAATAATAATAATAATAATAATAATAATAAAATAAAAATAAAAAATTAATAATAAAATCTAATTTATAAAAAGAAAAATTTACGTTTTCGAATTTGAAATTATATTTCTAATTATTTTGGCTTGAATAATAAATTCGTTTGCTGAAATTTAAGAATTTTTTTGTACTAAATTTTAATAATTCTTGTTATTAGAATGTTAGTAAATTTATTATGTATAAATAAATTTTTAAATTAAATTAATTAATTTTTTAAATTATTAATTTCGATTCTCAGAAAATTACTAATTGTTGTTTCAATATTTTTGGTAATTTTTTGTATTAAAAATTTGCTAATTATAATGATTATATAATAATTAAAATAATTAAAATAATTAAAATAATTAAAATATTCATAATAATTGTATTAAAAATTACCAAAAATATTCAAACAACAATTTAGTTTTTAAAATGAAATTACTAATTTATTATTGTTTGAATATTTTTGGAAATTTTTGTATCAAAAATTTGCTAATTAAAATAATTATAATAATTGTATTAAAAATTACCAAAAATATTCAAACAACAATTTAGTTTTTAAAAAGACATTACTAATTTATTGTTGTTTGAATATTTTTGGTAATTTTTGTATTAAAAATTTGCTAATTAAAATAATTACATAATAATTAAAATAATTATAATAATTGTATTAAAAATTACCAAAAATATTCAATCAACAATTAGTTGTTAAAGAAAATACTAATTGTTGTTTGATAATCGAAAACAATATTTCACTATAGTTAATTTATTACCTACATTATAAATTTCTTTGCAATCATTTTGTAACTTCTCCAAAATTCAATTGTTTAAAAATGCTTTTAACTAAAATTTTTCTATAAAGTCGTTAGGGTCATTTGGGGTAAATCCGATAATTTATTAAATTATTTTTTTTCAAATGTAGTTAAAGTTCTGTTTACATTTACCCCAAGTTTTCGAATTCTCGGGGTAAATGTTGACAATGATTTATTAACTAAATTCACGAAAATCAAAAATCAATGTAAATTTTTGATAAGGCATGAAATACCAAAATTTTTCGACTTCGATTTTTTGACATATCTTTATGTTATTTGACCTCAGGAGTTCAAAAATAACATTTTTAAAAAGTTTCTTTCCGTGTTTGTTTGTGTGTGTAAACATCACATTTTCATAAATATCTCCAAACTATGAAGAGCTTTTGGACTGAATTTTTTTTTAAATTGTAGGTCTCATCTGCGGACATAAAATGAGAGTACTTTGAGACAGATTAATATAGTTTAACTATATATTTTTTTGATTTTTAATTTTTCAAAAAAACGTTTTTTGCCCATAACTTAAAAAAAATGTTAGAACCCCTATGAAAGTTTTTCTGTAATTTTGTAGTTTTTTTAGACGCATCTTTTGAGCTTCCAATGAAAATTTTTCGTCCATATTCACCGGAGATATTAAACTTTTAAAAATCGAAAATTTTGGAAAATAAGACTTTTTTGAATATTTTGTTGAAAAATGTAGAAATAACTTTAAAACCATCATTATCATCTTGTAGAGCATTAAAAAACGCCTCGATTGACCTATTTTTGAAGCTAATTCGATTAGAAATAAAGAAGTTATTCATATTTTAAAAAACAGAAATTGTGATGGAAACTTAAGAAAAAAATTTTTTAATGTGGAACTTGAATTTTTAATCAAATAAAGAGAAAAAAATTATTACAGCAATTGAGAATAGTTGTTCAAAATTTACATTTTATTATTATTAACATCTCTATATGAGGAAGCAAAGCGTTCATGAAATGATCACCAAAATTATAACAAAAATATATAACTTGGCAGCGGTTTTTTTAAATTGAATTAATTTTGAAATATTTATGTAAAATTCCCATTAAATAATTTCTAATTAATAATTTTATCGCTGTAGTTCAAAAGGAAAAAAATTTGAATTTAAAAAATTTAAATTCTATTATATTTTAAATTTGCTAATTTTATTTAAAAAAAAGTATGTGTAAGAAATTAGCCACGCGCTTTAGCACACGAATTAAATTGTTGGTAGTTTATAAATATTTTTACTTACATTCATACTTATTTTGTTAAAATGAAAATAAAAAAAAATGAAAAATAAGTTTAAAAAATTAAAATAAGTTTAAAAATTTGAAAGAAGTTTAAGTAAAAGTATTTATAAATTCCTCGTCGCCTTTCTTTTTATATTCTTACAGGGATATTTCTTTTAGCACGTGTAGGTATACATAGAAAATGCGAATAGCCAAAAAAGTTACGGCTTATAGTTATGGTTATGATTTTTCAGAGTCGAACTAAACATTTTTTTTCTCGATGGCACGCGCTTTCACGCTTGGATGATACGTCCCACGGGAGTCAATACAATCACCCCTTTTGTGTTCTCTAAACACGTAATTGTCACCACGTACCATCAAACCACTCGTAAATCGAAGGGGACGTATTCTCCCTTGAATTTCATCTCTCTCTTTTTTTCTCTCTATATATAATTTGAAAGACAGAGAGAGAGAGAGAGAGAGAGAGAGAGAGAGAGAGAGAGAGAGAGAGAGAGAGAGAGAGAGAGAGAGAGAGGAGTGTGTATTCCACTTTTAGCATGAATATACATGAAAATATGATCTCGAACGAGTGTCGTATAAAAAAAAAGACGAAAAAAGACGGTCAAACAGTTTACAGTGGTGCGTGAGTGCTTTGCTTGTTGGCGGGTGGTCCCCCTACTCAATTCCATTGTCATCGTCGGAAATCAATCTCGAAACTGAAACACACTTGATTTATGTTTGTTGACTCTTGAAATTTTACGATTCCCACACCAGTGGCCTATAGGCCCTTAATTGACTTCTCTTTCATTCAATGATAGCTTACATATGTCGCCACTCGACTTTCCCATGATTAGGGGACTTATTTTTTTTTTATATACATTTTCAGGATTATATCTTATTGAGGTAGGTTCGGTTGAATTTGTGGGGCGTGCGCCGTAAACAATCGTTTAGAGTGACTTTTCAAAATTTCTAAATTAACTCAACTGGTTCTCTTTTATACATTGGATAAAATATACCTATTTTACTACAGTACCGGCCAAAATTGTCAGCATTTTTGAAAGAATGAAAAAAATTTCTTAACATAAAATTTGTGAAAATTCAAAATTTTTTTGATTTATATTTTAAAGACGATTAAATTTTGAAAAGAATAAGACCTCACAGAAGTCATTTGGCAAATATTGTTTCAAGATCCTATTACAAAACCGGCATTTTCAATGTTTTAGAAAAATTTGAATAACTACTAAAACATATAATTTTTTTCTTCAATTAAGCATGACGTCAAAGTTGGTAAAAAAAATTCAAAAAAATTGAAATACACATTTTGTACTAAAAACTATTCTAGAACATATACAAATTTTCTGAAAGTGACACTTTTAAATTTCAGTTTTTCAATTAATTGTTTTCTTCAATTATATGGTTTTTTCTATTAAAACTACTTAATTTCATACTCAAGAGTAAGATTTTTAGGTTGCGCAAAATTAATTCTTAAAAATATTAAAGTTTTTTTCATTTGAAAAATATTATTGTTGCTCCATTAAATTAATTTTATTTAATTGGCGAGCTTTTCTATTAAAAATTCACGCTAATATCGCGTTCACGAAATCGAAAATAAAATTACACTGCTTAAAAATTAATAATTTGTATATTTTAATACCAAATATATTCAATTAGATGAAAATATAAATGTATTTAAAGTATTTGATTTAATGGTAATTTGGGTTAATTTTTTCAAAGCAATGCAGGTAAATACTAAAAACAAAAGAAAAACTAGCATATTTCAAGGAAAAGGCGTCGGAGATGAAAAGCTTCGGAGATGAAAAATAAATTTTCTTTCATATTTGTATACATTAGGGCGCAATTAAAATACGTTTTTTAGTAAAACACAAATCTCACACCCTTATTTTATATTACCATCGAAATATTCCGTTAAATTTACTTCTACATTCAGTTATTTATTAAAAAGGAAGGCTTCAGAGATGAAATTAATTTTTACTCGGAGAAAAATGTAAATTTCGATTATTTATAACAGCAATAATTTTTCTCCTTTTTATGGATAAAATATAGGAAAATTTACCATCAGATTCTCAGGTTTATTTTAATGTGCATTAAAATTTTGTTTAAGATATTTTTAAAGTATAAAATGTCAGTAATCATTGTAAAGTAATTTTAACCTAAAACTGAAGACAAAGTTTAAACATTTTTATCAAAAATAAAAGTGAGGTCTACAAATTTTTAAAATGCACATAATGATAGAAAAAACATTGTACTTTCTGACAATATTTTTAAAAAATTTCTGAGAATTTGAAAAAAACTATGAAAATTTAATTTTATTGTAGAAGTCCTATTGGAGACATGTTGAAAAGGCTTCGAAGATGAAAGTAATTTAGTTATTACGTAAATTAAGTTGAATAAAATTATTTAATTTTCTTTTAAAAATGATAAATAAGTGCTGAATTTTCACTATGGATATTGATAATAATTATTAAAAAGTAGATTTTGTAAAATTAATCGAGACATCAAAAATGTCACTTTCAGAAAATTCACCCATATAAAATATATGATATGGTATAGATTTTTCAAGAAAATTTAATAAAAAAATATGTTTGAATTTCAAAAATTATTTTTCTTTTAATAAAATTATTTGAAATTTTAAAAAATTTTTCTGTCCAACTTTGACGTCATGCTTATTCCAAATAAAAAATTACAGGTTAATCCCTATAAGTAATTCTTATTCCGGAGAACATCAGCTTTAAAATAAATAAATGATAAAAAATAATTGTTCAAAAAAACATTTTTTGCCCAGAACTTTAAAAAAATGTAAGGACACCTATAAAAATTAAAAAAATATCTACTGCCTTCAATCACTTAATTGAACATTTTTATTTCAAATTTTATTTTTTACACTAAAAGAAAATGTATATTAAATTTTGTAAAAGTATTTTACAATTTAGGGAAAAAGTGCAACAAACCAAAATTTTAATATAAAAAATGCTAAACATTAAAAAAAGTTATGTGGAATTTAGTATAATTACAATATCAAATATCAAGAATATTGATTATTATTATTATTATTATTATTATTATTATTGATATTATTATTATTATTATTATTATTATTATTGATATTATTATTATTATTATTATTGATATTATTATTATTATTGATATTATTATTATTATTGATATTATTATTATTATTATTATTGATATTATTATTATTATATATTATTATTATTCTTGTTCATGTAAAAAAATCGTCAGCACACATTAAATTATTGAAAAACACTAAATTTCTCTCTTGTCCAGAAAACAAATTTTTACTATTTAATAAAATTCCAAATTTTCGCGCTTTCATTCAAATTTAAATTGAATACATTTTTAGTAAAAAAGAATAAAAATTACTAAAGTATTAAAAAAAAAGAATTACAAAACTATAAGTAACGGTAGTAATCAATATTTTTATCTAAAAAAAGATTATCAAAAATTCAGTGTAAATAATTGCCATTAAATTTTGATAACAAGAATTATTAGTAAACTTTCAGTACAAAAAAATTTCAAAAATTTTGTTAAGAACAATATTTTTATTACGAAAAATTACTAATATTACTAATATTACTTACATATCATCACAAATTTGGCTATTTTTATTAAAAATTATTTTATTTGTGACATTAAAATTTTAGTAATTTTTTTGTTAGTAAAAACTTGCTAATAATTAGTCAATTTTTAGTAGACTGAAGAAAATAAAAGTCCTGTGATAACAAATACGATATAACTTTTTAAATACCTATAATTTATTTACTTTTTATTTTATATTTAAAATTTACTAATTATTAGTAAATTTTCATTAAAAAAAAATTACCAAATTTTTTTAATAACAAGAATCAGTAAATTATTGGTATAAAAAGTTACTAAAATTTCAGCAAAGAACGTTATTTAGAAAAAAATAATATAATATAATTTTGCTAAAATTCGATTAATTGTCATATTTTCAATTTTTCTTTCTTGTTATTTGTTTACCGTTATTTAGTAGCTTTAAGAATTAACTTCTTTTTCAAAATTGTCTGACTATTAACTTATTAACACAATTTTCTACTTGAAAATAACTATAATTCTATAAACTTGCAAAATTCCTAACAAGTAATTAATTTATCATATATACAAACAAAGTCTGAGCAATCGTGTAATTTTTTCCCCTTTTGGTTTGAAAATTTTTTTTTTTAATTTCTCCTCAGTCTGACTATAAATCGGTTTTACTGCATAAAATTGTTTTCCCTGAGTCTGACTATAAATTGGATTTACTACTTATAATTGTTTTTCTTCAGTCTGACTGAAAATTAGTTTTACTACTTAAAAATGTTTAAAAAATCGTAGAATGAATAGAATGTTGTTGTGATATACTACTCTGACACTTTTTTCTTTGAAGAGAAACTTTTTTTCTACAAGATTCTCTGCTGAGGAAAAAAAATCAATTAGATTCGATAGATGTGTCAGGCAAAGGCTCTCTCTTTTCCCCCAATTTCTTTCGAATGGCATTGTTTGTTCTTTGTCGTGTGTTACACAGTGCCCCTAAGTATCTTCTTTTTCTTCATTTTCTTCTTCTTTCTCCAAACTCTCCAAGTCATTTCTCTTCTATTACAGTTGCTTTCGTCTCTTTACAGAAACTATAAGTAGAAATATAGTTCAGTACTGAATACAATTTTAATAAATTAGGAATTAAATGGATAATTAAAATAAAATAATATTGAAATTGCGGTAAAAGTAAAAATAATAATAATAATAACAAAAACAATCCAAATAATATTAACAATAATAATATAAGAAATAATTTATTTATTTGTTTATGGTTTTATACGTTTAAAAAGACGTCGCAAAAAACTTTAGAAAATAATAATAATTTATTTCTATTCAATTTTGAATTTTATTTTAATGAAACAAAAGTCAATGAAAATTTACCAGAAATAAGCAATTTGAAGAAAAAAATATTTAAAAATAATAATTGATTTTCATTTAATTTTGAATTTTATTTTAATGAAACAAAAGTCAATGAAAAAGTACAAAAATTACCAACTTGAAGAAAAAAATTTTAAAAAATGATAATAATTTATTTCCATTTAATTTAGAATTTTATTTAAATGAAACAAAAGTCAATGAAAATTTACCAGAAATTAGCAATATGAAGAAAAAAATATTAAAAAATGATAATAATTTATTTTCATTTAATTACTAATTTTCTTTAAATAAAACAAATGTCAATGGAAATTTACTAGAAATTATCAATTTGAAGATAAAAATATATTAAAAAATAATAATAATAATTAATATTCATTTAATTTCGAATTTTATTTAAATGAAACTATAGTCAATGAAAATTTACAAAAATTACCAATTTGAGAAAAAAATATTAAAAAATGATAATAATTTATTTTTATTTAATTACTAATCTTCTTTAAATAAAACAAATGTCAATGAAAATTTACCAGAAATTATCAATTTGAAGAAAAAAATATATTTAAAAAATAATAGTAATAATTTCTTTTCATTCAATTTCGAATTTTATTTAAATGAAACAAAGTAAATGAAAATTTACAAAAATTATTAATTTGAAGAAAATAATATTAAAAAATGATAATAATTTATTTTCATTTAATTACTAATTTTCTTTAAATAAAACAAATGTCAATGAAAAATTACCAGAAATTATCAATTTGAAGAAAAAAATATATTAAAAAATAATAATAATAATTTATTTTCATTTAATTTAGAATTTTATTTAAATGAAACAAAATTCAATGAAAATTTACCAGAAATTATCAATTTTAAGAAAAAAGTATATTTAAAAAATAATAATAATAATTTCTTTTCATTCAATTTCGAATTTTATTGAAATGAAACAAAGTAAATGGAAATTTACCAGAAACTAGCAATTTGAAGAAAAAAATATTAAAAAATGATAATAATTTATTTTCATTTAAAATTTTGAATTTTGTTTAAATGAAACAAAAGTCAATGAAAATTTACAAAAATTATTAATTTGAAGAAAAAAATATTAAAAAATGATAATAATTTATTTTCATTTAAAATTTTGAATTTTATTTAAATGAAAATAAAGTAAATGAAATTAAGTAAATAAAAAAAAATAAAGTAAATGAAATTAAATTAATTAAATAATTAAGTAAATAAATTTACCAAAAATTAGCAATTTGAAGAAAAAAATATTAAAAAGTAATAATTTATTTTCATTCAATTTCGAATTTTACTTAAATGAAAAAAAAGTCGATGAAGATTTACCAGAAATTGGCAATTTGAAGAAATTTTCTTTTTTATTAACTATTTGGAGGAGATGACTTTATTATAAATAAGTAGATAGTTATCACGCCGAATCGAATGAAGTGAGCAATTATTATACACACGGGGATGCGAGTATATATATACAGTAAAGTGAATTTGAGAAAGGGCGAGGACGACCCTTCTGGAACACTGTCACGTTTGCACGAGTGATGGGGCGTTCTTTTACATCATAAGTACAGCACAGTGAATGAACATCATTCCTCAAACACTTATTCACAGCCATAACAATATATATCGTTCCAGTGATAAATCGTTTCATTATTTTTGCATATTTCTCACACTAAATTTGCTTTTTTTGTTATTGTATTTATTTACTTATTTTTAACTTAAAAATAAAAAAAATTAACTAACTTTAAATTAAAAAAAAATTAATTAACTTCAAATTAAAAAAACATTAATTAACTTAAAATAAAAAAAATTAATTAACTTAAAATAAAAAAAAATTAATTAACTTCAAATAAAAAAAAAATTAATTAACTTCAAATAAAAAAAATTAATTAACTTAAAATAAAAAAAAAGTAATTAACTTAAAGTTAAAAAAAAATGTCTTAACTAATTAATTTATTAACCTTTATTAATTTTAATTCCTCTAATTTTTTTCGAAACAAAACAAACATTCAGTAAATTAACTGTAATAAAGAATTTTTTTGTTCACTTGAGAATAATTTCAATAAATTTAATTGAAGTACTATTAAAGGTCAATAAACAATTGTAACATAGAAAATTTAATGAAAAAAATAGTAAAAGAATATAAAAGAATATAAAAGAATATAAAAGACTATTTTTTTCTTCTACTTTTGACATAAATTTTTAGCCTTTTTTGTCAAACGACCAAGAATTGAAAAGTTTTATTCAAAATTAGAAGACAAACGATTCTATAAAATTTAATTTAATTACGATTAAAGGTCAATAAACAATAGTAAATTAGAATTTTTTGGTCGAAAGTAAATGACACTTTTTTTCCACTTTTGACATAATTTTTTAGCCTTTTTTATCAAACGACCAAAAATTGAAAAATTTTGTTCAATAAATTAGAAGACAAAAGTTTCAATAAAATTTAATTTATTTACGATTAAAGGTTAAATTAAATTAGAAATTAAAAAATTAAATTAGAATTTTTTGGGCAAGAGTAAAAAAACATTTTTTTCTTCTACTTCTAACCTTGATTTTTAGCCTTTTTTCGTCAAAGGATCATAAATTAAAAAAATTCGGTCAAAATTAGAAGACAAAAGTTTCAATAAATTTAATTTAACTACGATTAAAGGTCAATAAACAATCGTAAATTAGAATTTTTAGGTCAAAAGTAAAAGCCTTTTTTTCTTCTACTTTTGACCTGAATTTTTTGTTTTTTTTTTGTCAAACGATCATAAATTAAAAAATTTCGGGCAAAAGTAGAAAAGAAGGGGAAAATTAAAAAATTTAGGTCAGAAATAGAAAAAAAGAGAGCAAAACAATCGTAAAGTGGAAAATTTAAGTCAGAAGTAGAAGAAGAAAAGGCAAAAGTCATTCCTTCAAATTTAGGTCAAAGGGGGAACATGTAACTTACAGCGTTAGGTCATAAGGGAAAAATGTAACATAAAAATTTAGGGCAAAGCTCCATTTGCTAAATGCTTGACGAAAGATGGAAATTTATGGCAAAATTTTACAGATTAAGGTCAAAAATAGATCAAAATTATAATTTTAGTAGGCAAACAAAGTGTTAATAAATTTAGTCAATTTTTTAGGTCAATGTGACAAATTTTCTTTAAAGAAAAAAAAAAAAATTTAAAAAAAAATTTTTTATAGAATTAAAAAAAATTAAAAAGTAAATTTTTTATAGAATTAAAAAAAATTAAAATTAAATTTTTTTTATAAAATGAAAAAAAAATTAAAATGATTTTTTTATAAAATTAAAAAAAATTTATATATTCGAACAAATTTAGGTCAATATTAAGTTTTTATATTTTTACCAATTAATTCGAAATTTTTATTGAAATTTTTACTTTTATTGAAATTAGTTCCAAAAAAAGTGAAATTAGTAAAAGCAAAATTATTTTTAAAATCAAAATTTACACTGAAAAAAAATTTTATTTGATTCAATAACCGATTATTTGACTATTATCAAATAATTATTTACTTGGATCAAATAATTTTTATTTGAATTAAATATACATTGTATTTGAATTAAATATACATTGTATTTGATTCAAATATTTCATTATTTGCAGCAAATATTATTTAATTGATTCAAATTAAAATTATTTGATTCAAGTAAATATTTATTTGATAATAGTCAAATAATCGGTTATTTCAATCAAATAAATTTTTTTTCAGTGTAGTTTAGAAATAAAAGAAAGATAAGTTAAGTCAAAGAAGGAAATGAAAAATAATAAATGATGTAAAATATATAATTTCAGTTTTTATGGAGAAAAAAGATTTAAAAAATTAAAATTATAAAAATATGTATTTAAATATGTATTTAAATAAATAAATCAAAATAAAAGTTACAGTTTAGAAGTTAAAAAATGGATAATTTTGTTCAAAGAAAAAAAAAGAAGAAGCGATTTGAAATGTATGAGTCTTGCTGGGGATATAAATTCAGCGGATAATTAATGATCACAACGAAAGTAAATTTCTAATTAACTATATATATATATCCTTGGCTTATGAATATTAATTTTGCTCACATTCATTATATGAAAACCATCATTAATAGTAATTATTTTCGAATCTCAAATATTAAACCGCGTGTCTTTTCGCTGTTTTGTTCGAAACCTAATGAGCTTATTTCTTTTCTTTCGATTCTTCTTTTTTTTAGGTCAGAAATTAAATTTTTCATTTCACAGGAAAGAAAAATAAATATTTGTACGAAAATGAAAATAAATTTCTTTCAATGAATTCATTAGGCATTTGGATAAATTTAATTTAATTTTTTATAGAAAATGATGGAAATGAAAATAAATATTCCTCTTCGTTTTTTAAAACATTGAAAAATATTTTTCTCATGTCTGACTATAAATTGGATTAATTACTTAAAAATGTTTAAAAAGCTCAATAATCCAATTGATTAATTTTTGTCGTTTGTTTAATTTTTAATGATATTTATTTTTTGAAAAAAATTCTCATTTTTTGAAAAAAAATTCTTCTTTGAAGTTTTGCTGACTGTTAACGGATTTTTCAACCTGAAACTAAATAATTTTTAATAAATTTTGCTAACAAAAGTAAGTTTATAACTATAACTTTGCAAAAAATAATTTTTCCGGCAAAAAATGTTGGTTTACAAAACAATTAATTACTTTTAAGTCCGACTATAAAATGTATATTTACTACTTAAAAATGTTAATTTTTAAAATTGTTTAAGCTTTTTAATTTTTTTTTAAATAAAACTAAATTTTTTAATTCGATTAGTTATTATTTGTGATTTGTTATTAATTATTTCTTCCTTAAAAACAACTACTTCTGAAAATAACAATAATTTACAAAAACGAATAAATTTACAATAAAAAGCCAACGTAAAAAATTCAGTTAAAAAAATACATTTTCTCGACTACATTCATTGTTTTTCGAATGCGAATAAAAAAATGTAAAAAATTTTTTTTTATAATTCGTTTGACAGCAAAGAAAAAAAAATAAAATCAAATAAAAAACAAAATAAAAATAAAAAATAAAAATAAAAAACAAAATCAAATTTGTCATAAAAAACAAAATATAAAGCGATTTAAAAGTAATTTTTTCCAGAACTATGTAATTAATTCGAAGAAAATTATTTTTTTCTGTAAAAAGTTTGTGATTTCGTTTCGTTTATAAGAATTTGTTTTCATTTCATTTTCAATTTTAATTTTTTTTTCTTTGCAAGTCAATTTGGTTGGCAAGGAATACATTTATTTTTGAAAGCAATAAAAAATTTTTTTTTATTCATTTTACAGTAACGCAAAGAAAAATATATTATTAAATATTTATTTTATACTAAATTATTTTAGTAGGGAAAATTTTTGGCTTGATAAATAAAACGATGTGAAAAATGAATACAATTCCAGGTAAGTTTTTGTTTAAATTATTTTTTAAGTACAAAAACCTAGTAACAGTAAGACAATAATACAAATTGACGAAAATTTGTTTTTTCACTTAAGTTAATTAATAAGAATTTTTTTTTAATAAGAATTTATTCTTTAATAAGAATTTTTATTTATTTTAATAAGAATTTCTTAAGTTAATTTAAAAAAAAAATGTCCAAAATAATTGTATTTAGTCAAAAACTTAAATTAATGTAAAATCAAGTTTTCTGCGAAAGTAACTAAATTTTATTTGAACAAAATCAATTTTGTCAGCAAAAGAAAAAATGTAAAGCGATTTAAAAGTAATTTTTTCCAGAATTATATAATTAATTTTAAGAAAATTATTTTTTTCTCTAAAATGTTTGTGATTTGGTTTCGTTTAAAAGAATTCGTTTTAATTTCGTTTTCACTTTTCACTCTTTTTCCTTTGGCAGCCAATTTGTCTGGCTAAAAAAAAAATATAAACGAATTGAAAATAATTTCTCTTTTAAAAATTAGTTCTTCTTTCTTTTCTTTCTTCTTTTATTTTTTTTCAACGAAAAAAAAATAACGATAAATGTTAGAAAGTATCAGAAATTGTGGCGGGAGGTTTTTTTTTTTTTTATTTTTCATCCCCAATAGGCGTTAATAGTCAAGAGTTTGCAAGGCCGGTAAACGGGTTTACCACAAGATTGCTCCGCGAGGAGGAAACCTTCCAATCGTTCGCCGGATGTCCTTCGTGCTTCGTCTTTCCTTTGATTCTCATTCTCCCTCTTTAAGTCTCTTCATAGCGCCCCCTCCCCTCTACCCCTCAACTTGTTCCCTTCGTCGCGTTCATTCCCTTCGTCATTATTTTATTGCCCACGAATCAATCGATTTTCGCGAGATATTAGAGAAGTTGATTTTTTTTAATTCCCCCTCCACCCCCCCTCTTCCCTTTCGTTTTTATTTTTACAAAAAAACAAAAACAAAAGTAGACGTGGATTTTTCTTTAAAATTGAGTAAATTTGTCCCCTTCAATAATAAAAGAAAATAAATTAAAAAATAAAATAAATATTTCACCATTTAGTGATTTTTTTTTATCTTTGAGAAAAAATTCTTTAAAGGAATAAAAATCTCGACATTAAATTTTTTTAAGAATTTCACTAAATTTAGCGAAAATTTTTTTCTTGTTTTTGTAAAAATCGAGGTGAAATTAATTTTCAGCTATAATTTTGAGAAAAATATCGCTGTTCTAGAGGAAGATTTTTTTTCTCTTTAAAAATTGATTATACATATAGTCGCTAAAAGATTTAAAATAATATATGAATTAAATGTGTAATAAAATAAATTTAATAATATTATTAAAAATAAAGAAACATTAAATTAAATATCAAAGATTTTGGAAAAATTCGTAAGGAAATGAATTTTTTTAAAATTTATTATGAACTTTAAAGTTTTCTTATTTTTAGTGACATTAATTTCTAATATAGAATTATATTTTATTTTTATCGAAATTTATTATCAACTTCGAAGTTTCTTTATTTTTAGTGACATTAATTTACAATTAGAATTAGTGACATTAATTTATAATTAGAATTAAATTTTAATTTAATCAAAATTTATTATGAACTTCAAAGTTTCTTTATTTTTAGTGACATTAATTTATAATTAGAATTAGTGACATTAATTTATAATTAGAATTAAATTTTTATTTAATCGAAATTTATTATGAACTTTGAAGTTTCTTTATTTTTAGTGACATTAATTTATAATTAGAATTAAATTTTAATTTAATCGAAATTTATTATGAACTTCGAAGTTTCTTTATTTTTAGTGACATTAATTTTGTAATTAGAATTAGATTTTAATTTCCCGCATAATGGAGATATTAATTAATTTATAAAAAAAATTTCATTACTAAAATGTTTTTTTGGCATTTTTTTGAAAAACTGAATTTGAAAATTTAAATCTATAATCGCTGATTATTATTTATTTGTTGAAATTGAGGATTGAATTTCAGTCTGGAGATGGATTTAATCGCCTATCGGAATCAGTAAACGATGTTAGTTCTGGATACTGTGCGAACTTTTTATCAACGACGTCAAATTGCGAGAAAAGTCAACGGGGTAAGTTATTTAAAATACAAAACATTTTCTGAATATTGCTATTAATTGGAAAAATCTGTTTATAGAGTCAGATATATTTTTTTTAAATAAAAAAAATAAATAAATAAAAAAATAAATAAATAAATAAATAAATTAAAATTTAAAAAAATTTTAAATATAAAATGATGTAAAAAATAAATACAATTCTAGGTATATTTTTGTTTAAATTATTTTTAAGTAGAAAAATCAAGTATAAGGCAGACATTGAATGAAGTCGTGTTTCTACCTATTTTACAGTAGAATAACCTTTCAATAGTCAGACATTTAAAAAAATTATAGTAATTTAAAGTAAGAATTTTTTTTAAACATAATTAAAATATAATAAAATAATAATAATAATAATAATAATTTAAATAAGTTAAGTAGAAAAATCTGGTAATGGTCAGAGTGTCAGACATTAAAAAATAATCGTGAGTTCCTAAAAAAATTTTAGTTTTTAATTTCAATTAGTAAGTTTTGACTTTCGAGTACTGGAAAAAGTTTTATTTATCAGTGAAAAACCCATCAATAGTAAGACTATTGCAAAAATAGTTTTGAAACATATTTTTAAGTAGTACAAACATTCAAGTCTTTTAAAAAAATATTTTTTTTTAGTACTAGAAAAAGTTTTATTTATCAGTAAAAAAAAATTAAAAATTAGTAACAAAATAGTGAGAAAAATTTTTTTTTAAATATTCTTTTTAAAAAAATAATGCTGAAAGTGATTTAATCTCAAAAGTTCAATTAATTTTTAAATTTTTCAAAAAAAAAAAAATTGTCGTAAAATATTAAATTATTTTCTAAAGAATAAATAATAAAATTTTACACGTGAATTCAATTATTTTAAAAACAATTTTTATAAACTTCAACAATAAAGTAATTCATTGTATTATATATTATATAATTCAATTATTTTCGAAATTTTCAATTAAAATTTTTGAAGAAAATAGATTATTTAAGAAAAATTTAAAGAAATTCTTTAAAAGAAGTTAGTCAAGATTTCGAAAATTTCTTGATTAATTATAAAATTTTTTAAACGCATACAATTATTTTTACAAATATTTATTCAATTCAATTATTTCTAAAAAACAAAAATTATTATAAAAATATTATTTAATTATTTTTCAAAAATTGTAACATTCTTCGCATGAATTTTACATTTAATTTTAATTAATTTAATTAATTTAATTAATTAATTTTACATTTATTATTTTTACAAATATTTATTCAATTCAATTATTTCCAAAAATTATTATAAAAATATTATTTATTTATTTTTCAAAAATTGTAACATTCTTCGCATGAATTTTACATTTAATTTTAATTAATTTAATTAATTTAATTAATAATTAATTAATTTTACATTTTTACATTTATTATTTTTAAAATATTTATTCAATTCAATTATTTCCAAAAATTATTATAAAAATATTATTTAATTATTTTTCAAAAATTGTAACATTCTTCGCAAGAATTTTAAAGATTTTTATGACCTTAATTAGATATAAAAATGGAAAAAAGTGAAAAAGAACGATTATTATTAAATTATTAATAATAATAATAATAATTGTAATTGTTGAGAATTTTCAATAATTGTAATTATTATAATAATTTTCAATAATTGTAAATATTAATAATTTTTAATAATTGTAATTCTTTTAATAGTTTTCAATAATAGAATTTTTGATCAAAAATATAAATATTATAAATTATATATATACAGTATTTGGAAATAATAAATAAATAATAATGGAAATATATATTTTTTTTCTGTATAAATATATAAATAAGATGAGATGAGACATCAAGGTTGATACATAAATTGCACACATGTAGTGGTGGGTTTATTCACTTACATATGTGTATAATTTCAAGTAGTATGAGTCGAAGTAGTTAAGAAGAAGGAGGAGGGGTGGGGGGAGAAACCGCCCTCTGAAAAACGCTGTCATTCGCAGACACGACGACCCGTCGGCAGGTCGACGTCTTATATACTCCATGTAACACACGGTCGACAATATTTATTTTCGCATGAGACTTTGAGATCGTTGATCGACTCTATCATATCACATGTTTTTGCCTCGCTTACAAAAGCCTCTAATTTCGAGTCGAAATGTTACAAGAAAGAAAATGAGAGAAAGAAAAAAAGAGAGAGAGAGAGAAAAAGAAAGAAAATGAGAGAGAAAAAGAGAGAGAGAAAAAAAGAGAAAATGAGAGAGAGAAAAAAGGAAGAAAAGCAAAGAAGAAAAGAAGCTTCGCTCAAAAATGTTTCAGACCTTTATATTTTATAAAGAAATAAATATTCTTTTCGATTTTTTATTTTTTTTTTGAAATTAATATTATAGAATTTTTTTTCCAAAAAGTTCACTCTACATTTCCATAATATTCAAATATAATCTAAAATTTTAACTGAAATTTATTTTTAAATCAATTTTTAATCAAAACTTCTACTAGAATATAATTATTTAAATGCAAAAGTAAATAATATATTGAATAATTGAATATTTCTGAAAATTTAATTGTCATAATGAATTTTATTAACAAATTTTTTAATAATTCAATTCTATTGTCGAATTTTCTTAAAATTTGAATAATTAAAATGCTGCGATGAGTTTTATGAGAATTTTCAAATTTATTCGATTACAATTCAATTTTACAAAATTTAAATTATTCGCAAATTCTGCAATTAAATATATATTTAAAAATAAAAACTTAAAGAAATTTCAATAAAAATCCTAGTAAACTTTTAAAATAAATTATTTCTACAAAATTTGTTGTCATAAATATGAAAAATTAAGAATTTCAATAATTTTAGTTTGAAATTTTTTTAAAATTTAATAATTTCTAAAAATCCATGTAATGCTTTTAATACTTCAGTATGATTTAAAATTTTTAGGCGAATTTTAATAAGATTTTTAAGAATAATTACATTTTTCGAGGAATTTGATTAAAATTCTGAATTTGATTTAAATTCTGCAATGAGTTTTATTATTTATGAAAATAATTGAAATACTAAAAGAATTTTATTATTTATGAAAATAATTGAATCTCTGTAGAAATATTAATATTTATGAAAATAATCAAATTATTGCGAAGAAATTTACCTATAAAAAAATTTGTAAATAATTGAATTACTATATAATTTTTCATTATTTATAAAAATAATTGAGTGCGTAGAATTGTATTCAAATATTTTTTAATACCTAATAGAATTCTTTTGGAAAATTTTATTGAAATTACATATAATATTGAAAACTATGGAATTTTAAAAAAAGAATTTGATTAAAATTTTGTAAAATAATTAAATATCAGAGAAGAATTTTCTTATTTATAAAGAGAATTGAAATTTTGACGAGAATTTAAAAAAAATTTTATACACTTTTGAATTTAATAACTATGTTACTAAATTAGTAAGTTGGTAACTAATTTAGTAACTAAATTACTATTCTCTTTGGAGAAGCTAAATTCGTGGAATTTTTACAAATCGTTGACTTTGGTGTTTTATTCGAAATAAAATTTCATTCATAGTTAAAAATCGAAAATTTTGGAAAATAAGACTTTTTTGAATATTTTGTTGAAAAATGTAGAAATAACTTTAAAACTATCATTATCATCTTGTAGAGCATTAAAAAACGCTTCGATTGACCTATTTTTGAAGCTAATTTGATTAGAAATAAAGAAGTTATTCATATTTTAAAAAAACAGAAATTGTGATAGAAACTTAAAATAATTTTTTTAATGTTGAACTTGAATTTTTAATCAAATAAAGAGAAAAAATTATTACAGCAATTAGGAATAATTGTTCAAAATTTATATTTTATTTTTATTAACAACTCTATGAGGAAGAAAAGTGTTCATGAAATGATCACCAAAATTATAACAAAAATATATAACTTGGCAGCGGTTTTAATAGATTTTTATCTAATATAACAAATAATTGTTAATATAATAATTTATAAATTATTATTGAATATAAAAAGGACCACAAAAAATTTTTTTTTCTTTGTAATTATAAGTAGTTAAAACATACGAAAAGTTAATTTAAATACGATTTTAGTTGCTAAAAGATTTAAATGAAATATTAAATATATATTTAATAATAATAAATAGGTATTCAATGAAATTAAATATAAAAGCGATTTTGGAAAAATTCGTAATGAAATGAATTTTTATTTCAAAATTTAAGTTTCTTTATTATTAGTGACATTAATTTATAATTAGAAATAAATTTTAATTTGATCAATATTTATTATGAACTTTGAAGTTTCTTTATTTTTAGCAACATTAATTTCTAATTAGAATTATATTTTAATTCAATAAAAATTTATTGTGAACTTCGAAGTTTCTTTATTTTTAGTGACATTGATTTTGCAATTAGAATTAGAATTTAATTTCTCGCATATTGGAAATATTCATTAATTTGTAAAAAAAAATTTATTTCTTAAATTTTTATGGAATTTTTTCAAAAAACTGAAATATTCTTTTTGGTTTTTTATTCTTTTTTGAAATTAATATTAAAAATTTTTTTTTCTTTTGCCCTTTTTTCAGATTTATTTAAATCGAAAGTTTTTTTATATTTTTTTGTCTGACTGACACTTTTAGCAACTGCTTAAAATTATATTATTTATACAAATTTTTTTGCTGAGGAATATTTATTTATTACGTTCCATTCATGCAGATGGTTTGAATTTAAGATTTTGAAAAAGAAATAAAATATTATTAATATTATTATTTAATAGATATTATTTAATAGATTTTTATCTAATATAACAAATAATTGTTAATATAATAATTTAACAATTATTATCATTGAATATAAAAAGGATCATAGAAATTTTTTTTCTTTTTCTTTATTTAAAAGTAGTTAAAAGTTAAAACATACAAAAAATTATTTAAATACGATTTTTAATGTAAATAATTACAAAAATATTTAATATATAATATGAAAAGTTATTATTTCGAAATAAAATAAAAAAATTGTCGTTCAAACATTGTCGTCAATACAAAAAAATAATTACAATTTTTTTCTTAAGTATTTGATTTTTAAATTCGCAAAAAACATGTTTAGGATTCAAAATTGTATATAGTAAAATGACAGAAAAGGGATTTTTTAATTTTTCCTAACAATGTAGAAGGAAAATTGAATTATGGTTGTGCCAAACCGTTTTCCATTAAAATAACGGTCAATTTACAGTGTGTGGTAGAAAATTTCCACAACCACAAACTGAAGTCGTCATCTCCTATGATGCCAATTTTTGAAATTACATCCAAAAATAACCGAAAACTTGTTGTAAAAATTCGAATTTTAGTTTTACTATATAAAAATTTTATTTTCATCGATTACTCGAAATAGAATTTTTTTCCAATTTTTTTAAAGCGTTTCTGCCTGATGAATAATTATTTTCTAATTATTTTTTTTTTTTTTTATTATTTTTTCTTGTTTAAAAATAATTAAATATTATTCTTCCGTCTGACTATAAATTAGAGTCGCTGGTTAAAAATTGAATTTCTTTATCTTTTTCGACTGTTATCTACATTTTTCTTTAAAAAAAAAAATTATGGCAATGCCTATAAAAATTATTTTCTTCCGTTTGTACAAATTATTTTCTTTCTTTTGTACAAAAAAGATTTTTTTTCCGCCTGAGTAGAAATTTAATTATCTACTGAAAAATAACAGCGATTGTTTCTTTGAAAATTAATTTATTTTTTCTTTCTTTTTATTTTGCTAAAATGCCTAAAATTCACGCTACGATTTTTCGTTCTGACTATTATCTTCTTTTTCTCCTTAAAACAAAAGAAATGAGTCAGAAAAAATTACAGATAAAACTGAAACTAAAATAAATGAAAAACTAAAAGTTACAACTAAAACTATTTTAGAAAAAATTATTTATTTATTTAAAAAAAAGAAATTCTTCTTTTTCTCCTTGAAAAAAAAGAAATGAGTCAGAAAAAATCACAGAAAAAATAACAGATACAACTAAAACTAAAATAAATGAAAAACTAAAAATTACAACTAAAACTATTTTAAAAAAAATTATTTATTTATTTAAAAAAAGAAATGAGTTAGAAAAAATGGAATTAAAAACGAAAGGGTTTGGAAAGTGAAGCAAAAAATAGAAACGATTTAAAAAAATAGTTTTAGTTGTAATTTTTAGTTTTTCATTTATTTTAGTTTTAGTTATAGTTGTAATTTTTAGTTTTTCATTAGTTTTCGTTTTAGTTATAGTTGTAATTTTTAGTTTGTTATTTTTTTAGTTTTAGTTGTAATGTTTCGTTTGTCATTTTTTTTAGTTTTAGTTTTAGTTGTAATGTTTAGTTTTTTAATTATTTTAGTTTTAGTTTTCGTTTTAGTTATAGTTGTAATTTTTAGTTTGTCATTTTTTTTAGTTTTAGTTTTAGTTGTAATGTTTAGTTTTTCATTTATTTTAGTTTTAGTTTTCGTTTTAGTTATAGTTGTAATTTTTAGTTTGTCTTTTTTTTAGTTTTAGTTTTAGTTTTAGTTTTAGTTGTAATTTTTAGTTTTTCATTTATTTTAGTTTTAGTCCTCTAAGTACAGTATTTTTTTAATTCTCTTATTAGAGGATTAAAAATTTTTTTTTTACTTTTTTATTTATTTCCTTTTTTTTTATAATGTACGAAAGAAAGTGATTGAATAAGTTGAAGGGCATTATAGGCGACATATATAGAGAGAGAGAGAGAAAATAAAAAGGGCCGTCCCTCACTTATTGGGGAATTTGAAATAAGAAATTCCCATGTCCATTGGAATTGCATCCCTACGCTGTTGGATTTTCCCTTCGATAATTGACACTTTACACCCAGCATTGGCTGTAGTATTTGCAACCGACAGTATACGGACCAACCAACCAACCACCCATAATTCGATCATAACCTATAATGCCGCAATTTCTCTATCGTAATCGTATTACGCAACAACCTCACACCTTTCCTCCTTTTTCACGTTTTAACTTTTTAACAAACCCTTCGAATAAAAATACATCACTCTCAATTCTACCCCACATACTCTATATACACATAAAAGAGTCGCAATGAATTTCGATGTAAAATGTGTGTCAAAAAAAAAATTTTTTTTTCATTTACTTTTTTTTTATTACTATACATTTATTATATTGAAGCGGTGACTGACTTCTTACACAATTTTTAAATAAAATTAAAAAAATTTAAAATTTTCAATTTAACTTTTCTTTTATAAACATAAAATACGAATTGAAATTTTTGTGTCTCTTTTTTTTCCAACGTAAACTATGAAATTATCACGAATTCTAATACAAAAGAACCAAATTTTTTTTATTTCAGACAATAATTTCACTTTAAATAACTTTAATTTAAAAAACTTTCATTATAAATAATTCTTGAACAACAATCATAATATTATTGTTTGGAAATTTTGTAATGGAAATTTCAAATAAATATTTCAAAATTTATTTAAATTTAAAAGAATTGCATCAATAATATTCATATGTAAATCAATTTCAAAAGGTTACAATTTATACTAATTTTTTAATAAAATTTTTTAATAAAATTTTTTAATAAAATTTTTTAATAAAATTTTTTAATAAAATTTTTTAATAAAATTTTTTAATAAAATTTTTTAATAAAATTTTTTAATAAAATTTTTTAATAAAATTTTTTAATAAAATTTTTTAATAAAATTTTTTAATAAAATTTTTTAATAAAATTTTTTAATAAAATTCTTCAATTATTTAAAAATTTGTTGATTAAATTCTTAACAAGAACTAAATTTTAAAAATCATTCAATTATTTATAATAAATTATTTACTTTTGTATTTAAGTAATAAAATTTTATACAAATTCCTCGAAAAATGTAACGATTCTTAAAAATTTTATTGAAATTTGTCAAAAGAATGAAATTATTAAATTAAAATCTTGATTGTAAAATTTTTGAAAAGGTTTCAAATGAAAATAGTTTAAAATTTGAATTCTCTATTTATATTTTCAACTGGCAACTTTGAAGAATTATTTTTTTTTAAAGTTTAATTTTATTTTTTTCTAAATAATTTGAAGTTAAATAGAAATTTTTCCGAATATGCGAGTTTCTTAATATTTTCGTATTTTATGAAAATTTTTAGAAAATAATTAATTTCTTCACAGAATTTTAATACAATTTTCTAATATACTTTAATTCATTAAAGGAATTTTATAAAAATATAAAGAAAATAATTAAATTCTTTTGAAGAATTTCTTTGTGTGTTTTTTTAAATACTGTATTTTTTCAAATAATTTTAATTGAAACTTTTTGAAAAAAATGGAGTTTTAAAATAATCGTGACGGTAAATATTTACAATGAAATATTTGATTTTTAAAGTTTAATAAAATTTTATTAAAAATAATTTAATTCCTCCGGAGAATTTTATTATTGACAAAAAATAGTTTAGTTTTTGCCATTAATTTTATTGACAATAAATTTCTTGACAAGAATATGTTTCAAATTTTTGATAATTGAAATTCCTCTAAAGAATTTTTTTAATGAAAATAAATATAAATTGCCAAAAAATTTTATTTTTTTTGAAGAAAATTGAATTTATAATAAGAATTTTATTGAAAGTTTTAAAAAATTATTGAAATCCTTAGAAGAATGTTATTATTTAGGAAAATTGTTGAATTCTTCAAAACATTCTTTCTATGAAGATCATTGAATTCTTGCAAAGAATTTTATAATTTAAAAAACAATCTAAAATCTTCAAAAGACTTTTATTTTTTTATGATAATAATTAAAATCTTTAAAAGAATTTTATGGAATAATTTTATTTAAAAATTTTCAAAAATAATTGAAATCCTTTAAAAAATTATGTTATTTAAAACAAAAATTGAAATTTTGCTAAGATTTTCATTAAAATTTTTGAAAAATAATATTATTTCGATGAAAATTGAAATTTTGTTGAATAATTTCATTGAGATTCCATTGAAGATAATAGAAATTTTAGAAAGAATTTTATCAAAGATTTTTGAAATAAATTGAATTTTTTTAGAAACTTTTTAACGAATTAAAAAGTAAAAGTTTAATTCCCGAGTAAAATTTTATTGATAATAATTAAATTTTCGAAATAAGATTTTATTATATTAAAAAATAATTGAATTTTTTCAAATGATTTATTAAGATTTTGTAATTTGCATAATAATAGTAAATTAAAATAATTTACAAGTTTTTATTTACAGTTTCACACAGATTTGAAAATTTTCAGTTTTTCTAAAATGTTTACAACTATTTTTTGTAATATTTCGAAATAAATAATTTTTTAGCCAACAATTAATTGCAATTTAAAAAAAAAAATTCTTTCAAAAAGAAAAATTACATGTTTCAGACAGAAATTAGTTTCAAAGTTGAAAATTATGTTAATTATTATAATTAAAGTAATATTTTTTATTATTGTAAAAATTTTTAACGAACTGGTTGTTGTATAGTGTCTGACTGAACCAAGAAAAAATTATTATTGTAATAATTTATAAATAAATAAACAATTTATGTGTTAATATTTTATTCTCTTTCTTACAATAAGAAAGAGTTTTTTTCCACTGGATTTAATTCATAAAAAAAGTTAATTCATAAAAATTTTGAATTATAAAAATATAGAAATATAATTCTAAAAATAATGTAAAATGTCCGAACAGATATTTTCATTGTTCCACTGAAAATCATATAACAATAAATTAACAAATATTTCCGACTCAGTGAACAGTAATAATTTATTGAAAATTATGTGCCCTAATTTGAAAAATACATCAGCTGAGTTATCAATTGAATTTTCTCTTTTCACTTGAGAATTCGATTTGTCGAGGAAAATCTGAATTCGAACAAAACAAAGTTAACGTCAAGTGGCTGCCCGTGGCGAATCTCAGTGTAACATTAAATCATTCCCCCTCCTTTATATATTATATACACTCTCGCATTTTATCATTTTCCTCATGATTCTAATTTTATTTCACTCATCAGAAAACTTTATTTTCGAGAGTCGAGACCAATGACTCACTTTCGAAATTGACATTGAGAAGTTTATTTATTTTCTCAAATTTTTCTATTATAGTCTTTTTATTTTTCAAGAAAAAAAAATTTATTCGAGAAAAAAATATTTTTTCGAGAAAAAAATATTTATTCAAGAAAAAAAAATTTATTCTAGAAAAAATATTTCTTTCTCTGAATAAATTAGTTCGATTATAACTAACATAGAGCAATAATTACAGAAATTTCTTATTATTAAAATATTTGATTATATTTGAATTTTTGAAACAAGTTTGAAAAATTAATTTAAAATAGTATTAAACATTTTTTTTCTTTTAATTTCAGAGAGTGATATTTATCATACTCAGGAGTACCGACACGAACCTTGGCTTCAAGATGGTGAATATATTTTTTCTTTTCAATTTTTATTAAAAAGTCTTAATTTTCTTTTATTTTAAATTTCTATTAATTAATTTTCTACGACATGAATTATTATTATTTACTAAACACTGAATTTAACGATCATTCCGAGATGATAATTATTATTATTATTGTCGATAATATTTTTTAAATAATTTCACAAACATTAAAGGTGAATAATCCTGTAAGTTGACAAATCATTTAAAATAATTTAAACATTATTTTTTTATTTTAAAAAACAATTTATAAACAAAAAAAAATATTTTATTTAAAATAATATTTATGAGGCCTCATATTTATAAACAAAAATTTTTTTTTTCTTATAGTTTTTAATTAATTAAAAAATTAATAACTTTAAATGATTTCCACTGTCCATTTGAATTTTGAATGACTTCCATTCATAGACAAAAAATTAATATTTAATTTAAAATAATATTTATAAACAATTTTTTTTTGTAATAAAGTTTTCGATTCATTAAAAAATTAACTTTGAATGATTTCCATTGTCTATTTGAATTTTGAATGATTTCCATTTATAAACAAAAAAATAATATTTAGTTTTAAATAAAAATTCATAAATAACATTTTTTTTCTCATAAAGTTCTTGATTAATTGAAAAATTAACTTTGAATGATTTCCACTGTCAACTAGTTATTGGAAAAAAAATTCAACACAGCAATATTTATTCAGGTTAATAGTTCGAAGATTATAATTTTTTTCTTGATCGCGCTCGATGACAAGTGTAAAGCACATCAAAGAAATGACAGCTCAATGAAATATAACATTGACGAATCGTGTTTTCAATAAAAGAGCGTGAAAAAGGAAAAAAATAATAGAAAAAAAAAAAAAATAGGAGAAGCAAGTCGCGCAATTTTGTAATTGCCCCATCGACACTTCCATTAGTTTGATTAGTTGTTAGTGGTGACTGGTGCCAAGGGAAAATATATCAAAGGAACATATCAAAAAGTCTTCTTAAATGGAGAATCATTAAAAAATTGTTTAGAATTTTCCATTTTTACTATTTTAGAAAAAAATTTTCTTCTTCAATTTTCGCGGCAAAAAAAAATTATTTATAATGATTGGAATAATTAATTTTTGAATTAAAGGAAATTAGATAGTATTAAATTTTACTATAACAATAATTTATTTGTCAAGTTTTTTATTTCGATTTTTCAGCTTTGGATTTTATTTTATTTTTTTATTGAATAATTTTTTTGACAACAATTAGTTACACTTTATGAAAAAAAAATTTATTTAGAACTTTAGATTCAATGAGAATTGTTAGAAATTTGCGAGAAATAATTTTCAATTTTTACTATTTTCGGACACAATATTTCTTTTTCAATTTTTGCAGCAAAAAAAAAATATTTGTAATGATTAGAATAATTAATTTGTTAATTAAAGTAAATTAGATATTATTAAATTTTACTATAACAATAATTTATTTGTCAAGTTTTTTATTTCGATTTTTCAACTTTGGATTTTATTTAATTTTTTTATTAATAATTTTTTTGACAAAAATTAGTTATACTTTATGAAAAAAAAATTTATTCAGAACTTTAGATTCAATAGAACTTAATTGTTGATTGTTAGAAATTTGCGAAAAATAATTTTCAATTTTTACTATTTTCGGACAAAATATTTCTTTTCAATTTTTGCAGCAAAAAAAAATTATTTATAATGATTAGAATAATTAATTTGTTAATTAAAGTAAATTAGATATTATTAAATTTTACTATAACAATAATTTATTTGTCAAGTTTTTTATTTCGATTTTTCAACTTTGGATTTTATTTAATTTTTTTTTAATAATTTTTTTGACAACAATTAGTTACACTTTATGAAAAAAAATGTATTTAGAACTTTAGATTCAATGAGAATTGTTAGAAATTTGCGAAAAATAATTTTCAATTTTTGCAGCAAAAAAAAAAATGAATAATAATTCAATTAAAGTATTAAATTAATTAATACTAATTAATACTAATTTAATTAAAATTAATTTAATTAAAATAAATAAAGTAGTGTTAAATTTTAATATAACAATAATAATTTATTTGTCACCTATTTATTTAGATTTTTCTACTTTGGATTTTATTTTTTTTTTTTTTTTCATTTTATTTGTACACAGATTTGTTAAATATGCCATTTTTTTGCAATCTTCACAATATTTCGAAATAAATAATTTTTTTGGGTAACAATTAGTTCTGTTTTACAAAAAAAAATATGATTTAGAACTTTGATTCAATGGGAATTGTTAAAAATTTGCAAAAGATAATTTTCAATTTTTACTACTTTAGAAAAAAATATTTTCTTCAATTTCTGCAGCAAAAAAATTATTAATAATAATTTAATCAAAGTATTAAATTAATTAATACTAATTAATACTTATTTAATTAAAATTAATTTAATTTATGTAAATTATATAAAGTATTAAATTTTAATACAACAATAATTAATTTCTCACTTATTTATTTCGATTTTTCTACGTTGGAAATATTTTCCACTATTTTATTCTCACCCTGATTTGTTAAATAAGCGATTTTTTGGTAATTTTTACAATATTTCGAAATAAATAAATACTTTTCTTGGCAACAATTTGTTGTATTTAATAAAAAAAAATTAATTAGAATTCTAGATTCAAGAAGAATTGTTAGAAATTGGCGAAAGACAAAATAATAATAATTAAGAGTATTTTTTCTTAATTACAGGTAGCAGTTGTGAGACAGAAGATAGTGAACACTACATGCCGGATTTTCAAAGAAATACCAGTAAGTTTACTTGAAAATATTTTTTACACACAATTTAATTTAATTTAATTAAATTCTTTCAATCAATTATTTTAATTATTTTAATCAATTAGATCATTTTTCGAAATTCTTTTATAAATACAAATTTTATATTAATATTTTTTCATAATAGCGAATATTATTAAAATACGCCTAAAAATTTTGTTTTCCAAAAAAGAGAATTTAGTTGAACGAAAATAGTATTATTCCCATTTTATTCCTTCTTGAAAGTAAGAAAAAAATTGAAGAATATTTGTAATGTTATATTAAAAAAAAGAAAGTAAAATACTTTTAATTTTACTCTTCCGTTTCATTAGAAAACGAAATTTATTATTTAATTGGGGAAAAAAATTCTATACAGTTCAAATATGATTCGGGAATTGTAAATCATTGGATAATATTATAAACCAAATGCATGCTAAGGAAGGCAATTTCCATGTGAGCGGATGCGTGACGGAAATGTCAAAAGGTGCACGTTAATGTAACAACATCATCAAGTTCTGCAAATGTCACTTAAACTGAAGACAATTTCAAATCTGCTTCCGAAGTTCAACATGCGCCTTGAAACTGCCTTCAATTAAATACAATACTAAACAAAAAAATAGAATTCCAAATTTTTAACAAAGTGAATAAATTTTTCTTTTTGTTTTTCTTCCATTTTTTAATTTTGACAAATTGAAATAAAATAAAAAATAAAGAAAATAAAATAAATTTATTATTATTACCAACACTATTATTTAAATAATTTCTTTTGACAAAAAAAATCTTTCGATTATTACTTTGAAAAAAATTTTAATCGATTCAAATAACTGACTAATTGACTATTATCAATTAAATATTTACTTCAATCAAATAATATTTTTTAGAGTCAATTAAATAGTATTTGCTTCAAATAGTGAAGTTATTGATTCAAATACCATTTAATTAACTCCAATAAATATTATTTGATTGAAGTAAATATTTAATTGATAATAGTCAATTAATTGGTCATTTCGATCAATTAAATTTTTTTTAGTGAACTACTAATAAAAAAGTACATTCTTAATATTTATATTAGTACTTATAATAATAATTAATCATTTTTGTATTATTATTATAATTATAAATATTATTCGTTCTTTTATTATTATTATTAATCGTTTTATTATTATTATTAATATTATTATTATTATTATTATTATTATTATTATTATTATTATTATTATTATTATTATTATTATTATTATTATTGACTGAAAGAATAAATTATTTTTATTCAGGAATTAAATAATTATTTTTATTACATAATTAATTTGTTACTTTTATTACTGAATTAATTACCAACGTTTATTAAAATATTAATAAGATTAATAATACAAAAATATTAATTAATTTCCACTATTATTTATTTCCTAATTTATTTATTTTTCCAATTTAATTTACTACCTAAATTTAAAATATAATATTTCCAACTACAGTCTTTTTTTATTTCTTTTTTACTGACGTAAAATACTGGATTTTTGCAAAGAGAAAAAAAAATCTTGGCAAAATTTTTAATTACGATTGAAATTATAAAATCTATTTGTTCGGTGTGTAATGAAAAAATTTCAAGATAAAAAAAGGAGAGATTTTTTTTTATCTGAACGAAGAACTTTGTGTACAAGAAGTTTATCGCCCAAGAGGTGATTTGAAATGATCCCTCTTGGCTGGGGATTTTTAAATTAGCGCAAAAAAATCAACACAAGACTTCCGTTCCCCGGTCATCGATATCGGATTACGCGAGTAAGCACTTTATATCGACGCTGTATACTTTTTCTGCATAGATAACTTGCCTCCTCCTCCTTCTTTTTTTTTTTTATTCTCTCCCTTATTCTATATTGCTCGCGCGATTTATTTTTCTTTTATCTCATGATACAAGTTTTAGCTTCTAAAAATTATCTTTCTCTATTAGTCTCTCTCTCTCATCTCGAGAGGATTTTTTAATTTTTTCTTGTGTAAATAAAAATTATACACTTTAAATTGCATTTTTCGTCAAAAAAAAAAAAACAAAAAAAAACGATGAGGCAATAAGGTAATTCAAATTTGACTATATGGACGAAAATAATAATGATAATAATAATGATAATAATAATAATAAAAATAATAATAATAATAATAATAATAAAAACAATAATAATAATAATAATAATAATAATAATAAAAATAATAATAATAAAAATAATAATAATAACAATAATAATAATATTAAAATAATTTTATTTTAACTTTTGCAACTTCTTTTATTTATTTTGTGATAATTTTCAATTTCTTGTTTATTATAGAATTTTTAAAATTTTATTTCTTTCTTCACTTTTTCTTTTTGCTTTCGAACAATTTTTTATTGTTCCTTCCGTATATTTTATTTTAATTATAATTTTCTCCACTTTGATTTATTTTTTCCATAATATTCTTTTTTTATTTGGAAACAAATTTTGAAAATTTTATTTCTATAACAAAAAGAAGAAAATTTTTACAAAAAAAAATTATTAATGAATAATAATTCTCAATATTTTTTATTTTTCATTATAGAATTTTCAGTTTTTTAATTTTTTTTTAGTTTATTTCTCTCTTTACTTTTTTCTTTTTCTTTCGAACAATTTTTTATTGTTCCTTCCGTACATTTTATTTAATTATAATTTTTTTCATGTTTATTTAGTTTTCCCATAATATTCTATTTAAATTTAAAAAGAAATTTTGAAAATTTTGCTGCTATAACAAAAAGAAGAAAATTGTACAAAAAATTTTTTAATGAATAATAATTCTCAATATTTTTTATTTTTATTTTCAATAATTATTTACAATATTATTTATTTTTATTTCCAATAATTATTTTCAATATTTTTTATTTTTATTTTCAATAATTATTTTCAATATTATTTATTTTTATTTCCAACATTTATTTTCAATATTTTTTATTTTTATTTTCAATAATTATTTTCAATATTTTTTATTTTTATTTTCAATAATTATTTTCAATATTATTTATTTTTCATTACAGAATTTTCAGGTTTTTAATTTTTTTTATTTTAATTCTTTCTTTACTTTTTTCACATTACTTTTTTTCTTTCTCAGACAATTTTTCATTGTTCCTTCCGCATCTTTTATTTGATTACAAATTTTCTTTATTGAAACAATTTTTTTTCTATAATATTCTATTTAAACTTAGAAACAAATGTTGAAAGTTTTGTTTCTATAACAAAAAGAAGAAAACCGTATAAAAAAAAATTATTGAAAAGAATAATTATTCCCAATTTTTTTTAATTATTCTTTTCAATAATTATTTTCTTTATATTCAGAAATGAAATTCTCGAAATTTATTATTGATTAATAAAATAAAAAATCCAGTGAAGCTTTAAATTTAGAAACAAAATTCACAAATATTGTTTTTCTTTTAAAGAGTCACTCGAAAATAAGCTCTAAAATAAAATAGAAAATAGATTATTAATTTTTCATTATTAAAATTAATTTATTAATAATCCATTAAAGTAATTTTCCATCGAAATTAATTCTTTTCTATTTTATATTATTTAAGATAAATTTATTTTATTTAAGTTAATTATTTCGTTTTTTTAATTATTTTTTAAAATTATTTCCTGAAAAACGAATTAATTAATTGCATATTTACAAACCAAGTTCGTTGAAAAGAACTATTTTTCGAAAATATCGAAAATTATTTTTTTTAATAAAAAAAAAATTGTGGAATATTTATTTTTCAGAAATAATATTTTTGTTCGATGTGTTTTTATTTTTTTTTTGTTTTTTTTATTGTTGAGGAATAATGCAACTCTCTCGCGGCAATATAAATATGAGCGCAACATGTAATAAAGAGTAAAATTAAATTGTGCGATAAATTTTTCGGTAAACAAAGGTAAAATTGAATAAATATGAAGCTCATGTTTTGAAGGGTATTATATCTTCTCATCGAGAGAAGTTAAACCAATAGATTTTCAACCCCTACTGTATATCGGCCCAATTGCCCAAGGGCTGTTTACAATTGTCTAGCGCAGCGCTTATTAATAGCAAACAATAGAAGAATCGAATGTTCAACTAAATCTTCATTCCACATATTATGTCATTCAAAATTAGTTTCTTTTTTTTCAAAGAATATTTTTCATTAAAAATTAAAAAAAAATAAATTTTATTAATTTAATTTAATTTATTAATTAATTATTTGCTATTGTTTCTTTTTTGTTTCTTTGTTAAAATTATTTGGCTAATTTTTTTTTTATTTTTTAGGTCGAAAAATTCAAAAGTCGTAAATATTTATTTCCCCTAGAATTAAAGTTGAAAAAATTCAAAAGTCGGAAATATTTATTTCCCCTAGAATTAAAGTTGAAAAAATTCAAAAGTCGGAAATATTTATTTCCCCTGTAATTAAAATTAAAAAAATTGAAAAGTCGGAAGTATTTATTTTCCCTGTAATTAAAATTAAAAAAATTAAAAAGTCGGAAATAGTCATTTCAATAACTGTATTTTTAACTAGAAAATTCAAAAGTCGAAAATATTTCATTCTCTTGCAATTAAAATTTGAAAAAATCCAATGGTCGGAAATACTTCATTTTCCTTATTTTTATTTTTGAAAAGTCGAAAAATTCAAAACTCAAAAATATTTAGTTTTCTCTATTTGTATTATTGAAAACTGAAAAAAATCAAAAGTCGAAAATAATTATTTTTCCTGTAATTAAAATTTAAAAAATTCAAAAGTCGTAAATATTCAATTTAATAGTATTTTGAACTCGAAAATTCATCAGTCGAAAATATTTATTTTTCCCTATTTTTATTTTTGAAAAGTCGAAAAATTCAAAAATCGAAAATACTTCATTCCCTTGAAATTAAAATTTGAAAAAATTTAAAAGTCGAAAAACACCTAATTTTTTTTATTTTCAATTTTGAAAAGTCGAAAAATTCAAGAGCGAAAATATTTATTTTCCCATGAATATATATTTAGAAATATTATTATTTCCCCTGTAATTATAGTCAGAAAAATTCAAGGGTCGGAAATATTCAATTTAATTGTATTTTAAAGTAGAAAATTCATCAGTCGAAAATATTTACTTTTTCCTATTTTTATTTTTAAAAAGTCGAAAAGTTCAAAAGTCGAAAATACTTAATTCCCTTGCAATTAAAATTTGAAAAAATTCAAAAGTCGAAAAATACTTAATTTTTCTTATTTTCAATTTTGAAAAGTCGAAAAATTCAAGAGCGAAAATATTCAATTTAATTGTATTTTAAAGTAAAAAATTCAAAAGTCAAAAATATTTACATCACTTGTATTCAAAAATTCGAAAAAATCAAGAGCCGAAAATATTTTTCCCTTGCAAATATAATTTAAAAAATTCAAAAGTCGAAAATATTTATTACGTTAGCACTTAAAATTCAAAAATGCACGAAAATATTTATTTCCCCATTATTTATAAAGTCCGAAAAATTCAAAAGTCGAAAATATTTAATTTCCTTATGATCAAAAATCGAAAATTTCCAAAGTCGAAATTATTTCAAAATTATATTCCGTTCATAATATTCAAAACACAAAAAAAACTGGTAATATTTATTCTCCCTCGCACAATCAAAACTCAAAATTTTTATTTTGAAAAAAGAATTTTTAAAATCTCCTCTTTTAAATTAAAATAATAATAATTTATTTTGTTGGTGAAAAATAAATTTGCAACTAAAAATAAAATTATATTTACACATATATATTTCCTTCTTGTCGAAATTGAACTGAATGAATTAGTGGATAAAATGTTAATTCTTTTTTATGCGCGTTTATAAAATGAATTGATTGTACGAAATTTTTGACCTGTACTTCCCACGGCCGAATCTGTTTGATTTATCGAAGTCACCCCTTGAATGGTTTGAATCGTCAGCGCCCCATTACAGTCCCCCCCCCCTACTCCACCCACGTGCCATTGCAACGATGCGCCACCTCACTTCCGGTACGACACGCGTCCTTATGTTTCATTCTGTCCTCTCAAGCGTTTTTCCTTCTCTTTTTATTTTCCAATAAAATCAACAAAGAGTACTTTTTTCTAAATTTCCATTTTTTTTCTTAATTTTTTAATTGCAAATTCTAATTTCTTCTTTGGTTATTGGACTTCAGTAATATTCCTTATGTACTTTAGTGGAATATTCTATTAGCATTTCAAATTTTTTTCGGTGGAATATTCTTTTAGTATTTCCATTCTTTTAGTGGAATATTCTTTCAGTATTTCCATTTTTTAGTGGACTATTCTTTTAGCCGCAATATTTTTGTAGTATTTCTATTTTATTTGTGGAATATTCTTTTAGTATTTCCATTCTTTTAGTGGAATATTCTTTCAGTATTTCCATTTTTTAGTGGAATATTCTTTTAGTATTTCTATTTTATTTGTGGAATATTCTTTTAGTATTTCCATTCTTTTCGTGGAATATTCTTTCAGTACTTCCATTTTTAGTGGAATATTCTTTTAGTATTTCTATTTTATTTGTGGAATATTCTTTTAGTATTTCCATTCTTTTAGTGGAATATTCTTTCAGTATTTCCATTTTTTAGTGGAATATTCTTTTAGTATTTATATTTTATTCGTGGAATAATCTTTTAGTATTTCCATTCTTTTAGTGGAATATTCTTTCAGTATTTCCATTTTTTAGTGGAATATTCTTTTAGCCGCAATATTTTTGTAGTATTTCTATTTTATTTGTGGAATATTCTTTTAGTATTTTCATTTTTATAGTGAAATATTATTATAGTATTCATATTTTTTTAACGGAATATTTCTTTAGTATTTCTATTTAGCTAGTGAAATATTTTTTTGCCTTTCTATTTTTCTACTGGAATATTCTTTTATTATTTCGTTATTTTTTGATGGAATATTCTTCTACTCTTTAAAATTCTTTTACGAAATATTTTTGTAGTATTTACATTTTTTAGTGGAATATTTTTTTTAGTATTTCCATTTTTTTCACAGAATATTTTTTTAGTATATAAATTTTTTTTAGCAGGAATATTTCATCAGTATTTCTATCTTTAAGTGGAATATTCCTTTGGTATTTCCACTTTTTTATCGGAATATTTTTATAGTCTAATTAATTTTTAGTTGAATATTTCTTTAGTATTTCTATTTTTATCAAAACATTCTTTTAATATTTCTATTTTTTTAGCGGAATATTTCTTTAGTATTTCTATTTTCCTAGTGGAATATTCTTTTGGTATTCGCTTTTTTTTAACGGAATATTTTTATTGTTTTAGGAATTTTTAGTGGAATATTTAATTAGTTTTTTTAGCAAAATATTGCTCTAGTATTTTTCTACTTTTAGAATTTCTATTTTATTGACGGAATATTTCTTTAGTATTTCCATTTTCCAAGTGCAATATTCATTTGGTATTCCTTTCTTTAGTTCAGTAATTTTTTAGTATTTCTATTTTTTAACGGAATATTTTTTTACTATTTTTTTTTAATTGAATATTATTTTGGTGTTGGTTTTTTAATTGAGTTTTTTATAGTATTTCTATTTGTAGGGAAATATTTATTTAGTATTTCTATTGCCCTAGTGAAATATTCTTTTAGTATTTCTATTTTCCTAGTGAAATATTCTTTTAGTATCTCTATTTTCCTAGTGAAATATTCTTTTAGTATTTTTATTTTTTTAGTAGAATATTCTTTTAGTATTTTTATTTTTTTAGTGGAAAATTCTTTTAGTATTTCTATTTTCCTAGCGAAATATTTTTTTAGTATTTCAATTTTTCTACTTGAATATTCTTTTATTATTTCGTTATTTTTTGTTGGAATATTTTTCTACTCTTCACATTTCTTTTACGGAATATTTTGTAGTATTTCCATTTTTTAGTGGAATATTCTTTTAGTACTTCTGTTTTTCCAACGAAATATTCCTTTAATATTTCAATATTTTTAGCAGAAGTATTTCTTTAGTATTTCAATTTTTTAAGCCGCAATATTTTTTTAAGTATTTTTATTTTATAGTGGAATATTCCTTTGGTATAGAATTATTTTTAGAATTATTATTAGAATTCGAATTATATTTATAGTTTTATATATTTTTAGTAAAATATTTCTTTCGTGTTTTTATGTCTAGCAAAATATTTTTTTAGTATTTTTCTTTTTAGTGGAATAATCTTTTAGTATTTGTATTTTTTAACGGAATATTTTTTACTTTTTCTATTTTCATTGTGGAACATTCTTTTTGCATTTCTATTTTCCTAGTGGAATATTCTTTTAGCATTTCTATTTTCCTAGTGGAATATTCTTTTAGCATTTCTATTTTCCTAGGGGAATATTTTTTTGCGTTTCTATTTTCCTAGTGGAATATTCTTTTTGCATTTCTATTTTCCTAGTGGAATATTCTTTTTGCATTTCTATTTTCCTAGTGGAATATTCTTTTAGTATTTTTATTTTCCTAGTAGAATAATCTATTTGGAATTTCTTTTTTCCCACTCAAATATTTTTTTTGTTATTTCTATTTTTATTTCAGTGCTCTTCTAGTGTTTCAATTTTTTCATTGGAATATTTCTGCAAAATTCTAGCTACATTTTAGTGAAACATTCTTTTATTTTTGCCATTTTTTCAGTTGAATTTTCCCTTAAATATTCGCAATTTTTATTTCAATGGGATATTCTTTCAATATTCCAATTTTAACTGGAATATTCTTGCAATATTTCTACTAGTATTTTTGAGTAAAATTTACAAGTATTATTATTTTTTTTTCAATTTCACATGGAATATTTCTTCAACTTTTCCGCAAAATTTTCATACCTAATTAAATTTCTATAAAGATAAACAAATTTAAAAAAAATGTAATAATTTAAAAAAAATTATGGAAAAAAAATTTTATTCTATACAAATTGAATAGTAAAGCAGAATTTTTTTTTCTATTTGTTCAACAGGCAGAAGCATGAAGCAGGAATCGAGTTGCAGACAAAGAAGTGATGTTAATTGTCCGACACAATATCAAACACAGTCGTCAAATTCACATTCGCAGTCAACAAGTTTCTTAAATTTAAGTCCAGCGGCGCCTGCGTCGTGTTTCAGGTAAAAATTTGAACAAATATATAAATAAATAAAGAAAGAAAAATGGATAAAGTTAAAAAAAAAATAAATAGTAAATTAAAAAGAAAAAGTATAAATAGACGTGAAAAAAGACAAAAAATAGTAGTAGAGATAAAATTTGTAAAAA
This sequence comes from Leptopilina drosophilae, assembly GCA_032873175.1. Classification (NCBI taxonomy): domain Eukaryota; kingdom Metazoa; phylum Arthropoda; class Insecta; order Hymenoptera; family Figitidae; genus Leptopilina; species Leptopilina drosophilae. The sequence goes on along the minus strand of CM065480.1, from coordinate 46,014,411 downwards.
ATAAAATTTTGTATGAAAATAAAATTACTTTAATATTGTTAACAGTCAATCGAGTCCACGTGCAGAAGTATCGGAAAATATTGCAGTCAAGGAAGAACCGGCAGACAGAGATTTTACCGAATCAACGTCAACAGTTACAAATATTTCATCTCCCGATGCTGAAACGCGAAATTCACGTAAGTTATGAACTTTTTTTTTCTCTTTCGGCGAAAATAAATACAGAAAAAAGGAAGTTAATTCTACGCCTAGGGAAGAAAGTTATTTTAATTAAATAAAATATTTTTATTTTTAAGTAAAACTGTTTTTTATCTTTTGATAATTCTACGCCTAGAGAAGAATTTTATTTCAATTAAATAAAACATTTTTAAATCGAATAAAATATTTTTTATTAAATAAAAATATTTTTAATTTTAACCACCCTCTAAATTTAAATTAATACCACTTTTTATTTATTTATTTATTTATTTATAATCGTTTCTAAATCGTTTCTAAATTTAAATTAATACCACTTTTTTAACTAATTTGAACTAGTGACTGACTTTTTGCTTTAGAATTCGTAAATTTTCCCAATAAATATAATAATTTCTACTAATTTCTTAGTAAAATAGATTAATTCTAAATTAATTCACATTCAAAAGCAAACAGTCAGGTAGGAATTCGAATTAGTAAACATTTTTACTAATAATTAGTTAAAATTCCTACCTGACTGTTTGATTTTAAATGTGAATTAATTTAGAATTAATCCATTTTACTAAGAAATTAGTAGAAATTACTATATTTAATGGGAAAATTTACTAATTCTAAAGCAAAAAGTCAGTCACTAATTCAAATTGGTTAAAAAAAATGGTATTTATTTAAATTCAGAGGGTGGTCAAAAATATTTATATTTCATAAAAAATATTTTAAAGAGATTTTCACTAATTTAAATTCAGAGAGTGGTTAAAAATATTTTTATTTTATAAAAAATATTTTAAAGAAATTTCCACTAATAATTAGTGAAAATGTTTACTAATTCGAATTCCTACCTGACTGTTAGCTTTTGAATTTGAATTAATCGGTTTTACTAAGAAATTACTATATTTATTGGGAAAATGTACTAATTCCAAAGCAAAAAGTCAGTCACTAATTTGAATTATTCAAATTCAGAGAGGAAATAATTTTTTTAACTAAATAAAATTCTTTTTGAAACAAATGGAAATAGACTCTGAGTTAAACAAATATTTTTTTTCAGCGTCTATTAATTACTTGTCTTCGTATCAAACATTTAAAATTATTTTTCCAAAGAAACACTACTCTCACATAAATAAAAAAGAACTTTGGAAATTAATTAACTTCAAAAAAAAATTCGTTTCTAATTTTTTCGTTTCCCAAACGAATAATTAAATTACTTTTCTTAATTCAAAAATCGACAACTTTTTATTGGACTAAAAATTTCAATGAGTTTCTGAAAAATGTTCAAAGTTCAGTAAAAAGCCGCCGATTTTTTAATCTCAAAACAAAGTATGAAGCACTCATATATGGGTGAATTTTCTGAAAGTGAAACTTTTAAATTTCAGTTTTTCAATTAATTTTTTTCTTCAATTATATGGTTTTTTCTATTAAACCTACTTAATTTCATACTCAAGAGTAAGATTTTTAGGTTGCGCAAAATTAATTTTTAAAAATATTAAAGTTTTTTTCAATTAAAAAATATTATTGTTGCTCCATTAAATTAATTTTATTTAATTGGCGAGCTTTTCTATTAAAAATTCACGCTAATATCGCGTTCACGAAATCGAAAATAAAATTACACTGCTTAAAAATTAATAATTTGTATATTTTAATACCAAATATATTCAATTGGATGAAAATATAAATGTATTTAAAGTTTTCGATTTAATGGTAATTTGGGTTAATTTTTTCGAAGCAATGCAGGTAAATACTAAAAACAAAAGTAAAACTCGCATATTTCAAGGAAAAGGCTTCGGAGATGAAAAGCTTTGGAGATGAAAAATAAATTTTCTTTCATATTTGTATACATTAGGGCGCAATTAAAATATGTTTTTTAGTAAAACACAAATCTCACACCCTCATTTTATATTACCATCGAAATATTCCGTTAAATTTACTTCTACATTCAGTTATTTATTAAAAAGGAAGGCTTCGGAGATGAAATTAATTTTTACTCGGAGAAAAATGTAAATTTCGATTATTTATAACAGCAATAATTTTTCTTCTTTTTGTAGATAAAATATAGGAAAATTTAACGTCAGATTCTCAGCTTTATTTTAATGTGCATTAAAATTTTGTTTAAGATATTTTTAAAGTATAAAATGTCAGTAATCATTGTAAAGTAATTTTAACCTAAAACTAAAGACAAAGTTTAAACATTTTTATCAAAAATAAAAGTGAGGTCTACAAATTTTTAAAATGCACATAATGATAGAAAAAACATTGTACTTTCTGACAATATTTTTAAAAAATTTCTGAGAATTGGAAAAAAACCATGAAAATTTAATTTTATTGTAGAAGTCCTATTGGAGACATGTTGAAAAGGCTTCGGAGATGAAAGTAATTTAGTTATCACGTAAATTAAGTTGAATAAAATTATTTAATTTTCTTTTAAAAATGATAAATAAGTGCTAAATTTTCACTATGGGAATTGATTATAATTATTAAAGAGTAGATTTTGTAAAATTAATCGAGACATAAAAAATGTCACTTTCAGAAAATTCACCCATATAAATGATTCTACAAATTTTCCTATCCTCTTTTCTTTCTCTATCTCTTTTTATTTTTGGCGACTTTATTTTGTACACAATATATAGATACTTTGGGGTGTCGATGTACAAAGTCTATGGATAGTCTGAGCGCAGTATTAGGCGGGAGACCGGAAAAGAGTCAAGGTCCGATTAATGACTCGAGACGTGAACCCTCGTTTTTTCTTTATTTATGGGTAGTCTACGGTGGTACAAGTACGCCATGAAAGGGCAATGCAATGTGGATGTATACGTATATATATCCTTTTGTGTATAGATTTGTCACGGTTCAGAAACAATCTAAGAGAAACTCGACGATGGAGGGGGGAGAGAAAAGAGAATAAATCCAAAAATTATCTATTATAGAAACCCTAAGAGAATTGATTTCCATTGCATTTTCAAATTGAAGAAAATATATAAGTAGATTTTAGTGGTTATTTGAAGCAGTAAAAAAAATAAATAAATACCCCCCCCACCCTTCCACCTCTTCATAATTAAAAGTCGAAAAACTGAACATAGAGAAAAGTTGAAATAAAAAAAAATTAAAAAAAAAAAAATTAACAAAATCAAAGTAAAATAAATTTAAAAAAAATTTTAATAAAAATAATTAACAAAATGGAAATAAAAAAAAATTGTAATAAAAAATAATTAACAAAATGAAAATAAAATAAACTAAAATCAATTTTAATAAAAATAATTAACAATCTGAAAATAAAATAAAAAATAATTAACAAAATGAAAATAAAATAAACTAAAAACAATTTTAATAAAAATAATTAACAATCTGAAAATAAAATAAAAAATAATTAACATATGAAAATAAAATAAACTAAAATCAATTTTAATAAAAATAATTAACAATCTGAAAATAGAATAAAATGAAAAAAAATTTTTTTTTAAATAAAAAATAAATGACAAATAAAACGAAACTAAAAAAAATTGTAATAAAAATAATTAACAAAATGGAAATAAAAAAAAATTTTAATTAAAATAATTAACAAAATGAAAATAAAATAAACTAAAAAAAATTTTAATAAAAATAATTAACAATCTGAAAATAAAATAAAAAAAAAATTTAAATAAAAATAATTAACAAAATGAAAATAAAATAAACTAAAAAAAATGTTAATAAAAATAATTAACAATCTGAAAATAAAATAAAAAAAAATTTTAATAAAAATAATTAACAAAATGAAAATAAAATAAACTAAATAAAAATAAAATGACTAAATAAGAATGAAAGACGAAATGAAACAGAAAAAATCTAAATAAAAATAAAAAACGAAACAACACAGAAAAAAGCTAAATAAAGAAAATTAAAAATGCAATGAAAATTTATTTCAAAAAACTAAATAAACATAAAAAAAGCTAAATTGAAATTAAAATACTAAATATAAATAAAACACTCTTTAAAAATAAAAAACTATGTGAAAAAGTTTCCGGGAATAATATAGAGATATTTTAGGGAATTTCTCGTTTATCATTCGTCAAAAAAAAGAGAAAAAAAACTAAATAAATAAACGAAACAAAAACAAAAAAATAATCAACATTAATAAACGTTATGTTCCGGTAAATCTGCTCGCAGTTTAAAGTTTGTTGTTGTCTGCCTTTTTGTTTCCCAACTTTTTTAATAATTCTTCTTTTTCATTTTTTTATTTTTATACTTAATTCATGTCATTAAAATCATTAGAATTCTTGCAAAGAATTTCACAATTTATAAAAATATTTATTTATTTATTTATTTATTCATAGTCCACACCTTTCGGTTTCGGACGAACTTCCGGTTTACATCTTACATACTAATTTATAAAAATAATTAAATAGTTCAAAAGAATTTTAACATAATTTTTGAAAGAAAATTTTTTGAAATTTTTTTGAATGTTTCGAAAGAATTTTTAAAAAATGTTTAAAATTAATGAAATTGTATTCAATCGAATACTTTTATTAAATATTTTTAATAATAATATTGTATTCTTTCGAAAAATTTTACTACAATTAAATTAAAAATAATTGCATTCCTTTGAAGAATTTAATTATTAATTAAAATAATTGAATTTTTGCGAAGAATTTTACAATTCTTTAAAAAACAATTGAATTGTTTTCAAGAATGTATTAGAGGTTTGGAAAATAAATGATTTTTTTCAAAAAAATGTTATTAAAAGTTGAAAAAAAATTGTTCTAAAATTCTTCAGTCATTTTTTAATTTTTAAAGAAAATAATTTATTATTTAACATGAATTTTCATAAAAATTTGGAAAATAATTGAATTTTTAAAATAAATTTTACAGACAATATTAGAAATAATTTAAGTTTTCGTATGAATTTTATTATTTAAAAAAATAATTCAGTTTTTCCGAAGAACATTATATCAGAATTTTAGAAACTAATTGAATTTAATTAATATTTTCAAAAATAATTGTATTCTTCTAAATTAAAAAATTTCAAAATCCTAATTAAATTCTTTTGAAGAATTTCTTTGAATTTTTTTTTAAATTATTTTTTTCGTTTTTTTCGAATAATCTGTTATCTTTAATAATTTTAATTGAAAATTTTGAAAACAATTGTTTTTTATGAAGAATGTCTTTCAAGTTTTTAAAATAACCGCTTTCTGTTAACAATTATAATTAAATACTTTATTGTTAAAGTTTATTAAAATTGTAATAAATATAATTAAATTTCTGTGAAAAATTTCATTATTTATAGAAATAATTTAATTCTTGTGAAAAATTTTACTATTTTCTAAAAATTGAATTGTTTTTAAGAATTTGTTAGAAGTTTGTAAAATAAATGAATTTTTTCGAAAAATTTTATTAAAAACTGGAAAAAATTTTACTGAATCCTTCAGTGAAATTTTATTAAAAAATTGACATAATAAAATTTTTATAAACAAATTGTGTCCTTTTGTAATTTTTAAAGAAACTCATCTAATATTTTACAAGAATTTTCTTAAAAATTTGGAAAATAATTGAATTTTTAAAAAACAATTTACAGACAATCTTAGAAAAACTTGAATTTTTGAGATTAAATCACTTTTAGAATTATTTTTAATAAAATTAAATGTCTGCAGAAACTTTACTAAACAATTGAATTATTTCAATGGGTTTATTCAAATTTCAGAAAATAATTCAATTACTTCGTGAAATTTTATTAAAATTGTATTGCAAGTAATTAAATTTCTGCGAAGAATTTTATTATTTACGAAAATAATTGAATTCTGCCGAAGAATGTTATTTGTATGTTTGTAAATAATTTAATTTCTGCAAAGAATTTTACTATTTATGAAAATATTTCGATTCTTCCGAAGAATATTATTATGTTTGTAAATAATTGAATTCTTGCGAAGAGTTATTTTAAAATTTTCAAAAACATAAATAAATAATAATTAAATATTTACTTAATATAAATAATTTTTTCAAATTTTCATTATGAATTTATCCAAAAACTTAAATTTGAAAATAAAAATTTTTGTGATTTGCATTATAATAAATTGAATATCACGTTTTGCGCAAGTTTGACATTTTCTATTGTTAAATAATAATTTATTAACTTAAACTTAGTAAAAATGAAAAACAACATAAGAATAAAAGAAATAAGTAAAAATAAACAAAAAGGAATAAAAATGAAAAAAACTAAATAAATATAAAAACTGTTTAAAAATTAATAAAGGAAATCAAAATAAAAATAGTGAAAATGTTCTCGGGAATAGTACCGAGAAATTTCCGAAAAATTTCCCTCTGTTCCGTATTTCCGGAAAATCATTAAACAAAAGAGATTCTTTATTAGAGATTCTTTATTATTATGAAAATATTATTATTATTATTATTATTATTATTATTATTATTATTATTATTATTATTAAGAATATAAGAAAATTCTTTCGATATAAAGATGACAAATTTTTTTTTTCAAAGCAAAAAAAGCAAAATTATTTTTTCTATTTCGTAAAAAAAAAAGAAAACAAAAAAAGGGAAAATAGAAAAATCTAACAACTTCTCATGAGAATGGGACACACAACAGGAATATTCCGTAGGATATGTAATTGAATAATTGAAGAATGCTTTCAAGTCGTAGCAGCCGAGAGTGAGAGAGAGAGTAGATCCTAGATTCAAGCGAAAGCAAACCTTGTTGAAGAAGAAAGCAAGAGGTTTTCTCCCCGGGGAGACTGCTACTGTACCAGCCAAAAGCTCTTTGCCTGCCTCTTAACTAAAATGTCCAAGAAATCAATTGACAGGCCTTTTACTTAAGCACTACAGTATTACATTAATTAATTAATATTTCGTTTTCGAATATTTCAAAAGTACTTTAATATTTCAATATTCATTATTCATTATTCAAGATTCGAGATTAAATATTTCAATATTCAATATTCAAGATTTAATATTTTAATATTCAATATTCAAGATTTAATATTTTAATATTCAATATTCAATATTCCATATTCAAGATTTAATATTTTAATATTCAATATTCAATATTCAAGATTTAATTTTTTAATATTCAATATTCAATATTCAAGATTTAATTTTTTAATATTCAATATTCAATATTCAATATTCAAGATTTAGTATTTTAAAATTCAATATTCGAAATTTAATACGGATTGTTTTCTTGGAACATTGGAAATATTAAAATATTTAATATTAAAAAAAAAAAAAATAATTAAAATAAAAAAAAAAAATAAAAATATTCATTAAAATATTCGTAGAATATTTCACATAAATATTTTTATGAAAATTCAAATTTTTTGCAGTTACAAAAATAAATTAATTTATTTAAATCCAGTGGAATATTCCAGGAGTGTAAATGGAATATTCCATGTTATTGAGGTTGTAAACAAAATAATTTTCTACTTCCCCATTTTTAATTTTTTATTTAATTTAATAGAAAAAATAATTTTCCGTTCGCTTTATTGTTTATTTTCCTAGAGAAATATTTCATTAGTATTTCTATTTTTAAGTAGAATATTCTTTTAAAATTTTTTTAGTATCTTTATTTTCGAGGGAATATTTGTTCAGCATTTCTATTTTCTAAGTGGAATATTTTTTTGGTATTTCTTTTTATTTATAGTGGAATATTATTAAGAATTTCTTTTTTCCAAGTGGTTTATTCTTTTGGAATTTCGTTTTTCCTAATGGAATATTCTTTTGGTATTTCTATTTTCCTGGTGGAATATTGTTTAGTATTTTTATTTTTTAAGTACAGTTTACTTTTAGTATTTTTATTTTCTTAGTGAAATAATCTTTTAGTATTTTTAATTACCTAGTGAAATATTCTTTTGGAATTTTTTTTTCCTAGTGGAATATTCTTTTGGTATTTATAATTTCCTGTTGGAATATTTATTTGGTATTATTTAGTAGAATTTTCTTTTAGTATTTTCATTTCAGGGGAGTTTTCATTTAGTATTTCTATTTTATTATTAGTGGATTATACTTTTGGCATTTCTATTTTTTTAGTAGAATTTTCTTTAGTATTTTATTTTTTTTAGTGAAATTAGTTTTTTTTACGTTTTTTTAATTATTTATTATGTATTTATTATTAATTATTTATTATGGATTATTATTATTTCTTGCAGTTTCTTTATGCTCTTCAGTAAATTAATTCTTTGAATTAAAAAAAACTGTTTTCTTGTTCGCATTATTCTTTTTATTTTATAAAAATGTTTTTTTTGCGCTGAAAAATTTTGAAATGTTTTTTGTTGTTAATTTTGTTGCAAATTCATTAAAGCGTTAACGTTTATATAAACAAAACATATTGTCGATTACACCTTACTTTGTTTTCACTAGGGAATTACATTTATGCCTCCCTATTTTCTGAATCCTCCCTCCCATTAAACCCCTTCAATTATTTACTCACAATTTACGTTAATAATAGCCCAGATCCCGGTAGGCATCGATGTCTCAACGCAACGTTTTCGAATCTCGCCTTTTCACCGAAATATGATATGCCAGAGAATGAGAGAGAGAATGTTTCAAAAGTCTTGACCCATGGGAATGGACTGGATGCAACAGACTGCATCTACATTATTATTATTATTATTATTAAAATTATTATTTTTATTAGAATTATTATTATTATTATTATTATTATTAGAATTATTATTTTTATTAGAATTATTATTATCTTCATTATTATTATTAAATATTTTTTTAAAAAAATTTTTTCTAGTAGAATAATAATTTTTTCCCCTAATTTTTCTTTTAATTATTAATTTTTTTTTCAAATAAAATATGTTTCTCTTTGAAAATTTAATTCAGAGAGGAAATTTTGCAAAAAAGTTGTGGAAATATTCTCTATGGAATAAAAAAATAATAAATGAATATTTCGCGGAAAAAGTAGTAGAAATGTTGCAAAAATATTCCCCTAAACGAAGGGAACTACAATTGAAAGAAAATAATATCCAACAGAAAAAATTGTACATTTTTTTATGAATTAAAAAAAACAATTCAGAAAAACTACAAAAACGAAGTCTACAAACAATAGGAATACTAAAAGAATATTTTAGTAAAAAAAAATACTCAAAGAACATTCCACTAGAAAAATAGAAATATTAAAAAAATATTTAAACATTAAACGAAAATTTCACTCAAAAATAAAATTGAATACCAAAAGAATATTTATCTAGATAAATAAAAATATTAAAAATATCCCACTCGGAAAACCAAAATATTACAGGAACATTCCACTATAAAAAAATAAATACCAAAAAAATATTCTACTAGAAAAATAGAAATACTAAACAAATATTCTTTTAAAAAGAAAAATACTAAAAAAATAGCAAAAGAATATTCGACCAGGAAAATAATAATACTAAAGGAATTCCACAAGGAAAAAAAAATTTCAAAAAATATTCCGCTAGGAATATAAAAATTAAAAAAAAATTCCAGTGGAAAAAAAGAAATACTAAATGAATATTTCACCAGGAATATAGAAATACCAAAAAAATTATTCCACTAAGGAAAAATAAATTCTAAAAAATATTCCACTAGGAAAAAAATTCCAAACATTATTTAACTAAAAAAATGGAAATACTACAAGAAAATTGTACTAATAAAATAAAAATACCAAAAGAATATTCCACTAGGAAAAAAAATTCCAAACATTATTTAACTAAAAAAATGGAAATACTACAAGAAAATTCTACTAATAAAATAAAAATAACAAAAGAATATTCCAATAAGAAAATAGAAATACTAAGCGAATATTTCCCTAAATAATAAAAATATCAAAACAATATTCCACTAGGAAAGTAAAAATACTAACAAAGTAGAAATACCAATAGAATATTCCACTAGAAAATTAAAAAGACTAAAAGATTATTTCACTAAGAAAATAGAAACACAAAAGTAAATTCTACTTAAAAAATAAAAATACCAATAAATATTCCACCCGGAAAATAGAAATACCAAAAGAATATTCCACAATGAAATTAGAAATTCTAAAAGATTATTTAATCTAAGAAAATAGAAAAACTAAAAAGTAAATTCTACCTAAAAAAATATAAATACCAAAGAATATTCCATCAGGAAAATAGATACACGAAAGGAATATTCGATTAGGAAAAAAGAAATTCCAAAAGAATATTCCACTAGGAAATTAGAAATACTAAAAGAAGATTCAACTAAAAAAATAAAAGTACCAAGAGAATATTTCACAAAGAAAATAGAAAGAATAAAAGATTATTTCACTAAAAAAATAAAAATACTAAAAAAATTCTACTAAAAACTAAAAATACGAAAGAATTCTACTAGGAAAATAGAAATACCAAAAGAATTTTCCACTAGGAAATAAGAAATACTTAAAAAATTATTTTCACTAAGATAATGGAAATTCTACAAGAATATTCCACCAGAAAAGTAGAAATACTAAATGAATATTCCACTAGAAAAAAAAATTCCAAAAAATATTCCACTAGGAATATAAAAATTTTAAAAAAAATTCCAGTAGGAAAATAGAAATACTAAATGAATATTACGTTAAAAATAAAAGTATTAAAAAAATACTAAATAAATATTTCACCAGGAATATAGAAATTGCAAAAAAATTATTCCACTAAGAAAAAATAAATTCTAAAGAATATTCCACTAGGAAAAAAAAATTCAAAACATTATTTAACTAAAAAAATAGTAATACTACAAGAAAATTCTACTAATGAAATAAAAATACCAAAAGAATATTACATTAAGAAAATAGATATACTAAACGAATATTCCCCTTAAAAATAAAAATACGAAAAGAATATTCCACTTGGAAATTAGAAATACTAAAAGAAAATTTTACTAAAAAAATAAAAAAAACCTAAAAAATATTTCACTAGGAAAATAGAAATACTAAAGATTGTTTAATTAAAAAAATAAAAAAACCAAAAGAATATTCCACTAGGATATTAGAAATACTAAAAGAAAATTGTACTAAAAAATAAAAGTACCAAGAGAATATTTCACTAGGAAAATAGAAATAATAAAAGATTATTATACTGAAAAAATAAAAATACTAAAAAAATTCTACTAAAAACTAAAAATACGAATTTAGAATACGAATATTTAGAATACGAATGAATTCTACTAGGAAAATAGAAATACCAAAAGAATTTTCCACTAGGAAATTAGAAATACTAAAAGATTATTTACAATAAGAAAATGGAAATTCTACAAGTATATTCCACCAGAAAAGTAGAAATACTCAATGAATATTCCACTAGAAAAAAAGAAATTCCAAATGAATATTCCACTAGAAGAAAAGAAATTGTAAAAAATTTTCCACTATAAACCAAAGAAATACCAAAAATATATTTTACTAGAAGAATAGAAATACTAAGCAAATAACTAAGCAAATAACCTCAAAAAGAAAAATACTAAAAACAAACGAAAGGAAAATTCACATTAAAAATAAAAATACTAAAGAGATATTCCACTAGAAAAATAGAAATACTAAAAGAATATTCCACTAGGAAAATAGAAACACTAAAAAAAATATTTTGCTAAAATTAGAAATAGAAATAGTTCAAGAATGTTAAACTAAAAAATAGAAATTCTAATGGAATATTTCATTAAATAATGCTCCACTAGTATACGGAATATTTTTATTCTAAAAATTCCAGTCTAGTATTCAAGGAATGTCAAAGAAATATTTCATCGAAATGTCGAATAAAATTTCGATTAATTTTTCGAAAATAAATGTAACTAAATCAAAATGTATAAAATGTAATAAAATGTAACTATAAAATATTTTTATTTCTTTATAATTCTAATAAAACAATTAACAATTCATGCAATAAGAATAAACTAATTATAATTAAAGCCTTTCCCTCGCATAATTGAACCACAACTACCGCAGATTTCTTTTTTTTTCTTTTTTTTTTTACTTTTCTTTTACCATATATAAGTTTTGAGGGTAATTGGAGATGGATAGAAGGATGGGAGGGAATGATGATGTCGGGAGTCTATATTCGTTGCTCCAGGAGGATAAAGCGGTTGATCTTGGTTTCGTTATGAAGCGAACTAAAGGGTGAGAGGATTTGCTGGCGGTTTTAGATTAAAATTAATCGTGGGTTGATGAAACTGGCGGTTGTGTGCTGAACGAAGAGAAAAAGGGGAGGGGGAATTTTGACCTTTTACCAGCTCCGACAGAAATTGAGACAGTACTTGAGTTTTTGTGGGGGGAAAAAATTGAATCTCCTATTTTTTTTTAATAAATATTGTTTTCAAAAAGCTAAATATTCAAATATTTTTATTACAATTTTTACAATTTCAAAATTTTTTATATGGTAATTTTTACTAATTTTTAAGAGTAAACTCTTTAAATTTGATTTAGTAGAAATATTTAAATATTGTTTTAAGTCGGTAGTCACTGATTTAAATTAGTATTTAATTATTTTTACTCTTTGTTTCTGTATTAGTAAATTTTACTTATAAATTAGTAGAAATTACTATTTATATTTTTTACCTACTTTCTGAATTTGAATTAGTAAAAGTTTTTTTACTAATTTGCATTAGCGACCGATTTTTTGCTTTTGGATAAGTAAATTTTACTAATAAATTAGTAGAAATTACTATTAATTAGACTTTTTGCTTTTGAATTAGTAAATTTTACTACTAAATAGTAATTTCGATTAATTTATTATAGTCAAATTTACTAATTGAAAAGCAAAAGTGAATTAGTAAATTTTAGTAATAAATAGTAATTTCAATTAATTTATTAGTCAAATTTACTAATTGAAAAGCAAAAGTGAATTAGTAAATTTTGTTATAATAAATAGTAATTTCGATTAATTCATAAGTAAAACTGACTAATTCAAAAGCAAAAGTGAATTAGTAAATTTTGTTATAATAAATAGTAATTTCGATTAATTTATTAGTAAAACTGATTAATTCAAAAGAAAAAGTGAATTAGTAAATTTTACTAATAAATAGTAATGTCGATTAATTTTTTAGTAAAACTTACTAATTCAAAACCAAAAGCAAAAGTGAATTAGTAAATTTTACTAATATATAGTAATTTTTATTCATTCTTAAGTAAAACATACTAATTTAAAACCAAAAGTGAATTAGTAAAATTTACTAATTGGTAGAAAATACTATTTATTAGTAAAATTTCCCAAATCAAAAGCCGAATATTCAGATATTTAAATGCAAATTTGAATTAGTAAATTTTACTTAATAGATAATAATTTTTACTAATTTTTTAGTAAAATTTACTAATTTGAAAGCTAAAAGTCCGTCACTAATTCAAATTAGTAAAAAAATGTTACTAATTCAAATCTAAAGATAAGGAAAAAATATTTATTATTCTTTAAAACAGTTTGAATAATAATCCAAGAAGACAGAATATTCCATTTACATTCCTGGAATATTTCATTGAAACGCTAGAAATATTTTTTATTGAATATTTCATTCAAATTTTAGGATTATTAAATTTTCAGCGATCTTTAGAATATTTTCTTGGAATAATGTTGGAATATTCAAAAAAAAATATTCCTACGTTCGAATATTTTAATATTCCTAATAAAATAAAAATGTAAATAATTTATTATTATTTTATGTGAATTAGTAAAATTTACTAATTGGTAGAAAATACTAAAATTAATCCAAATCAGATAAATTATTATTATTATTATTATTGTTATTATTATTATAAATTACTAGAAAAAATCTTTCTCAATAACAGTTTTTGTCTCCACTTGAAATCCTGAGAAAAATGAAATAATCGAAAATGGTTCTTTTTAAATTACTTCTATTTGAGATGAAAATTTTCTTTACTAACAGAAATTAAATATTTTTATTCAAAGAAAAAAAAATGTAACGATAATTTTAGTCTTTAATTCAATATTAAAATATGTAATTATTTTTTTCTCCATTTTTTAAGAATAAAATTAAAAAATAAAAGAAAAACAAAGAGAGTAATTGAGTGAGAGAGAGAGAAATTTGTGGCGGAAAAAAAGGAGAGAGGGAATATATAGTTGATCCGAAAAAGGGGCGGACACTATTAGCTTACGTCCATTTCAAGACGAGCTTTTCAGAGCTTTTCTCTTCGTTGCGTTCATTTTCGGATTCCGCAGCTTCATTCTATTTAAAAATTCATGCTCAATTCCCCAGTTACCTGGCTCGCTATGATTTATCCCAGTGTTGGTGCGTTTCTATACACTAGCCTTCTCTCAATATATATGTATGTACATATATAGGTATATAAAATCCATGTGAAAATGAAAAAGAGCAAAAAAAAGTAAAAAAAAAACAGGCAAAAAAAAGTATATCAATCTAGAGAAAATAGGAGTGAATTTTCGCCATACAGAACATTTAATATGCACCGTTTCACTTTTATGTATATAGACGTGAAAAAGGCGATTATATATATATATATATATATATTATAAAAAGACTGTGTTTCTGAAAACTTTTTTTCTATTCATATTCGAAAAAAATATTAATCGGTCAGAATTCGTGAAATTTTCACAGAAAACAAAAAGTATTTTTTTAAAAACAAAATATGATGAAAAAACATTTGTATTTGGTCTTAGGAATGTGTCCACCAAAGAACAGAAAAAAATATTATTTTTTATAAAAGTTATTGCAAAATTAATTTTTTGCAACTTTTTAAACAAAACAATATTTCTCCTAAATGTATGAACCGATTTAAGAAATAAATGAACCAAGCGGGAATATAAAGGGAATGAAAAATACATTCGTTCAGAATTAGAAAATTTTTAAAAACTTTATATTTTAATAATTATTTAATAAATTTTTTATAAACAATTAATTTTTTTTAATGTTCAGCGCCTTTTAAAAATTTTTAAAAAATATCTACATACACTTAAAACTATAGGAAATCAAAATCCGTTGAGAAAATTTAGGAGCGACAATTATTATAAAAAGTTATAATGGAAATTATATCGAACGGTGATGCGATTTTTATGATTTTCAGAATTAAAACATTATTTTTAACTGCGAAATGAACAAAACACTGTCGAATTAACATTTTTATTCAGTTATATTACCATAAAAATGATAAAAAACTAAGTTCAGTTTTTTTCTTTAGTATTTTTTTTAATTGAATATTTTTTAATGAAATATTCTTTTAGTATTTCAATTTTTCTAGTGGAATATTGTTTCAGTATTTCTACTTTTCTAGTGGAATATTCTTTTAGTATTTCTACTTTCTTAGTGGAATATTTTTAGTATTTCCAGTTTTAGGAAAATATTTTTTCATTATGAAAGAAGAATATTCTTTTAGTGTTTCCATTTCTCCTAGTGGAATATCCTTTTGGTATTTTTTTAGTAAAATTTTCTTTTAGTATTTTTATTTTTAGGGGAATATTCTTTTAGTATTTTTACTTTCCTAGAGAAGTATTATTTTGGCATTTTTATTTTTTAGTAGAATTTTCTTTTAGTATTTCTATTTTCCTAGTAGAATATTCTCTTGGTATTTTAATTTTTTAGTAGAATTTCTTTTAGTATTTCTATTCTGTTAGTAGTATATTTTTTCAGTTTTTTTAATTCAACATTTTTTTAATATTTACATTTTTAGACGAATATTCTTTTAGTATTTCACTTTTTCTAGTGAAATATTATTTGGATTTTTTTTTCTAGTGGAATACTCTTTTGTTGTTGTTGTAGGGTTTATATTTTTTTAGTAGAATTTTCTTTTAGTGTTTCTGTTTTCCTAGTGGAATATTCTTTTGGTATTTCTATTTTCCTGATGGAATATTCTTTGGTATTTTTATATTTTAAGTAGAGTTTACTTTTAGTATTTTTATTTTTTTAGTGAAATAATCTTTTAGTATTTTTAATTCCCTAGTGAAATATTCTTTTGGAATTTTTTCCCCTAGTGGAGTATTCTTTTGGTATTTCTAATTTCCTGGTAGAATATTCTTTTGTTATTATTTAGTAGAATTTTCTTTTAGTATTTTCATTTTAGGGAAGTTTCCATTTAGTATTTCTATTTTATTAGTGGAATATTCTTTTGGTATTTCAATTTTTTTAGTTAAAATAATCTTTTAGTATCTTTAATTCCCTAGTGAAATATTCTTTTGGAATTTTTTTCCTAGTGGAATATTCTTTTGGTTTAGTGTTGATGCACTACATCGCGCCAATATAATTTCCATTACAACTTTTAAAATAATTGTCGCTCATAAATGTTTTTAGCGGATTTTAATTTCTTATAGTTTAAAGTGTATATAGACATTTTTTTAAAAGTATTAAAAGGCGCAGAGCATTAAATAAAATTAATTGTTTATAAAAAATTTATTAAATAATTATTAAAATATAAACTTTTTAAAAATGTTCTAATTCTGAAAAAGTATTTTTCATTCCCTTTATATTCCCGCTTGGTTCATTCATTTCTTAAATCGGTTCATTCATTTAGGAGAAATAACATTTTGTTTAAAAAGTTGCAAAAAAATTAATTTTGCAATAACTTTTGTAAAAAATAATATTTTTTTCTGTTCTTTCGTGAACACATTCCTAAGACCAAATAGAAATGTTTTTTCAACATATTTTGATTTAAAAACAATACTTTTTGTTTTCTGTGAAAATTTCACGAATTCTGACCCTAATAGGAAAAAAACGAGACTATAATCTTTGTTTTATTTTATTGGGACAAAAAAAAGTTCAAAACGAAAATATTAAAATTTTTGAATTTTAAAAAAATGTTCGTTTGGAATGTAATTTAGAATATATTTTATACTTTATTAAAATATATATGAAATATTAGTAATTTTAGTAGTTTAAATTTTTTTAAAAATTTTTATACTACAATCTATATATTTTTCAGTGGAATGTTTAGTTTCAGTTTTTAGGGGAATATTTTTGTAGTATTTCTATTTTCTTAGCGAAATATTCTTTTATTATGAAAAAAGAAAATTCTTTTACTATTTACATTTTTCTAGTGGAATATTCTTTAGAACTTATTTTTTCCCCGTGGAATTACATTTATTTTTAACGAAATATTTATTCTTTTATTATTTAAAATTTTTGAAACATTCTTTTGGAATTTTTTATATTATTTAGAATTTTTATTCTTTATTAAAATAGTTTTTTAGTACTTTTATTTTTAGTGGAATATTTCATTTCTATTTTCTTAGTGGGATATTTTTTTAGTATTTTTATTTTTTAGTAGAATTTTCTTTTAGTATTTCTATTTGTTTTAGTAAAATAATCTTTGAAATTTCTTTTTTTCTGGTAGAATATTCTTTATAATTTATTGTTTCCTAGTGGAATATTTTTTTGATATTTCTATATTCCTGGTGGCATATTCTTTTGGTATTTTTTAGTACTTTTCTTTTTAATGTAATATTCATTTAGTATTTATATTTTCTTAGCGGAATATTCTTTTAGTATTTTTATATTCCTAGTGGAATATTTCTTGGAATTTTTATCCGAGAAGATTATTCTTTTGGTATTTTTTTTTTTTTGGTATTTTTCTTTGTAAGGAAATATTTGTTTAGTATTTTTTTTCTAGTGGAATATTTTTTTCCTATTTCTATTTAGAATAGTGGAATATTCTTGATTTATTTCTGTTTTCCTAGTTGGATATTTTTATCGCATTTCTATTTCCCTAGTGGAATATTCTTTTAGTGATTCTATTTTCTTTTTTAGTGGAATTTTCGTTTATTGTTTCGATTTAATAATTCTATTTTCCTAGTGGAGTATTACTTGTCATTTGTATTTCATATAGGGAAATATTCTTTTGTCACTTTCCAATTTTTTTTGTAGAATATTCGATTAGAATATTGAGAGTTAAAATATTTTCTACTAGTGAAGCATTATTAATTAATAATGCTTTTATTAATTATATTCCCTCCAGAATATTATTGTTTAATGGAATATTTTTCGAATATTCATATTTTTAACTGGAATATATTTCTAATATTGGAATATTCTTTACTGAAATATTTTTTTCAATTTCTTTTTTTTAACAGTATGAATGTAACAATTATTTATTATAAATACAGAATACATTTTTTTTACTAAGAAAATATTTTTAATTCCATTTTTTATTTATTTTATTAAAATGTCAATCGCAGGAGGGGAATAAAATCCTAAATGTATAAGATTGACAAAATCTTTTGAAGTGGGTATAGAATTATTACTGCATGTTACGGAGTCAAAAGGGTGAGGGTGGTGGGGGTGAAATATTAGAGTATCGAATCGAGATAAATAGCCATTCAGTGTATGTCGTAATCCTCACTGGTCACGGATTAATTAGTGGGTCGGGAACCAATCGCTATCTATTACCAAGGTATTATTATTCGACCATCAACATTTCCACGAGGATAAATGTACATATGGAAGTAATCAAGTGGCTCTGTTAAATATTCAATTTCGTTTTATTCTTTACTGCAAATACTATCTATATTTGGAATTTTTTTTTTATTTATATCAATATTTTATGTGGAATATTATCGTTATAATTCTGCACTGAAAAAAAGATTTACTTGATTCAAATAACCGATTATTTGAGTAGTATCAAATAAATATTTACTTGAATTAAATAATTTTTATTTGAATCAATTAAATAATATTTGCTTCAAATAATGAAATATTTGATTCAAATACAATGTATTTATTTAAATAAAAATTATTTGATCCAAGTAAATATTTATTTGATAATAGTCAAATAATCGGTTATTTGAATCAAATAAAATTTTTTTTCAGTGTGTTCTATATTTTGTAGAGAAATATTTTTTTAAATTACTAATATTCTTAAGTGGAATGTATTTTTATTAATTTTACTGTTTTAGTGGAAAAGTATTTTAGTATTTTTATTTTTAACTTAATTATTCTTCTGGTATTTATATTTTTTAGGAGAATATTATTTTAGTATTTTTTTAGTGAATATTTTTATAGTATTTTTTTAATTGAATATTTTTTTAATGGAATATTCTTTAAGTATTTCTACTTTTCTATTGTGGAATATTCTTTCAGTATTTCTATTTTTCTAGTGGAATATTCTTTCAGTATTTCTATTTTTCTAGTGGAATATTCTTTTAGTATTTCTACTTTCTTAGTGGAATATTTTTAGTATTTCCAGTTTTAGGAAAATATTTTTTTATTATGAATGTAGAATACTCTTTTAGTTTTTCTATTTTTCCTAGTGGAATATTCTTTTGTTATTTTTTTTGTAGAATTTGTTTTTAGTATTTTTATTTTTAAGGGAATACTCGTTTAGTATTTCTATTTTTCTAGAGAAGCATTCTTTTAGAATTTTTATTTTTTATTAGAATTTTCTTTTAGTATTTATAATTTCCTAGTGGAATATTCTTTTGGTAGTTTTTTAGTTAGAATTTTCTTTTAGTATTTCTATTCTGTTGGTAGTATATTTTTTCAGTTTTTTTAATTGAATATTTTTTTTATATTTACATTTTTTAGACGAATATTCTTTTAGTATTTTTATTTTCCTAGTGGAATATTATTTGGAATTTCTTTTTTCCTAGTGAAATACTCTTTTGGTGTTTTTTAAGGAAAATTTTCTTTTGGAATATTATTCTTTTTAAGAGAATATTCGTCTAGTATCTAGTACTATTTTTATCTAGTATCTAGAACTATTTTTCTAGTGGAATATTCTATTGGTATGTTTATTTTTTCAGTAGAAATTTTTTCTTGTACAATTTACATTTTTTTAGTAGAATTTTCTTTCAATTTTTTCTATTTTTCTAGTGCCATATTCTTTTGGTAGTTTTTTAGTTTAAATTATCGTTTAGTGTTTATATTTTCCTTGGAATATTTTTTCGTATTTTTATTTTTAGTAAATTTTTTTAGGATTTGTTTCAGTGAAGTAATGATTTAGTATTTCTATTTTCCTAGTGGAATATTCTTTTGGTATTCTTACTTTTTTAGTCGTATTCTTTTTAAAATTTCTAATGTCCTAGTGGAATATTTTTGTGGTATTTTTATTTTTTTAGTTAAATAATCTTTTAGTATTTCTACTTTTCTACTGGAATATTCTCTTGGTATTTTTATTTTTTTAATACAATTTTTTTTAGTATTTCTAATTTCCTAGTGGAATATTCTTTTGGTATTTTTATAGTAGAATTTTCTTTAAGTATTTTTATTTTAAAGGGAGAATTCGTTTATAGTATTTCTATTTTATTAGAGGAATATTCTTTTGATATTTTTTTAGGGGAATATTCGTTTATTTTTTCTATTTTCTTAGTGGAATTTTTTTTAGGTATTTTTATTTTTTTTAGTCGAATTTTCTTTCAATATTTCGATTTTTTCAGTGAATAATCTTTGGAATTTCTTTTTTCGTAGTGAAATATTCTTCGTAATTTAGTTTTTCGTAGTGAAATATTTATTTGGTATTTTTATATTCCTAATGGAATATTTTTTAGTATTTTTAATTTTCTAGTAGAATATTCTTTTGGTATTTCTATTTTCCTAGTGGAATATTCTTTGGTATTTTTATTTTTTAAGTAGAATTTACATTTAGAATTTCTATTTTCGTAGTGAAATAATCTTTTAGTTTTTTTAATTTCCTAGTGGAATATTCTTTTTGTATTTTTACTTTTTTAGTGGAAAATTCTTCTGACATTTTTAATTGCCTAGTGGAATATTCTTTTGGTATTTTTATTTTTTCAGTTAAATAATCTTTTAGTATTTCTACTTTTCTAGTGAAATATTCTCTTGGTATTTTTATTTTTTTAATACAATTTTCTTTTAGTATTTCTAATTTCCTAGTGGAATATTCTTTTGGTATTTTTATTTTTTTAGTGAAATAATCTTTTAGTATTTCTATTTTCCTAGAGGAATGTTCTTTTAGTATTTTTATTTTTTAGTAAAATTTTCTTTTATTATTTTTATTTTTTTAGTCAAATAATCATTCAGTATTTATTTTTTTCTAGTGGAATATTCGTTTGGTATTTCTATTTTCGTAGTTGGAACATTCTTTTGGAAATTTTTTATTAGTAGAATTTACTATTAGTATTTCTTTTTATTGCTAGTGGAATATTCTTTAATATTTCTATTTTTTATTGAAATATTCATTTTAGTGTTTCTATATTTTTTCAACGAAAAATTCTTGTACATATTTGCAATGTTTTTCGGATATTCAAAACAATTTTTTTTTTTTTTTGAAAATTAAAAGGAAAATTCCATTGTTTCAAGGTGAACAATTTTTTTTTATTAATGTCAAAGAAATATTCCCGCCATAAAAGAGATGTTTGATTCAAAAAAATAATTTTCTCAAAAACAAGAAACAAATTCAGAGAATTTTTTTTCTTTTTCCTAAAATTAAATATATACGCGCTTATAATTCATGATTCTTCGTCGTATACTGTTTGACAGGAACTCTCGAATATTGTACGAATGAGAATTGCAAGGTTCGAAAAATTTTTCAATATTCTCCGAGCACGACTTGAGGCATAACTAAATTACAGAATGGAGAATGGCTTTTTCGAGATGCAAGGGGAAGGGCAAAGACTACACTGTGAAGGGGCTTAGAATATGAATTGTAACCAGGGCTGTGGCAGGGGGGTAAAAGGGAAAAATCGACAAGCCAGGTGGCGTTGAGGGGCGAGACAGAGAGAGAGAGAGAGAGAGTGGGAGGGGGGGATTTGGAAAACCACGATAGGAGAATCAAGTTTCGATTAATATACATATCGCGCGATCTGTACGGAATTTTCCGAGCTTCTCTACTTCTAAAAACTACTCTATATATACATATATATCACTCGCTCTGTCGTTCGCTGCAAAACCTTACAACCCCGTGGGCTTTGAATATCAACCAATTTCCTGCCGATATTTGTGCGACGAGCACTCCAACAGCCGCGAAGCGTGAGTGCAATCGCTAATATATCAACGAAATTCATCATTTCTCAATCATTTTGGGATTTTTTTTTTAGATTTTTTCTTTCCCCCTGGAAAATATTTCTTTCATTTTTTTTTGTTTCTCACTTTTTTTTTCTTTCTTTTTACTTTCTTTTTTCTCTTTTTTCCTTCTTCAGGATTCACAGTCACACTCATACACTGAAAAAAAAATGTAAATTTAATTTTGTAAAAGTATTTTGCAGTTATAGGGAAAAATTTTTTAAGTTACACTGAAAAAAAAATTTATTTGATTCAAATAACCGATTATTTGTCTATAATCAAATAAATATTTACTTGAATCAAATAATTTTTATTTGAATCAAATAATTTTTATTTGAATCAAATAATTTTTATTTGAATCAAATAATTTTTATTTGAATCAAATAATTTTTATTTGAATCAAATAATTTTTATTTGAATCAAATAATTTTTATTTGAATCAAATAATTTTTATTTGAATCAATTAAATAATATTTGCTACAAATAATGAAATATTTGATTCAAATACAATGTATTTAATTCAAATAAAAATTATTTGATTCAAGTAAATATTCATTTGATTATAGACAAATAATCGGTTATTTGAATCAAATAAATTTTTTTTTCAGTGTATAGGGAAAAAGTGCAACAAACCGAAATTTTGATACAAAAATACTAATAATACTAATAATAATAATACTATAAAAAAAATTTGTGATTTTTAGTATAAATGTATCAAATATCAAGAATTTGTTTTCAATTTTAATATAACTTTACTAAATTTCTCATAAATTTTTTTTTAAATTTTAGTATTCTTTGTATCAAAATTTTGATTTGTTACACTTTTTGCCCAAATTGCAAAATGCTCTTACAAAATGTAATATACATATTTTTTTAGTGTAAATTCTACTATTTACTTTATGTTTTACCTTTTGATACTATTTATGTATTTTTTCTAAATTTCAGCCACACTAAATTTTGGTATTTTTTTTTATTGTTTGAGGATTTACACTACTTAAAATTCCCTAATACTGGAAATAAAAGAGAATATTCTTTAAAAATTGTAATTAAATCCTTTAAAACGAATCAATTGCGTTTTCAAAAAATATATTCGAAATTCAATTATTTTCAATTTCTAATATTTTTATAGATTTAGTAAAAGAATTTTTGAAAAAATAATTTTGATAAAATTCTATAAGCGAAAATTCAATTATTTTTATCTATGAATAATAAAATTCCGCACGGGAATTCAATTAATTTTCAACTAGATTTCGAAAAAATCAATTATTTTACAAACTTTTTTATACAATTCTACAGAATAATTCAATTACTTTCCCATATAATATTTTTCATAGAAATGCAATTTTTCAAAAAATAAATTTTTTTTAAAAATATTCCATTAGCATGAATTCAATTATTTTTTTCTATAAATAATAAAATTCATTGTAGGGTTCCAATTATTTCTAATACAATTTTACAAAATTTACTCAAAAAAGATAATTATTCTTAAAAAATTAATTTCAATTACTCGAAAAAATCAATTATTTAAAAAAATTTGTTTTTCAATATTTTTTGGATGAATTTCAATTATTTTCAAACAGATTATAACATTTACAACAATTTAATTAATTTATTTCAAATACAATTTTAATTAATTTTTTTTTGTAAATAATTGAATGAAAATTTATTGGAATAAAAATTTATTTGATTCCAATAACCGATTATTTAATGCTTGAATCAAATAATTTTTATTTTTATTTTTTACTTTATTTGAATCAATTAAATAATATTTGCTTTAAATACTGAAATATTTGATTTGATTCTTTTCTTTTAAGAGTAATGATTTTCGTCTTGGAAATTGAATTATTTTGAAAAATTCCAATAAAATCGTTCGCAAGGATTCAATTATTTTCATAAATAATAAAATGCTTTTAAGAAAACAATTACGATTATTTATTTATTTATGGTATGTTTATTTTTTATTTTGTTTATCATTTTTTTTTCTTTTGCTAATTATTATTTTTACCAGTTATTAATTTTCCACTATTTATTATCTATTAATTTTTATAAATTAACATTTTTTTTGTTCAAAAAATATTATTTTTATTAAATTAATATTTGAATTTGTATTAACCTGTTACTTATGTTATTATTGATTATTTTCACAATTTTGAATAATTTTTGTCATTTATATGTAAAAATTTTTCAATTCTTTTTTAAAATTATTTTAAATATTTTAAATATTAAGTTCCTTTTTAATTTTATGACTACAGACTCTACTCCATCGTGAGGACATAAAAATTTAAGTCTTCGTCTATTTTAATTATTATTTTTTTGGTAAGATAATTATTTATTTTATTGTTAAACTAATTTTGTTTTTTTATTTTTAATTTTTATTCTTTTCTTATATAATTTTTATTTTATTATTTTAATTTTGTATATTTTTTGGATAGACTCCCTGAAGAGGAAATCATTTACATTTCGAAACGTTGGAGTAAATAAATATTTTATTCATTGTCCGAATGTTTGCGTTTAATTTGCCTTAAAGCAATTACTTTAAAAAAAACTTTTAGTAAAATACCACACAGAAATTTAATTATTGTCAAAAATTTTAATAGAATTCTTAGCTAAATTTAAAATTATTTTTAAAAACTTTTTTTATTCAATGATTTTTAAAATGTCATATACTATTTTTGTAAATTTTCCAAAAAGAATTCAATTATTTAAAAAAAAGGTTTGTTTAAATCTTCCAAAAATTACACATTTTTTTGCACGAATAATAAAAATGTTTTAGAAATGGAATTATTTAAATTAGAATTTGCATAACATTGTAATATTTTTAAGAATGGTTCAATTCTTTAATGAATCATAAAATTCGTTCGTTTTGCTCGTCAAAAAATTATTTATTATTATTATTGATTTATTTTTTATTTTTCGATATCTACTTTTTTTAATACTTTTTCCAGTTTGAAAGTTATACTTTTTGCTGTTTTTTTTAAATTTTATTATTGAGTGCAAAGTCTGCTGTTTTCTTCTATTCTTTTCCTTTTTTTCATTCTTTAATTGATAAAAGAATTAAATAGAAATAATTCTATTTTATACAATTTTTAAAAATTTTTATACAATAGTTCTGTAAAATTTACTTAAGAAATCAAGAAAGAAAGAAAGTATTTTTACTCTACCGTTCTCGAATTACATATAGACAAAAATTAAATGGTCCAATGAAAATCAGAAGCGGGGATTAAGAAAGGTTTAACTGACATGATACTCTCTCTCTCTCTCTCTCTCTCTCTCTCTCTCTCTCTCTCTCTCTCATCGTCAACGAGTAAAGAAGCTTAAAAGGGTTGTTTCCTCAAACCGTTTCAGTCTTTTGAATAATTAATTATCGTATTAACAACCCTCTTTTCTACCGTTACGTACGATACACACAATTCGCATTTGAATAATTGACCGAATTACCTTAACAGCAAAAACAAAATCAGCTAACGAGTTATTTTCGGAGAATTTCTTAATTAAAGAGACAAGAGGAGAGAAGAAAAGAATTCAATAGACAACGAAATAGAGAAACAATTTTGTTCTCAAAAATAGTCGTCAAAATTTACTTTCAAGTTTGCTTGAAAATCAATTTTGGCCACAAAAATAGTCGTAAAAAATTACTTTCAAGTTTGTTTGAAAATCAATTTTGTCCACAAAAATAGTCGTAAAAAATTACTTTCAAGTTTGCTTGAAAATCAATTTTGTCCACAAAAATAGTCGTAAAAAATTACTTTCAAGTTGGTTTGAAAATCAATTTTGTTCACAAAAATAGTCGTAAAAATTTACTTTCAAGTTTGTTATGTTGCCAACAGTTTGTATGGCAATGGCGAGTATATTAGCGTTTTCTATACCGATCATTGTCTTTGGAACAGTCAGTATGGCAATAGTTACTGTACGAGCCGTTACTTTGCCAACGGTTTCTTTACCGACTGCTGGTATTGCGACTGTTACCATGCATACGGTTTCTTTACCGACCGATGGTATAGCAAACGTCACCATGCCAACGGTTTCTTGACGAACCGATAGTTTAGCAACAGTTACCATACCAACGTTTTCTTTACAATAAAAGTACAACAATAAAAGTACAACAATAAAAGTACAACAATAAAAGTACTACAATAAAAGTTACTATAAAGTTCATAAAAGTCACTATAAAGTTCATAAAAGTCACTAAAGCAACGCTTGGTATAGTACCGTTTACCTTACCAACCACACAATCGCGTATAACAACATCAAAAACATTAAACATAAAAAAAACTATTGCCAATTCTCAAAAAAACTCCAAATAAAATGAACACTAAAAATAAATTCCTCCTTTCGCAGATAACAATCTAATCTACCAGCAGCGCTACGCCTCGAATCGAAGCGAACGAGAAAGCAGAAGTTCGCCAACGACAATAAGTCGTCCGGACAGTGCATCGTCAGTGAACTCTCAATGGCCATCGCAAACGAATACCACTGCTGATAATAATTATCATTCGCGACGTCAGGAATGGTCGAATGGTGAAATTTACAACGCAAAACGAAGTTGCACACCAACGTGGACAGAACTCGGCGCACAATTGGAGCCATCAGCAGCAGCAGTTAATAATAATAATTCCCCATCGTCCTTATCATGGGAGCGACAGAGTGCATCGTGTTATTTGCAGAAGCAGCAAAGAAATTCCCCACTCAATACAATAACAACGACGACAACAACAACAATGTCCTCGTCGTGGAGTAGCGATTATGCGAAAACTAGTAATAAAAATGGACCACCATCGTCGTGGAGTGATGTCACTGTTGGCTATCAGCAGCAGCGAAGGGGATCACTTCAGTTGTGGCAATTTTTAGTTGCTCTACTCGATGATCCGGCGAATGCACCTTGTATCGCGTGGACCGGCAGGGGAATGGAGTTTAAATTGATCGAACCTGAAGAGGTAGAGTGGGGATTTTTTGATTTTTTAAGTTGGTATTCAAATAGTTATAATCATTACTGTAGCAACTGTTGGTATTAACATGGTGGAATCATTACTGTAGCAACTGTTGGTATTAAAATGATTAATCACTACTATACCGACGGTTGATGTAGTAAACAATTACCACAGTAATGTTTGCTTCCGTCCGTAACGTCCCCCCTAGGGGGCCGTTACGTATTACAGAACGCTCAAATCTTATTCATATCCTTATTTAGAAATGAGTAAATACGAAAATTAGGTGACGTAACTCGCAGTGACAGCATCGAAACTAAATAAAAACTAAAATATAACTTAGTTTCAGAAAGTGAACTAAAACATTTTTAATTTACTGCTAAATTCATTCACTGAATACGAGTAAATTTATAAAGTTAAGTAAGTGAATTAGTAAATAGTAAGTAATACTCGAGTTATATGAATAATCTGGGTTTTTAAAATTTGTTCCCAGTATTAAATAATCTATTTAGTTGTTTTTAGCCTCTGGTGTAAATTAAGCGATGTTAAATTTTTCATATTAGTTCATATTATTATTACTTTGTAAATTAATGCGAA
The DNA here is from genome assembly GCA_032873175.1 of Leptopilina drosophilae. Classification (NCBI taxonomy): domain Eukaryota; kingdom Metazoa; phylum Arthropoda; class Insecta; order Hymenoptera; family Figitidae; genus Leptopilina; species Leptopilina drosophilae. The sequence continues at coordinate 45,986,854 of CM065480.1, read as the reverse complement.
TTTTATAAAAATTGAAAAAACCTGGAAAAGTCATGGAATTTTGATCGAAATCCTGGATAATATATTTTTGAAATCTAATTTTACTTAAATATTTCAAAATTAATTCAATTTTTAAAGAATTGCAATTACAATTTTTATAAGTAGATGAACTTGAAAACATTTTAATATAAAATTTTGTAAAACTTCAATTTTAAATGAATTTCATTTAAAAAAATGGAAAAACCTTAAGAACTAAAATTCTTCTAAAATTATTAAAAATTGTTAATAGTATATATTTAATTGATTATTTAAAAATAACGGATTTATAGAAGAATTTTAATTAAAACACTAAAACAAAATTGAATTTTAAAATTATTATTGGAGAAATTCAATTATTTTTAGAAAAAGTAAAATTCTTCTCAGAAAATCAATTATTTTTTCTTATCTTTCATTATTTATTCTTCAAAGAATTAAATTATTTTCAAAAATTTCAATGAAATTCGTTTGTGACAATTTAATGTTTTTCAAAATAATTTTAATAAAACTCTTCGTAGAAATTTTATTGATTTCAAAAATTTTTTTAGAATTCAATTATTTTCAATGTTTGCTATTTGAATAAAATTTCACGAAACAATTCAATTATTTAAACTGAAATTTTAATAAAATTAGTCTCCAAAATACAAATATTAATAATATTCTTGGCAGAATTTCAATTATTTTAAATGTACAAAATTTTCATCGAATTTCCTGGAAAAATGAAATTATTGGTAAATTTCTTTTTTAATTTGTCTCTTGACAATATAATAATAATAATAAACATAATAATTAAATTCGGATAAAATTTGTTACAAAACTTCAATGTTTAAAAAATATTCAATTATTTAACAAATTGTTTATTTTTATAGTTAAATAATTGATTTCTTGTAGAATTTTCTAATAAATATTGATTTGAAAATAAATTTCATTAAAAATGTTTTTGATTGTAATTGAATACCATATTCAAAAACATTTATTTATTTTTAAAATTGAATTTTTATCGGAAAATTAACAAATTTTTAAATAATAATTGAATTCTTCTAAAACATTTTAATTAAATTATTTAAGTAATTGCATTTTTTCGAGAAATTTGATAAAAATTTTCTATATTAAAAACTATTAAAATTCTGATAAGAATTTTATTGAAATTTCTTATAATAATTAAATTTCGAAGGCAATTTTTATTACTTATAAAGATTATTGAAATTTTAACGGGAATTTTCGACAATTGAATTTTTTTACAAACAAAATTTTCTTTCAATAATTACAGTCTTTTGACGAATTTTAATAAAATTTTTAAGAATCTTTACATTCTTTATAAGTAGAAAATTTGAATTTGTATAAAATTGTATTATTACAAAAGTCCATTAAAACTGAACTAAATCTAATTGAAATTCTGTTATGAGCTTTATAATTTATGAAATAATTGAATTCTTGAAACAAATTTATTATTTATTAAAAAATTAACTTCATTAAAAAAATGCATTATTTATGAAATTAATTGAATTATTGCAATAAAATTTATGAAAAACATTTTATTAATTGAATTCCTCTGCAATTTTTATTTGATTTAGAAAAATAATTAAATGTTTGAGTTTAATTTTATTAATTTTTTTTAATAATTGTACTATTTAAGGGAATTTATTTAAAAAATTGATATTGGAAATGAAATGAGGAAATGTTTTGAAAATAAATTAATTTTGGAGAAGAATTTTGTTATTTTTAAAAATAGTTGTGATTTTGACAGCAATTTTTCTTTAAATTTTGATAAGAATTAAACGTTTGTAAGAAAAATTTTATTACGGTTGAAAATAATTGAATTTCTACAGTCGTTTGTATCTTCTCTAAAATTCAATTTTTAATGTTTTTAACTAAAATTTTTCTATAAAATCATCATTTTTAATAATTAATTAAATTATATATCGACAAATTTAAAGAAAATTTAAATTAGTATAACATTTTGGAATATTCTAAACCTTTTAAAATTTATAAGTAAATTAATTAAAAATTGAAGTTTTATAAAATTTGTAATTTAAAATCTTTTGAAGTTTATTTATTTATGAATATAATAAACCGCAATTCTTTTCAAATTGAATTAATTTTGAAATTTGAATTAAAAATTTTTAAATTCTATGTTTTTTAAATTTGATAATTTTATTTAAAGAAGTATGTAAGAAGTTAGCTAGTTTGTTAAAAAAAATGAAGTTATTGATGTTTTTCGAATAATTTTACTTTTGATAAAAATTTGTAAATAAATGTAATAGAATTTAAATAGTAAATATTTATTATAATAATTAATTTAATATAATAATAATAATAATTTAATAATAATTATTATATTAATTAATTATTATTATTATTATATTAATATTATTAAACTGAAAAATTTTATTTTATTCAAATAAGAGATTATTTGACTTTTATCAAATAAACATTTACTTGAATCAAATAATTTTTATTTGAATCAATTTAATAATATTTGCTTTAAATACTGAATTATTATTCAAAAAAAATTATTTAATTCAAGTAAATATTTATTTGATAACAGTCAAATAATCTCTTATTTCAATCAAATAACTTTTTTTACTGTATAATATTTAATAATTACTAAATTATAAATTTTCAAGAACATTTTTTTCGCATCTCTTAATTTTTAAAGTGAATCACAGAATACTCTTTATAAATTCAGGGAAAAAGTCAAAATTCCGTCTGAAAATTAGTAAAAAAAACACAAGTTTAAATTTTGGTGTTAACCTTCACAAGATTAAACATTATGAATAATATAAGTAAGGCAACTGATTAAATTTGGAATATTTCTTTTAAATTCAAGGTTGCACGCAGATGGGGCGTTCAAAAAAATAGACCAGCAATGAACTACGACAAATTGAGTCGCTCATTGAGGTATTATTACGAGAAGGGAATAATGCAAAAGGTCGCGGGCGAAAGATACGTTTATAAATTCGTCTGCGATCCAGAGGCACTATTTAATATGGCCTATGGCACCGGAAACACCCCATTAACCAGCGATATGCAAAATGGTTTGTCCAAAAGTCATGTGACAGGGGGAAAAGTTTCATCGGCCACTGATATCGTCGATTTGGGGAAGCATTCCGCCAGCGGCTACGGCGACGCCGTTCTCGCCATGTACTCAAACACCGCTTCAGGTAAATCGCTTTCACAATTTTTTTAATCTAAATTTTCCTGAAAATAAAATACAACAAAAAAAGTAAATAATTAACAAAAAATAACCAAGAAAAAGCCAGTCTTTTTAAAATAACAACAAGAATAAATCACTGTTAAGTTAAAAGTATCAATTGGTACCAAAAATTGTGGATCAAGTAAAAAATTGGTCCGGAACAAACAATTTTGTAACAACAACAAACAAAATTTGTTGGCTCTACATTAACATTAACTCTGTTAATTATATTGTCATTGACTCTACATTCTTTTTTCTTCTCTGTTAATAAATATAGTATCAAGATTACTACTAATTGGCCCCAAAAATGTGGATCAAATAAAAAATTGATCTGGATTTTTGGCGTCAATTTAGCATCAATTTGATACTTTAAAAAAAAACTCTGATCTGTTGAGGTAACAGACAATTTTGTAACAACAACGAACAAAATTTGTTGGTTCTACACAAAAAATTCGTTTTTCTTCTATGTTAATAAATATAGCATCAATATTACTACCATTTGGCTCGAAAAATGTGGATCAAACCAAAAACGGATCCAAACATTTGTCAAAAATTTATACACATTACTACCAATTTAATTTTTTCAATAAAAGGGTTAATTCAAAAAAAATATTTTTCAGTTTATGGCCAGTCGAGTCTCCACCATTTGCATCAGTATTTGGGCAGCAATGAAGGTTTCAAAACACCCCCAACTCGTTACCATTCACATTATGCCCAACAGTATGCGAACAATCATCACCATCACCACCACCATCATCATCATCATCCAACCTCGTCGGCCTATACTGAGACATTTTTAAATTATGGCCTGGGAATTTCGGCGCATGAATTTCCGCTGGATGCAAGAACACAGGAATTATCATCGTCGTCATCGTCGTCATCGAGACCAGTTTATACCATTGACTCGTGTGAAAGTACAGAGAGAGATCATGACTCAACATCAGTGGCAACGGCAACATATCATGGCTTACAGAGATCTCAAATATCGACCAATATTGTCAGTTCTCAAACACCCCTAATAGAGGGTAGTGCCAGTTCGAAAATTGAACAAACACCCTACACATGCCTCGGCGTTGGAAGCTGTGTATGTTAAAGAAAAGAAAAAGAAAGCAAAAACAAATTCAGTAAGAAAAATAATCTACATAAATATTATTATGAATATGTAGTTTTTGTCCATAACAATCTGAATTTAACAAGGTAGTCGATTTTGTTTTTAGAAGAAAATAAACTTTTTCTTGGAGTTATTTTTATAGTCGCGAGTATTTTGAATTTCAGGCTTTGCACTCGTTTAGTAAAACCAACTATTTAGTAGGTTTTTTGTTTACAATTGGCTACTATTTTGACCTACTTTTTTATATTTAGAATACTAATGCCCGATTCAATCAACCATTACAGTTAAAGGTCCGATAAATCTTTCTGAAAAAATTAAAACACTTACATTTACAAAAAAAATTTTTTAAACCAAACATAAACACTCAACCAAGAAAATATCTTTAATTTAAACACATTTTATTATTGAATAAAACGTAATATTTATTGAGCGAAACTATACATTGAATCAAAATTATAAATGTTTAAATCAAACCTAATTTTTGGTTTACTGTATAACAAAGATGTTTCATTCAAATATTTTTTTCGGACGAATTAAAAGTTATTTATAAAAATAATTGAATTATTTCAATTAATTTTATTATTTTGTTGAATATAAATTTAATATTTCTTAAAATTAAAATATTTCGTTAAGTTTTAATAATATTTTGAAGAATAATTTCATTTTCAGAGAAATTTATTTAAAATTTAATTATTTTAATATAAATTTTCTCAGTGTAAAAATAAAAATTGTTACTGTATGAAACTTCCGTCTATTACATTTTGAAAATTACTCTCTAAATTTGAATTACTAAAAATGTTTACTAACTTGAATTAGTGATTGACTTTTTGATTTTGAATTGGTTAATTTCACTAATAAACTATAGTAGAAAGTTGAAATAATTAATTAGTAGAAAAAATTCTTAAATTTTACTAAATTGTAAAACTTATTCAGTAAACATTACTAATTCAAAAGCAAAAAGTCAGTCACTAATTCAAGTTAGTAAACATTTTTACTAATTCAAATTTAGAGAACACAATGAAATTCTTTAAAAATTCAATAAATTTTAATAGAATTTTGTAAAAAAAAAATTATTTTATAAATTATTATTTGTCCATACAATATTAAGCATCTTCGATTCAATTAACATGAAGAGAATTAAAATATTTTATAAATCTTTTTTTTAGAATTTTAAATACAACTTTTCGAGATTTCTTTAAAAAAATAATTAAAATAAATTGAAAATTAACTAATTATTAAAAATTGTAAATGTAATTCTTTTAAAAGTCAATTCAGTTATTTATAATTATTAAGATTTCGGTTCTTATTCTTAATTTTCTAATTAATTTTTTTTTAACAAATTGTAATATTTTTAGAACAGTTTTATAAAATTAAAATTAATTTAACAATTTTTTTATAAAGTTGTTTTAAAAATTCAAGCATTTTTCAACCATTCAGTTAAAATGTAATTAATTTTATCAGAATTAAAAAAAAAATTAAAGATATGTAAATTATTTAAAAATTAAAACTTAAATAATTTTTAACTTAAGCATTTAACCAAAAATTGTATTATTTTTATGAAAATTCCACAAAAATTCAATTAATTTGACTATTTATATTAATAGTATAATTTTAAATAAAAACTTGTATTAAAAAATTTAATTTGAAATAAATTCTTCTAAAAATGCAATTATTCTTCAAAATTTTATTAAAACTTGTCAAAAGAATTAAATTTTAAGAAAAAATAATTTATTATTGAATAGTCTAATTAAATCAATTGCAATGATTCAAAATTATTTTTATAAATAACTTTTAATTTGTCCCAAAAAATCAATTAGTTTAAATTTTTTAAAAGTATTTCTGAAAAAAAATTAATTACATTGACAAATAATAAAATTCTTCCAAAATTCAATTATTTTAATAAATATAAAAGTCCATAAAACAAGAATTTAATTCTTTGGAAAGGTATTAAAATATACTGTGTAGAATTTAAATTACTTTCAATAGTTTTGAACATTATTTTCAAAAATTATAATAAAGTTTAGAGCAAAATTTAAATTATTTAAACAAAATTAAATAAAATTCCTCACATGAATTCAATTATTCTTATAAATTATTATTTAAACTTTTCTCACGAATTATTTTTAAAAAATTTAATAAAATTCTGCTTAAAAATGTAATTATTTTTTATAAAATTAATAAATTCTTTCTTAAATTTGCACAATTATTCAATTAATAATTAATTTCTTAAAAAAATAGGTAAAATTTTGCTTATAAATTCAATTATTTATTTAAAAATTGATAAATTCTTCACAATAATTATTCAATTATTTTCCAAAATAATAAAATTGTTAACGAAAATTTAATTATTTAAAAAAGTAAATAAAACCATACCGCAAGAATTCAATTATTTTCAAAAGCAGAAACATTTTTCACGAAAATTCAATTATTTAAAAAAATTTTAATATAATTACGGGCAAAAATACAATAATTATTTTCGTTTAGATAATAAAGTGCTTTTCAAAAATTGAATTGTCTATTTTTTAAATTTTTTATAAAACTCTTTACAAGAATTCAATTATTTTCTGAAATAGGGTATTTTTTCACGACATTTTAATTATTTAATAAAATAAAATTCTTTGCAAGAATTCAATTGTTATAAATAATAAAGTTCTGCTCCGGAATATAATTTTTTTTAATTTAATAAATTCTTCATAAAAAATTTATTTTGAGAAACATTCAATTATTTAATAGATTATTTATTTTTGTATTTAAATTAAAAAACATGAAATCTTTTTTGAAAGATTATTAAATTTTAATCGTTGTAAAAGTGTAATAACATTACAATTTTTTAATTGTTACGTTGAAAAATTATCAGTTAATTTTCCTAATTCCTGTGAAAAAATGAAATTAAATTTCATTAAATATATTTCTAACGTTTACTTTTAAAAATTTAGGATTAAATTTCTCATCAGGATTAGAATAAAAAAATATATTTTTTATTAAAATCGTGAAATAATCAGAAAAACACTGAATCAAAATTTTTGTGAATCGTCTAAAAGAATTTTACTTTTCTTTGTTAAAATTAATTTTCGATAGCTATTCTATTACTTTTTTTTGAAAGCTCCTTTTCGATACTTTTTGAAAATTAATTACTGAGTGTAAAGTCTGAATTAAAGTATTTCAATTAAAATCATTTCTACAAATTAAAAAAATATATCATTATAATTAATTTTTTTCATTATAATTAATTATTAATTAAATAATAATCAGATTGTTATGGAACAATAAAAAAAACTCGAAATAGTAAATTTGTTAACTATTGTTAATTGATAAATAATTACTTATATTTTGTTATTAAATCGTCTAAAATAGTTTTTAATGATTTTTTCCTTCGAAAATTTAATATTGTGAATATTGCATAGAGATTGTATAATTTTTATTATTTATTGTCGAAAGAAAAAGAAGGAAAAAATCCTTCGCTTTTTTCTATTTATAACTAATTTGTTACAAAATGAAACAGAGAAATACTATTGTAGTAATAATCTATATATAGCTCTTAATATCTAAAAGAAAGAAAAATATCTTTTATTTTATTAATAAAAATTCGTTGCAGTTTTTTTTTCAATTTCCTTTACACAATGTACACAACAATTTGACTCTTTTTTCTGTAAAAATTTGTTTTAAAATAATTATTTCAATAGAAAGGTAATTTAAATTATAACCTAAATTAAAATTTAAATTAATTTAACTTTAATTTAATTTTAATTTTAATTTTAATTTTAATTTTAATTTAATTTTAATTTTAATTTTAATTTTAATTTTAATTTTAATTTTAATTTTAATTTAATTTAATTTTTGCAAATTAAATTAATTCAATAATAATTAGGTTACTTAATTTTTTTGTAAATTGATTTAATTGTCTTTTAGTTAATACATAATTAACTATTTTGATCTAAATATTAACTGAACTTAATTATTAGTTAAAAGTTATAATTCATAATTTTCTTCTTCATAAAAATGATCTCAATTTAGTTAGAAAAAAAAAATAGAAGAAGCAAAAATTCTAGTCAAACGTCGTCCCAATTCCACTTGGAAGGGTTGTAAATTCTGTGTGGTTAATTAGATAGCGACTGTAATTTACATGTAAATAAAATAAATATCTCTGCTGTTGCAAATAATAAAAATAACAAGTCTTCATTAATATCCATTTTTAATTACATTCCTCGCTGATTAAATAATTATTCAATTCATTAATTAATATTAATAATATTTTTAATACATTTTTAATTTTTCTATTTTCTCCTTTTTTCTTTTTTTAAATTCTTCGCTTTAATCTTTAATAAAGGAAAAAATATTCTAAATAAATTTTTTTCATTTTCAATAATATTTAGTATAATTTTTCAAAGTCTTGTAATTTTATTTTCATTAAGAAAATTAAAACCTTTTATTTCTCTCTCCCCTGTTTTTCACTTTTAAATAATTTTTTTTTTTTACATTTTTTCATTGTCAATTCTTTATAATCGAAATTATTTTTTTTCTTTTTTTTTTCTTTAAACACCAATGCCAATTAAATTTGTTCGACTATTGACATTGTTCTTCATTCGGCCTGTTTTTTGTTCAACAGCGCATCGGCAAATAAATTTAAATACATGAATAATTAAACTCACGAGAATTATAATACAAATATAAATCCAAAATTCGGAGACATAATTTTTTGTTGTTGCAGTCTTGATTTTTGGAATATTCCAATATCTTTCGCCATTGCAAAAATTCGTGTAGCATACTATCTTTTTTATTATCGCTGTTTCATTTAATTTCTTATCAATGTTTTTGTCGTGACAATCATAGGTTGTTAAGTGTCGATTGTTATCTAAATAAATTCAATCAAAATATGAAATATGAAATATTTATTAAATGTCTTAGAAAATAATATTCGTTGTTTGAAAATTATTAAATGTATGAAATAAAATATGTTGGATATTTTTTTCAAATGTTTAATTTAATTATATGAATAATTTTTTATTTTATTGTCTAAATTAATGGAAAAAAAATTTTCAATTTTTATTAAAAAATACAATTTTCAAGTAAGTTTTTTATTTTTGTTGTTAATCGCAGTTTTAATTAATATAACTTTTATTAAAAAATAATAATAATAAAAATAAAATAAAGAAATAAATAAATCTTATATTGTAAATAAATAAACAGATATTAATACTTGGTTTATTTTTAAATTTTATTAAATAACTTTTTAAATATAATTTAAAATCATTTTTCCAAATAATAATTTTTTATTTTGTAAATAAATTTTTATTAAAAATATTCTTGTAATAAAAGAACTTTTTTTAATTTTTAAACAACTGACCTTTAATTTTGAACTTCATGCAGCCGATGCTACAAGTGGCAGTTGTGTTTTCAGTGAGATTCCTACATTTGGCTAATGAAATATTACCGAAAAAATCATCTGTAAAGTTTCCTGTGTGACACCTGAAACACCAAATGCTTTCACCTGTTGAGAAAAAAATTTCAGATAAAAACAAATTTTATCTGACTATTTTTTTCTTATTTTAACTCTCAAAAATATTTTCAAACCAAACTTCTTTTTTTCTCATTTTGGAGTTGAATTTTGTTGTTAAATTTAATGAAATTAAACTTTGCGAATTTAATTAGTTTAAATTTAAGTTTTAATTTTTAATTTAATTTCGAATAAAAACAATTTCTCTATGGATAATATTTTTTCTATTTAATTCTCAAAAATATTTTCAATTTCTTCTATTCTTATTTCTGGGTTTAATTTAATTTTTTTTCAATTTAGATAAATTATACGAATTTAGTTGGATTTATTGAATTGAAATTTTTAAATTAATATTATTTAATATTATTTAACATTATTTAACATTATTTAATATTATTTAATATTAATTATACAATTTAATATTAATTATATAATTTAATAATAATTATACAATTTAATATTAATTATATAATTTAATAATAATTATATAATTTTATTTCGGCTAAAAATAATTTCTCTCTGGCTTTTTTGAATTCTCTAGAAAATATTTTCAAATATTTTATTAATAATTGATATTTATTGTATATTTTTTCTTTTTTGTTTTCTTTGTTAAATTTTTTTATCTGATTTTGGTTTGTGGGTAAACTTTCTTTTGTTTCAAAATAGATCATAAAGGAGAATTTTTCTTATTGTTTCCTTATTTTATTGACTTGTTTTTAAATATAAATTTTTAATATTTCCGATAATTATAGTTATAATGATTTATATAATAATTTATGGTAATTTATTTTGATATAGATGTAAATAATAAATTTATTACAATTTGCTCACTTGCTGTGACAAAAATGGCAAAAGTCACCAAAAATAAATCCAACTTCATTGCTTCGTTCTTGATTGTTTCACACTGCGAGAGATAAAAGAAAATCATATCTGTATATAGAAGAGAAATTTCGAAGAAGGGATGCTAGAATATATATATATATATATAGAAATTAATCAACAAAATATAATCTCACCTTATTGCATTAATAATTTATTTTCAAAAGTGTATTTTCTCCTTCTCTATTTTAATGAACTGAAAAATAATTTTTTTGAATCTATTTTGCAGGAAAAATAATAAATAAGAAATATTTTCTGTTTGTTATTGTTCTTAAAAAATTATATTCTTTATTAAATATAAATATATTATCATTAACATCGGTGGATAATTTTTTTAATTTATCGATAAAATAGCAAATTGCAAAATTTGTATATAAATAATAATAATAATAAAAATAAAAATAATAATAATAATAATAAAAATAATAAAACATAAAAATAATAAAAAAATAATAAAACATAAAAATAATAAAAAAATAATAAAACATAAAAATAATAAAAAAATAATTAAAAAAAAATTATAATAACAATAATTTAATGGACAAAGTTTATTTTCATTGTGTTATTGTAAAAGGTTGTGCAATACCCTTAAAGTTAGGCAACCAGTTATGATTGAGAGTAAAACGTTCTATCATTTATCAGGCGCTTCAAAAGTCGATAAAACTGAAAACTGTAATACTTCATTTTTTAATGATAACTCCAAAAATTATCCTCTGGTGATAATTAACTATTTTTGCAACTTGTTATTTTATCGATAAATTGAAAATATTATCCACCGATGTTAATGGGATTTTAATAAACAATTTTCTCATGGTAATTGTTTATGACAATTATATTTATTTTATTTTCAATATTTATTTATTTTTGAAATAAAATCGCCAAGATAAATAAATTTATTTTGCATAATTAAATAATTGAAAATTCATATTTTCTACAATTTGCAATTTAAAAATAAACACTGATTCAATAAATAAAAATTTATAATTCTCAACAATCAATAAAAATTGTTTTTTTTATTAACGACTGTATAAATTTTTCCTATACATTTTTTATTATATTTATTATAAATTATAATTTTTTATTCACGACTGTATAAATTTTACCTATACATTTTTTATTATAATAATTATAAATTATAATTTTTTCTAGAATTTCGTACATTAAAATAAACGAAACAATTTTTTGTCAATTAGCTGAACTCTTTATTTAACAAATAAAAAATTTGACTTAGAGAACAAATAATTTTTAATTTTTTTTTCATTTCATTTATTATTTATTTATTACTTATTTAGTTATTATTTAAATATTCTAGTTTTTGGGTTATTTGCTTAAAAATTTATTGATTTATTATTTATTTAGTTATTATTTATTTATTCTAGTTTTTACGTTATTTGCTTAAAAATTTATCGATTTATTATTTATTTAGTTATTATTTATTTATTCTAGTTTTTGGGTTATTTACTTAAAAATTTATCGATTTATTATTTATTTAGTTATTTATTTATTCTAGTTTTTGGGCTATTTGATTAAAAATTTATTGACTTATAATTTATTTATTTATTCTTGTTATTCGGTTAATTTGCTTGAAAATTAAATTCTAAAATAATAAAATTAAAAGAGACGAAGACAATTTTTTTTCATTCATAGAAAATTGTTTATTCAGTAATACTCGTAAAATTCTTAGGGGCTATCACAGATTTATCACATGTGAATATTAGATACTGAACGTAAATATAAATAAAATATAATGTACTGCTCAAATTATTCTTAAAATACATCTATTGTCTGCGAATATAAACTATATAACTATAAACTTAATTAACGTCACTTTAAGTAGTGTGAAATAAATAATTATACAATGCAATATATAGTCAAAAAAAAAGTCGAGAACAGAGAAAAAAGAAACTTAATCGTAAACTTAACAGAATTTTCTACAGTAAACTCTCGATAATTGATACGCTTTCGATAATAATTATAGCAAAAATAATTAATTACTAACAATTCATTATTTTTGCTTTCAATAATTGTTAACAATTGTCAATCAAAAAAATAAATTACTTTTGTTTAACAATTGTTGACAATTAATTATTTTTGTTTTTATTTAAATTAAAAAAAAATTTTAATCGTAAGATGAAAAATTATTTTTTAAAATTAATCATCAATTAACAATCATCGATTGTTAATTGTCAAAAAAATATTTTAGTTTACATCTTTGATAAAATATTTGGAAAAATTAAAAATTTCTCTTACTTCGTCTAAAAAATAAACTTGAATATTATTAATTAATAATTGAAAATAATTGTCGAAGAAAGTAGAATTACAAACGAACGTCATTAGTTCGACAATAATTTCTTACATCTTTTCTTTTTTGCCCTAACGAAAAATGCTTGTTTTTCGAAATTTGTAAACATTTTTTTTCATTTTTTTCATTTATAAAAATATCCGAATGTCGAAATTGGAAAAATTTTTTCCATTCATATCGTAGTAGTAATTAATTAACGATCGTTAATTAAGAAGTATGAACAATTAATAATTACAAAAATCATTAATATAAAATGATTATCGAAGACAATAAATATAAAATAATAAAATATAAACGAAAGATTATTAACCATAAAATAATTATAATAACGAAAAAATGTTTAGTTTTAAAATCACTGATACAAGGAATAAAATGTATTTGAGTCAATCAAACGATTACTTAGCTATTGTCAAATAATTTCTAATTAGCAAATAATTATTTCCATCAAAGAATTTTTATATTTAACATTTTTATTTCATTTTTTGTTATTATACAATTAATTAAATGCGCCATTTGACTTAAATACTGAAATTATTGGATCAAATAGAATTTAATTTGTTTTGAAACGAAAATTATTTGACATTAATAAAAATTGTTTGATTCAAGTAAATATTTATTTAATGCGTATAGATATTTAGTAATTTATTTTTGTCTTTATTTACTTCTCTTTAATTAATTAATTAATTAATTATTTATTAATTATAATTAATTAATTAATTATTTATTAATTATAATTAATTAATTTATTTATTATTTATTAATTATAATTAATTAATTATTATTAATAAATTAGAATTAAATTAATAGAAGAAGAAAATTAATAAAATAATTAAAAAATAAAATAGTAAAACACAAAAAAAATTTTTAAGAAGAAATTATTAAAAAGTAATTATAAATTAAAAATCACTTTCATTTGAGTGAAAAGAAAATGATTATTATAAACTAGAGGGAAAAATTAATAATCTGCCGTTTCTCTTTTACAATTCAAATATAACGAACAGAAATACTATCAATATTTAAAGCCAAGTACCAAAACTCATCAACGCTGATATAAAATCTCTCTCTTTAAAAAAAGATACAATTAGACTCGTAATAATTATCTATATAAAGGAACAAAGCTAAATTATACATAATTATATTCAAATTTTTAAATATTTAAAATTTTCAATTTATTTACAAATTTTGATTTATTATTCAATAGATCAAAATTTTCCACATATTTTTCTCTCTTTCTTGTTTTTATTTTTTATAGTAAAAATATATATATTTTTTTGTAGAAATATTTTTACTTTATTGGGAGATCAAAGTTTCTCTGACGAAATCACATTTTCAGATGAAATAACCAATTGTTATATATAATTTCACTATAAGAGTGATTGTTATCTATACTTTTTTACCATTTGGCAATTTTTACTATTTAAATAAAAATTCAATTTCTCTATTTTTCTTGTAATTTTCACGATTATTTTTCTCGTAGATAAAATTTCTGAATCAGGATTGAATTATAATTATAACAATAGAATAATTATCTTTTAATTAACATTATTATAATTATCAGTTAAGAATTATATTTTATATACTATAAAATTATTATAATAATATTATAAAATTATTATTATAAACATAAATTAAAATTATTTTTATAACCATAAATTAAAATTATTCAAAGAATACTAAAGTTATTGCAACTATTGTCGGAATTAAGAAGAAAAGTTTATCTTTTCAAAATGAAAAGAAAAATTAGAGGAGAAAAATAAACGAAAATAGTGAATTTACCAAGGCTAATTTTTGGAATTTATAAAAAATTTTGTTCATTAATCGAATAAAAAAATTCAGTGGAGAAAAATAGAAAAAGATGGTAAATTTACCAAAGGCAACTAACTATATTGTTAGAATTGATAAATAAATTTTGTTTTGAGATTAAATGAAAAATGAAAAAAAAAAAAATTGTTGAAGACTAATAAAATTAAAAAAATATATAAAAAATAAAAAATTTCCTTTTCTAAATAAAAATAAAAAATCGTAGAAAATTTTACCAAGGCCTCCACATTGGATCACAGGGATCGTCAATTCTAACGACATCAATTTCCTCCTCATCATCGACGATTGATTCTAAGTTTTCCATTTTTTCAATTCTAGTTTGTGAATTATTTGAATTATTCGAATAATGATGATGATTTGATTTTAGATCCGTATTTTTGTCAATTAAATTATTTTTTTCTCCTTTCATGAACGATTGATTTCGAAGAACATCATTATTATTGTCGATTATTGTTACAATTGGTGGTCTTGAATATGGAGATTTAATAATTTCTAACCGATTATTATTATTATTATTTATTACTTCCGATTTTGAATGAAATTGCTTCGATTGCTGTTGAATTGGTTCACTTGATGATGGTCTTCGTTTCTCATCAATGATCGATGTTCCAGATTCACTTGACGAATTCGGCGACTGACAGGGTGCAATTATATTAGCGGTTCTTTCCAAACTTTTTAGCGTTGTCGAGACGAGTATTTCGTTCGTGGCATTCTAAATGTAATTTTTGTTTTTTTAGAATTAAATATTTCTTATTTAAATTATTTTTTTTATTTTTACTTTTATTTCTAATTCAATTTAAATCAAATCAATTCGAATCAATTGTAATCAATTTAAATCAATTCAATTAAATTTAAAACAATTCAATTAAAATCGAATGGATTCAAATCAGTTCAAATCGAATCAAATCAGTTCAAATTAAATGCAATCAATTGAATTAAACTCAAATCAATTCAATTTAAATAAATTCATTTCAATTAAATTCAAATCAAATTAATTCAATTCGAATCAAACTCGAGTTAAATCCATTCAATTAAAATGAAATCAATTCGAATCAATAAAAACCAATTCAATTAAATTAAAATAAACTAAAATCAATTCAATTAAATTCGAAGCAATTCAAATCAACTTATTTAAATTTAAATCCACTCAATTGAATTCGAGTCAATTCAATTAAACTTGAATCAATTCCAATCAATTCCAATCAATTCGAATCGATACAATACAATTCAAATCAATTCAATTAAATCAACTCAATTAAATCAATTAAATTCGAATCAATTCGAATCAATACAAATCCATTCAAATCAATTAAATTAAATACGAATCAATACAAATCAATTCAGTTAAATTATTTTCGAATCAACTCATATCAATTCAATTAAATACGAATCAATACAAATCAATTCAGTTAAATTAAATTCGAATGAACTCATATCAATTCAATTAAAATTAAAGCAATTCAATTAAATTCGAATCAATTTAAATCAATTTAATTAAATTCAAATTAATTCGAATCATTACAAATAAATTCAATTAAATTCAAATCAATTCAAATCAATTCAAATCAATTCAAATCAATTCAAATCAATTCAAATCAATTCAAATCAATTCAAATCAATTCAAATCAATTCAAATCAATTCAAATCAAATCAATTCAATTAAATTCAAATCAATACAAATCAATTCAATTAAATACGAATCAATACAAATCAATTCAGTTAAATTAAATTCGAATCAATTCATAATAAGTCAATTAAATTCGAATCAATTTAAATCAATTTAGTTAAATTTAAATTAATTCGAACCATTACAAATAAATTCAATTGAATTTAAATCAATTCAAATCAATTCAATTCAATTAAATTCAAATCAATAAAAATCAATAAAAATCAATTCAATTAAATACGAATCAATACAAATCAATTTTGTTAAATTAAATTCGAACCAACTCATATCAATTCAATTAAATTCGAATCAATTTTATTAAATTCAATTAAATTCGAATCAATTTTATTAAATTCGAATCAATTCGAATCATTACAAAGAAATTCAATTAAATTCAAATCAATTCCAATCCATTCAAATCAATCCAATTATATTCGAATTAACTAAAATCAATTCAAGTAAATTCGAGTCAATTCAATAAAATTCGAATCAATTCAGTTGAAATTTAATATTTTTTCTTTAAATTTTTTTTTGGAATTCAACTAAATTAATTTTTTTCAATAAATTATTTTAAATTTCATTTGAAGCAATAAATTTTCATTAAGTGACATTTTTTTTTATAATTCAATAAAATTTATCGAAAAAATTGATTTTACCTGGTCGTCGCTTGGTTTTTGGGTTAAAAGCGTTGAGAGATGTTTGAAAAGTTTATCAGCAGTTTCGCCGGGAAGAGAGGCTAAAAATCTGCAAGCCTCAGCGGCGCAATGACCAAATCCAGATTGCCATCGACTTTCCGCAGACGTATCTTCAGTTGATGATCCGGAAATGGATAATCCTGATGGTCGTGACGTTTGAAGCCTTTGTAAATGACGAACAGTCAATTCCAAAATATCCGCCTTCTCTAATTTACTGATATTTTCACCTTCGGTCTAAAAAAATTGTTTCATTCTCTATTTTTGCATTTGTTTAAGTTTTACACATTTTTTGTGCATTTGATATTATGAATTTTAGTATATTTTAAATTTATTTTTAATATATTTTTAATATTCGTAATTCAATGCTTTTTTAGTACAATTAATTTTTTTTCAATTAAATTAAATTTTCAATTTTTCGAATTTTCGTTTTGCAATTAATTTTCAATATATTTTCAATAATTATTTGTATTTTTTTCAATTCAATTTAATTTACGATTTTTCGATTACAACTTTTTGATATTCAATTGATTTTCAATATTCAATTAAATTTTTTTCAATTAATTTACAATATTCAATTCAATTTTCAATATACTTTTAATATTCAACTTATTTTTTTCAATTCAATTCAATTCAATTTTCAAATTTTTAAATACAACTATTCAATATTTAATTAATTTTCAATATTAAATTCAATTTTTTCCAATTCAATTCAATATTTAACTTAATTTGTTTCAATTCAATTTTCAATTTTCCGATTTTCAATTAATATTTAATATATTTTCAATATTCGGACACATTTTTTTCAATTCAATTCAATTTTCTATTTTTCAATTACAACTTTTCCATATTCAATTAATTTTCAATATATTTTCAATATTCATCTTCATTTTTTTCATTCAATTCAATTTTTAATATTCACAATTAAATGTTTTTTTAGTAAAATTCAATTATTTATTCAATTCAATTCCAAATTTTTCGATTGACAATTAATTTATAATTAATTTTTCAATAAATTTTCAATATTCAATTCCATTTTTTTAATTCAATTCAATTTTCGATTTTTCAATTACAACTTCTCGATATTCAATTAATCAACAATTTAATATTTTTGAATACAATTTAATTTTCAATTTTTCGATTTACAATTGATTTCCAATGTATATTCAATATTCTATTCCATATTTTTCAATTCAATTCAATTTTCAATTTTTCAATTACATCTTTTAAATATTTAATTAATTTTTAATATTCAATTCAAATTTCAATTAATTTTCAATGTATTTTTAATGAAGAGATTTTGTAAATATAAAAATTTATATATTATTAAAAATTAATTTCAATTTTTTATTATTTTTTCTATTTATATTTTCTATTTTTAAAATTCTCAAATATTCCACTGAAAAATTAAAAATATTTCATTGATGTATCATTTAAAAGTTAGTTTAGAAAAATATTAAAAACAAATAATAATTTGAAAATTACTACAAAAAAATATTTAAAAGTTAGTTGAGAAAAATATTTGAAAAACAAATAATAAATTAAAAATTAGTGCAAAAAATTATTTAACAATTAGTTTTAAAAAGTATTTAAAATAAATAATCAAAATTAAAAATTAGTGCAAAAAAATATTCCAAACAAGAAAATATTTAGAAATTCGAATTTAAAAAATATTTTAAAAAAGTAACAGTTTAAAAACTTTTTTTTACAAATTATTCACATAAATTAATTATTGACCGAAATAACAGTTTGCTTGCATATTTAAAAAAAACTAAAACCCGATTTTTTTTCACAAATAATCGTTTGATAATATTTTAAAACAAATAAAATTTTAAATCAACTCGAAAAAATTAATAATTTTGTTTTAATATTGAATAAAAATTAAGAAATCAAAAAAAAAAAAAACAATATTGGTAATGAAATTGAATCTTACGATGTTTCGATTACAAACTCAAGTTCGCACGATCAAATGTGCGGATATTGATGGCAATGTATACATAACGAATCAGATGAATCGTGCGCGACCGAAATGGAAAAAATTGTAAATTTTTTTTTCTTCCCAGACAGAGTTTGAGAATGAAATCGCCAACTTGCGGTTTCTTTTTTTTTCCTTCATTTTATTTTACATAAAATTTTTTTCTTTTTTAAGAAAGACGTCTATTTGTTTTTCGCTGATGGGAGAAGCAAATCGAATTTTTCAGGTGAAGTATAGTGTATATACAAAATAAACCAATCAAGTATCAAGAAGATGTAGAAGAAGTAGAAGAAGAAAAAGGGGGTAGGGGGAAGAATCGATTATCTATGGAACGAATATTTCTCAATTTTGCAATTTTTATATTATCGCAAGTTTTTTCTTTCTTTCAAGAATCGAATTTTCCACTTCTCTTTTTGTACTTTCTCAATATTTTTCAAAATTATTTTTTTAATTTTTTAAATTTGTTTTCTAGATTTTTTGAAAATTATTTTCGACATTTTCTACATTTATAATTCAAAAACAAACATTTGGAAGAATAGAAAAATATCTAAACATTTTTTTTAATTTTTTAAATTTGTTTTCTAGATTTTTTGAAAATTATTTTCGACATTTTCTATATTTATAATTCAAAAACAAACATTTGGAAGAATAGAAAAATATCTAAACATTTTTTTTAATTTTTTAAATTTGTTTTCTAGATTTTTTGAAAATTATTTTCGACATTTTCTATATTTATAATTTAAAAACAAACATTTGGAAGAATAGAAAAATATCTAAACATTTTTTCCATTTTTTAAATTAGTTTTCTAGATTTTTTGAAAATTATTTTCGACATTTTCTATATTTATAATTCAAAAACAAACATTTGGAAGAATAGAAAAATATCTAAACATTTTTCTTCATTTTTTAAAATTTTCTAGATTTTTTAAAAATCATTTTCGACATTTTCTATATTTATAATTTCAAAACAAAAAGTTGGAAGAATAAAAAATTACCTCAACATAATTTGATTCTTCCAAGTTTTTGTTATTTACGAATTTTTTTTTTTAGTTTAAATAAATTATTCGCAAATTATTAGAAAATAATAATTAAAAAATAAAATAGAATTAATAACTCACTTCCAAGGCGTCTACCATAAGATCTTTTAATTCCTCGAGACATCGATTTATTCGCGCTCGTCTCTTTCTCTCCAGCAGTGGTTTTGTAATCTACGTGAAAAAAAAAATTGAAAACGTTGCATGATAATTTTTTTTTAAATTTATATTTAAATATTTTTTCCATTAATAAATTGATAAAGTCGCCATTAATTAATAATTGAAATAAAATAATTAAATAAAATTAATGGATGCTGAATAATTACAGTTATATAAATAATAAATGTGAAATTTTATATTAAATAATTATTATTAAACATTTAAAATTCAATAATAAACAATTAATTTTTAACTACATTTCTTTCAATTATACTTTAATTGTTAGATATACAAAAATGTTTTATTTAATTACAATTTTAAATAGAACAAAGGAATCGAATTCAAGTAAAATTTATATTACTTTTAGTTTCCTTTGTAGAATAATTTTATCAATTACTACTTTTGAATTTTTTTCTGTCAAATAATTTTTGTGAATAAATAATTAAATAGATTTATTTAATAATTGAAACAATAGTTTATTATTCATTTGTTTACGATTCGGATGTACGTTAAGTTTCTTGATCGATTTCGTAAATCAAATTAAAAATTTTTAACAAATTTTTGCAATTAAATTTTCCTTAAATTTTGACTTTCACAAAATTTAAAATAAAAAAATATTTAACGAGAATTTTAAACGAAAATTCAATTACTGAAAATGATATTTAGGTTCATTTATTAATAACAACAAAAATCGTTTTAACAATATTGATAATAAAAAAAATTGGAATACTCTTTAACAGAAACGAGAATATAACAATAGTTATAAATATTATATCAACAATACGGAAAATAAAAGAAAAATTGTAATACTGTCAAAAAAAATTAATTAATTAAATTATTATTAACGCTAATTGATTAATAACGATAACAATAAAAATGATAATAATAACGACGAATTAATAGCAAAAAATAATAAAAGTAATAAATATTGAAATACAATAAAAAAAAGAAAATAAAATATTACAATATTGGTAAAAAAGTACTTAAATTAATTAATGAAATTGTTATTAACACTAATTAATTAATAACAATAACAAAAACAATAAAAATGATAATAATAACGACGAATTAACAGCAAAAAATAATAAGAGTAATAAATATTGAAATAACAATAAATAAAATAAAATATTATAATATTGGTAGAAAAGTACGTCAATTATTTAATGAAATTGTTATTAATACTAATTAATTAATAACAATAACAATAAAAATTGGTAACAATAACGACAAATTAATAGCAAAAAATTATAAGAGTAATAAATATTGAAATAACAATAAAGAAAAGAAAATAAAATATTATAATATTGGTAGAAAAGTACTTCAATTATTTAATGAAACTGTTATTAATACTAATTAATTAATACCAATAACAATAACAATAAAAATTGATAACAATAACGACAAATTAATAGCAAAAAATAATAAGAGTAATGAATATTGAAATAATAATAAAGAAAATAAAATATAATATTGGTAAAAAAGTACTTAAATTGATTAATGAAATTGTTATTAATATTAATTATTTAATAATAAATAATAATAGTAATAATAATAATACTAACAAATAATAATAGTAATAATAATAATAATAATAATAATAATACTAATAAAATAATAAAAAAAAATAATAGTAATAATACTAATAAAAAAATAATAATAGTAATAATACTAATAATAATAATTATAATTATAATAAAGAGAATTTAAAAATTTCATAATTTCTAAAATTTAAAGTAAAAAGGATAATAGCATTAAAATCAACAATAATTAACAAAAAACGATTAAACCTACTTTTTTATATTGATAAGTCCTTGAAACCGGATGTGGATAATCGTACGACATCATTACAATTTTTGTTTTCTCTCTCTCTTTTTTTTTTGTTAATTTGAAATAATTTTTTCAGTCTTCTTTTGTGTATAAATGCACACACATGACACTGTCGCACTGCTTAAACATAAATGCATATTATGTTAATTGAATAAAACTAGAGGTGGGGGGTGAGATGAAAAAAAAGAAAAAAAAGAAAAACAATAAAATGACAAATAAATAACGAGACATTTAGACAGCGGGTGTTCTCGATGCAGTGTCTGTACGTGAACTGACTCAACTACTTTAGTAAGAGAGGCCATTCTGACGGGACCCTCCCCTCGCTCACTTTCAAGTTCGAACCCTCCCCTCGTGAGTAGTGTATGTATGTATACTATATAGAATAAATGCTATATACTTTACAATTTTTATTCCCTCAGGTATAGATCATCTCCCCCTCGATTTTTTTTTTTATTTTACTTTTTTTCCCCCCATTTTCTCCTTTTTAACACTTCCTATTTATGCAGTTTTTCTATTATAATACTTCCTCCCACTGCGGCAACCACCCTATGAAGTAGGAGAAATTCTTACAAATTTATGTGAGAACGGGATTAATTAACTCTTATTAGGAACAAAACGAAACGTGAATAGTTCTTTTTTTTGTTTCTACCTGGAAGGCATATATGATTTAGGCGTTTTTTTTTTGCTATTTAGAAAAATTCGTTTTTGTTATTTGCAAATTTAAAAAAAGATATTTCATTTTTATCTAATATATAATATTTTTTTAATGTTTAATATTTTTATTTATTTTATGTTTAACATTTATGTTTAGATTCGTTTTTATTTTTAAAAAGAAAATCAATGTAAATAAACAACCGACGATAAATAATTGGGAATTAATTAACAATTAGCAATAAACAATTATCAATAAACAATTAGCAATAAACAATTGCCAACAAATAATTGCTATTTGAGAATTTCCAATAAACAATTATTAGTAAACAATTAACGACAAGCAATTAGCAATAAATTCTTATTAAAAACAATAAAGTATAAACAATTAGCAATAAGAAATTAACAATAATCGCAGTTGTTCGATAAACAAGTAACAATGAACGATTATCAATAAATAATTATTATCAATAAATAATTAACGATAAACAACTATCAATAAACAGATATCAATAAACAATAATTAAGTAACAATTAAGAAATAACAATTATTCAGTAACAATTATCAATTAACAATTATCAATTAACAATTATCAATTAACAATTATCAATTAACAATTATCAATTAACAATTAACGATAAACAACTATCAATAAACAGATATCAATAAACAATAATTAAGTAACAATTAAGAAATAACAATTATTGAGTAACAATTATCAATTAACAATTATCAATTAACATTTAACGATAAACAATTATCACTAAATAATTAACAATAAATAATTTCTACCAAATAATTGTAATTAACAATATACAATTTGTGGTAAATAATTATTAATTAACAGTTAACTATAAACAATTGTCACTAAACAATTAATAATAAACAATTTCTAAGAAATAATAGTAAATAACAATAGCTGTTAATTAATAATTGTTTATTACAAATTGTTTATTGTTAATTACAACTATTTGTTAGGAAATTGTTAGGCAATTGTTCTTTCAATTGTTCTTGAGTCAAAAATTAATTGTTTTTTTTCCTAGAGTCAAAAGCAATGATTTTTCCCCCCAGAGTCGAAAGCAATAGTTTTTCCCCCTGCAGTCAAAATTAACAGTTTTTTTCTCTAGAGTCAAAAGCAACAGTTTTTTTTCTCTAGAGTCAAAAGCAACAGTTTTTTTCTCTACAGTCAAAAGCAAAAGTTTTTCCTTCGTAGTCGAAAGCAATATTTTTTTCCCCCTTGTGTCGAAAGCAATAGTTTTGCTCCCTAGACTTGAAAATAATATAGTTTTGCTCCCTAGACTTGAAAATAATATAGTTTTCCTATTTAGAGTTAAAAACAATAGCTTTTTTCTTCTTTCTCTATAGAGTCGAAAACGATAATTTTCCTCCCTAGTGTCGAAAGGAATAGTTTTTCTCACTAGAATAGAAAAACAATTTTCTTTTCGCTCTTACATAGAAAGTAAACAATAGTTTTACTCCCTAGAGTTGGAAAATATAATTTTTCTCCCTTAAATTGAAAATATTTGAAATTGAAATCAAAAATATTAAAAAAATGAAAAAACAATTTATTTTTTAGTTTAAAAAACGATGTTTTTTGTTCCTAGAGTATAGAAAAACAATACTTTTCTCCCCTAGAGTTAAAAACTATTTCTCCTATTTTCTTACATAGAAATAAATAAAATATATTTGATGAATATATAAAATGATTGTTTTAAATTCCCACGTGACTATATTTATAACGTATATAGACGAAATATAGAAAATTAATATATTTTTAATTTTAGAATATTTTTTATATTTTTCAATAATACGTTTAATTTTTCACTTGAAAAAAATTTCGGTTTACTAAAATAGTTAAACGATATAATATACATGGAAGTAGTGTATATGCTCGAGCGGTATATTTATATAATATAAGACTCGTATTCTATTGCTTCATATTATAGTATATGATTTGATAATGAAGTGGCACGTACGCATTTTTTTATTGTGAGAACAAGTATTATATTATGCCTCAAATTAAATTCATGAATGAAACTCTGAAACGTAGTAGATTTCTTACCATGAAAATCTTATCGTTTGTTTATTTGAAACAGAACCAAACTCTTCCGCTCCTCTATCATCTCCGCATATTTTAGAGGCAGATTTAAAAAATATTTTGACGGATATTTCAGTAACTTTATTTACAAAACAAAAAAATGAATCGATAACAATAACATTAGAATAGTTGAAAAATTAAATTAAAAAATAATTTAAATAATTTTTTAACAGCCGTTCAATTTAAATTATTAATTAATTAATTTATTTGTTAATTTTGTGACGTCCCAAGATGTAAGAGACCCACACGTTTTTCTTTTTGTTATTGTCTTAGGATGAGGGCTGCAGAATGCTAATTAATTTAGATTCAATAATGGTGTGAATGATTAATTGTTATTTTTGTTTCTGCCAATTTATATTGTTTGAGAATGGATCTTATTTGAATGTTATATATTAATAATCTTTCGTCCATTAAAATACTAATTATATTTTATTAATTTCCCATTAACATTATATTATTCATAATTTTAAAGCACTAATGTTATAATATTAACAATTTTCATACTTTCTCACGGTTTAAAATAAAAAAAAAAGGAAAAGGGAAATGATACATTCTTGGTTCCTCCTCGGGCTTTTATTCTTGTTCTTGGGGGAGGCGTGCGAAAATTCCTATTTTCCCAAAACCTACCAATAAGTTAAATAAAAAAATTTTTAAAACGACTTCCAATAGCAATGTGCCTAGAAACCCATAAAAAAAAAACGTATCTCTGAATACTCAACTTCCACTCTTAATGGTACCATATCTATGAGAAGATAGGACCCAAAGAGGAAGTACATTTATAAAAACTGTATTACTGGGAAGTCCGATACTCGGTTAAGAACACTGCAATAAAAACCCTGCAATCAGCTAATCCTCACAGGATTCAGCTACGCACGTTCAAAAAACACGGCTGTTCGCCAAATGTTTTATTGCACTTAACCCAGTCGGTACCTGGACCGCTGGTCTATGACTCATTTTTTTGTCTAGGGCGTTGACTATTTTTTTTGCTCGTTTTTCACCAAATACAATCAACTACCTCGTTTTTCCCCCCCCAAATTTTCCCCTACCCATAATTTTTGCACGTTTTCCTTGAGAGTGGGAGGACATAGCTTGGGTAACGAGAGCGTCTTTTTACCCTAAAAACAGCGGTTCCTTTTCGGTCTTGTTCCGCGAATTTTGGGTTTTCGTTCCTTTCCTCGTTAAAAATTTAACTCTTGAGGTTCAACATTAAGTTTTCGCAGTCTCCGCGACTGAAAACGCGAATTCTTTTTACCGTATAATTCCTCGGGTTAAAATTTGAGTTTAGAAATTAAAATCAATTTTGTTGGAACACCCGATAAAATAAAATAATTATAACCTTTTTTTTTAAAGTTAAATCAACAAATTACATCTTGTGAAATTTTACCATCAAGTTGTGTACGTGCAGAAAAGTTGAAAACTCTTCGAATAAAGAAAATAGTAAGTTGTGTAATAAACCATAAAATTGTGTTCTTATCTTATTCTTTTCATTTCTTTCCTTTTTTTCCTTAATACAATAAGGTGAGTTTTAACTCTTTGGACCAAACAAGATCCCACAAATTTATAATCTTTGCCGCTCGAGATTGTAGATACCAAAAATTTATTCGTTTTACTTAAATTCACTTTATCTAACTCGATAATTTCTTTCTTTTGTTTTTGTAAACCTTCCTTTATGAAATCAGAATCCAATAACTATACTAAAATTTCACAACATTTTACGACACATTATATTAATTATAAGTTGATCTTTACACGATATCTCATGTCGTAATATAAGATATTTTTGGTGACAGCTTTTTTTTATTTTATCTAATTTCCATGCCGTTCCGTAACATAGGAAATTTAATGGTGACAGCGGTGGGATCCTGTTTAATTACTTATTGTTATTAAAGAAATTCTTTAATTCTCTTTTATTCTTTTCTACTTGATTGATCATACTATTATATCTTCCTCCTTCTTTTACCTATTTCTTCTTATTATATTATACTAAACTATATATAACTGTATTATAATTATTCTACATTTTAATATTACTCTATTTTTACTACCATCAATGATATAATATTATTTTACTTATGATAATATAAATCTTAAATTTACTAATTTTTGAGATTTTATTCTATGTGCTTACTGTCGGTTCCAATCGATTTATTGTGTGTTCAAATGGTATTTGAAATCAATACGAGTGTTAAATATCTAATTTAAAAAAAAAAAACTAAAATTACATGTTTGTAGCCGCAATGATATAGCTTATTTATTTGAAGTATTGGTAGAATAATCAACCATTTTAAGTATTATTTTTCTTTATAAGATAATGGTCCACTTTTTTATAAAATAGAAAAAAAAATTTTAATAAATAAAATATATATTTTTATTTATTTTTTTTTTTTTCTCTTCCCATAATTTTTCTGGAGTAAATAAAGTACAAATTCTGTTAATTATCGAATCTGAAATTCTATATTTTACTCATTTTATTACCTTTCGTTTTGTCGTTATTTTATCTGGATTAATATTTTGGAATAACCAAAATGACTCAACCAGATTCAAACGCTCTATTTCAATACCTGCGTAATGCACTTGCTTGCGTACCTGAGTTTGACGGTACTAAGCCTTCTTTGCGTTCTTTTATTTTCGACTTAGAAAAATGCCGAAAGTATATTACTTCCCCAATGCGACAAACAAGTCTTCGTTCGAGGTGTTATTTCAAAATTAAAGGGTCCTGCTAAAGATTCTCTCGACGGGTATACTTTCGATAATATTAACAGTCTTACGCTACATCTAAGAAAACGTTTCTCTAACGGTCGCAGTTTCAAATCGTATCACCAGGAATTATCCCGGTAGCTATGTTACCTGATGAAAAACGTTATGCAATACGGAATGCGCGTGTTAAACATCGTACGAGGTGCTAAAGCCGCGTTATCAGGTACAGAACACGAAAACAATTCCGATTCTGTTTTGAAGTAATTGATCCCATGGGTTGTTTCATTGACGGTTTGCCACCAGATCTCGAAGTTCGAGTATCTGCAAAGAAACCCGCGAATTTACAAGAAGCAATAGAAATTGCTCGCGAGGAGGAACGTAGTGCGAGAAATAGATTTCGAACTCGTGAAACCGCCGTTAGGTATTCTC
This sequence comes from Leptopilina drosophilae, assembly GCA_032873175.1. Lineage (NCBI taxonomy): Eukaryota > Metazoa > Arthropoda > Insecta > Hymenoptera > Figitidae > Leptopilina > Leptopilina drosophilae. Next base: position 45,958,807 of record CM065480.1, on the reverse strand, counting down.
GTAGGGATTCGTCACCCTCATACGGACAAGAATTTGGAGAAGGCGTTTTCCGGAAATAAATTTCGAAAAGGAGAGACATCGTTCGTCAACACACAAAATTCCTATTCTAATTTCATACAGTCGTCTCGGAGAAAATAACACACGTGATCATTATTCTCGTTCACCGTCGCCGCGACGTCCTGCTGATTATTTCGATTCGATGCAACGTTACGACCACCCTGTACATGTTCTCGAACGCAATCACCCCTTACATCCTGCTTCAAGGTCGCAAACTAATCATTCATATGATTCTAAACCCAAGACTGTTTCTTGGAATGATAAACCGAAAACAGACCCGAATCGTGTTCCATTTTGTGCATTTTGTAATGATATTGGACATGAAACTTATCGATGTCGTAATCCGTTGAATCCTAGAAAAAGTAATTCGCCGTCAAATTTTTCTCGTTCTTACTCTCCCGTGAATCAGGAACAAAAGGGAAATGTAGTTGACGCGAATCCAAAACATTTAAACTCCCAGAGCGCTCGTCGGTCCAACGAGACGACGAGCGCACCTGTAAATTATGCACGAATCGCAGTGACCGCTTCGCCGTCAGGTGTGAAGACTGTTATACCCGATGCCCAACTATCGAGGTTAACATTAGGCAAATGAAAGCTCAAAAGGGAATTTTTCTGGTCGACACGGGCTGCGCGGTTAACCTAATAAAAAAATCTTGTTTATCCGATGACGTAGAAATTAATAATCAAGATACGATTACCATTACTGGAATAACTGATGGATCAATTCCGTCTTACGGTACTGTCATTTTAGACGTTTTTGATACGCCTGTTAAATTCCACGTAATGCCAGTAGAACTTAGAGTTCCTGACGACGGTATTCTCGGAGGAGAATACTTTTATCAAGAACAAGCTACTATATCGTATAGTCACAACGCAGTAGTGACAATTAGCAGGCCAATAACCCCAATTCCTTTTCTTAACTCTTCTGAATCTAAAGACGAAAACCAGAACATTAATGCGAAACCCAAAACAAAAACACCTGTTTTCAGAATACAAGCTCGTACTCGGCAAGTTATCCCCATTGATGTCATAAATAATGACTGCAAGGAGGGATATCTACCTCTTCTCAATGCCGGAGAAGGTATTATGATCGGGAACGCCGCCGTTTCAAACGAAAATGGCAAATGTCACGTAGTTGCATATAACGTCGGTTACGAGGATGTTGAAATCGAAGTCGCTCCTCAAACAATCATACCCTATGACGTGTATGAAGAAAAATCTCCCTCTGAGTCCGACGAACCTCTCGACAACGTAATAAAAAATTGGAATGGTCCTCGTCTTTCAAAAAGACAAAGAGTTCGAAGAATTTGTGATTTAATTGGTATCAAAAATTTACCACACAAAGAAAGAGAAAGTGTAGTTGAGTTGATAAAAGAATATCCTTATTTGTTTTTATCTTCCTGGCGATAAGTTTTCCTTGCACCACGTTAGAGCAACACTCTATTCCCACTACGGATGACGTGCCTCTATCAACGAAACAATATCGTTTTCCGCCTATTCACAAGGAAGAAGTCATAAAACAAATAAAGAAACTCTTAGAGCTCGGTGTGCTCAAGGAATCTAACTCTCCTTACAACTCCCCTCTTTGGATTGTCCCCAAAAAAGCAGATTCTAAGGGCAATCGAAAGTGGCGTTTAGTAATTGATTTTCGTGCGCTAAATTCAAAAAACGGTCGGGGACGCTTTCCCCCTCCCCAATATCACGGAAATTTTTGGAAAACATCGGAAAAGCTAAATATTTTTTTCGGTGTTCGATTTGGGCTAGCGGTTTCCACCAAATTCCAATGAATCCCGCTGACAGTCCAAAAACTGCGTTCTCTACAAATAACGGACACTATGAATATTTAAGAATGCCTTTCGGTTTAAAAGGAGCGCCTGCTGCTACTTTTCAACGACTAATGAATCGTGTATTAACAGGTCTGCAAGGCACAGAATTGTTTGTTTATCTCGACGATATTGTCATCTTTGCGTCAAGTATAGACGAACATACTAGCAAAGCACGGCGCCTTTTCTCGCGCTTGGCTTCTGCCGGTCTTTGTCTTCAACCGAGAAATGCGCTTTCCTCTCTACCAAGTCAAGTACTTGGGCCACATTCTTTCAGAAGATGGCGTAAGTCCTGACCCAGCAAAGATTGAAGCAGTGAAAAAATTTCCTGTTCCGAAAAATCCTAAAAATATAAGAGAATTTCTGGGATTAGTCGGTTACTACAGGAAATTCATAGCTGACTTTGCTGCTAGAACAAAGCCTCTGTCGGACTTGTTAAAACAAAATTCGAAATTCGAATGGGGGGGAGGTGCAAAAGCGAAGTTTTGAGGATATGAAAGGAAGTTTTAACTAACTCTCTCCCATTCTTCAATTCCCTGATTTCGAGCAACCTTTTCTCCTGACTACTGATGCCTCTGATTACGCAATTGGAGCTGTTCTCAGTCAGGAAAGGTTGGGCACGACCTGCCCATTGCGTACGCATCACGATTGCTCACAAAGGCCGAGCGAAAACTATTCTACGACAGAACGCGAGTGTCTTGCTGTAGTAGAATACGTAAAACATTCAGGCATTATTTGTATGGACAAAATTTCTTGATTGTCACTGACCATCAGGCCCTTGTGTGGCTTCACTCAGTCAAAGATCCGTCCTCTTCGCTTGACTCGCTGGCGTTTTAAAACTCCGAATTTTTCATACGAAATCGTATACAAATCCGGGAAAAAAACAAACAAAAACGCCGATGCGCTTTCTCGCAATCCACTCGACGAGAAAGATGAATGTCAGGTGCATGAAATAAGAATTTTGCCTTTAGATTTTGAAGAAACTCTCGAAAAAAGCGTGGCCGAGTAAGGAAAAATTTGTTACAAAATGAAAAAGATATCGGAAATTCCGGTACCGATTCCGAAAATGATAATGCGGGAATCGCCGATCGAGTTCGATCGCGTAATAGAACAAAAATCAAGACCTAATTACAAAGAATCAAGAGATAAACGCGTGCGTAAAATAACAGCTTCCTCATCTGATCAAGAATCTCTTCATCACGCGTAACTAAAGGTCGAACATCGAAAAAGGAAATTTTCTAGATACGAATCTGACGAAGATTATGTCCCATCTTTCTCTTCTAACGATAATGACCAATTGGTTAGTAACAATGCTCCTGTCTCAATCGAAAATTTGTTTTAGGGAACCAACTTCTCCTCCTGTCGAAATAACTGTTAAGCTTGACCCGAATTCCATTGTGATTCCTCTCTCTCCTTCTTCATCGAATCAGGACGATAATAAATTCGAGTCGCAACAGTCAATCATCGTGCTCAGAAGAAGCGACTGTATTGCCAGATTTCGATACAACAGTTTTAGAGATAAATTCTCCCTCGATCACTATTCTTCCTCAGGAACAAAATCCTTCTGATTCTGAATCTATTTATTCAAGCGCAGAATCTGACGTAGAAAATGCGAATAGAACTTCTGAAAAAGTTACGTCCAACGCCAAATTTTTCAAGATTGCCTCCTTCTTCGCAATCAACACCCATCGCGCACCCACCGATTAGGAGTAAGATCGAGAATGAAACTGAGAAGTCTCCCGAAACACTTGCAGGTAAGGAGAAACAGCCAAAAGTACTCGGTTGTACGAAACCATTCCTCCTGACCCGCCAACTCAACAACCATTGAGAGTACCTCTTCCACTGACCTCTCTCGGATCCGTGGAAACTACTAATGATTCGTTACTAATGTCGCGAGATAATTACGCCTAATTTATCGCAGCTGATTGTAATTTTATCCTCGCCCATTGGTCGGCTCTTGACCGAATTAGGTTTTGTAAATGAATTGATGCTTCGCGAACAGAAACCTCGAAAGGGCTCGGTTATCGTTTTCCCAATGCGGGAAAATAAAACTATTTGGATTAGTTTGCCGAGATCACTTCTTCGACCAATTAAGTGAAGAGACATTTATTCAGCAATTCACGGGTTAAAAGAGCTATGATCGAAACGAATTCGACAACTGTGCGAATTTCTCGAATTGATGGAACACGAGAAAGTATTCCGGAGCAAGCACTGCGCAACATATTGCGTAGAGTTTTCTCTAGAAGCGATCTTTTAGTAACGTTTTTGTCTAGGGAAAATTTCGACTCCTTCCCCTGACAAAAGGGCAGCTATTATCGAGGAACATCACAGCAGTCCGCTGGTGGTCATAAAGGCCTAAGAAAGACGTACCGACGAATCCGAGAACGATTTTATTGGCCTGATATGGTTAGACAAATTCAAAATTGGATAAAAACATGTCGAAGCTGTCAGTACAATAAACTCGTTCGAATAAAAACAAAACAGCCGATGATTTTAACCGATACCCCGGCTGACGCTTTATGACAAGGTTTGTCTCGACACGGTCGGTCCTCTACCTCCCACGCGCGATGGTAATCGTCACATTTTGACCATGCAGTGTAATTTGACAAAATACTGTCTCGCAGTCGCTCTACCGAATATCAGAGCTACCACCATTGCCGATGCTTTCGCTCGAGAATTCATTGCCGTGTATGGTTTGTCCCAGAGCGATCCTTTCTGATCGAGGAACGAGTTTTTATCAATTCTTTGATAGGGAAAACTAACGAAGCTCTTTAAAATCAGACAATAACCACCTCGGGTTATCACCCGCAGAGTAACGGTAGTCTCTCGAGAGGAGTCATCAGGTATTGTCCGACTACCTGAAACACTATCTCGATGATTATGACGACAATTGGGACGAATATTTACCCTTCGCGATGCTATCATAACAATACATCTGTGCACGAAGGAACGAAATTTTCCTCCATATCGTCCTCGTTTTTTGGTAAGGAAGCAAGGCTTCCCAACAGCGTTTCCATCTTCAGATGTTCTCGAAACGTACGGAACTTATTTAAGTAATCTCATGAATCCCGCCTCGATGAATTACGCTCCTTAGCAGGTAACAATCTTACTGAATCGAAAGAGCGGTCAAAACATTATTATGACCGTCACTTGAACGAGAAGAATTTCGAACCGGGGGATCAAATTCTGTACCTTCGCGAACCACGCAAAAACAAGTTCGATCGTTATTTATGACGGACCTCTCGAAATTGTCGAAGTTAACAATGATACAAATAATGTTATTGTGAAAGATTCTTCGTCTGGAAAACGAATGGTTAAGCACATGGAAAAAATCAAACATTTTTATCCTTGCACTTCAGATGAATCCGATCATTAAAACAAAAAGAAAAACTCGTTCTAATACGAAAATTAAGTTATGTTCACAGATACCATTCATGGACGAATTAATGAACAGGGAAATTATTCCTTCGTTTATGTTAATTAAATTGGCCAACACTTTTCCCCAGGATATTTTACTAATCAAATACATCATCACCTCTTAAGACTTAACGTAATGCCTCAATTATATGTTAAGAAGGAGAAAAAAAAAAAAAAAAAAAAAAAAAAAAAAAAGTTGAATAAGATAAAAATAGTTGTTTATTACAATCAATGATGCTTATTGCTTTTCAAACGAAATTCATATTATTTTTTAGAAACAACTAAATTAAAACTTAATTAAACAAATCTAACTAAATTAATCAATTAATTTGCATAAATTTTTCAATCATAGAAATAAAACTTTTAATAAATAAATTTAATTCATAATTATCAAAACAAGGAACTTAACAAAAAAAAAAACTAATAATAATTATTCTTTACTTTTTGACTCTTAAGTCTCTAGTTCAATTATTCAAATATATAAAAATATTATTACCAAATACATTTAAAAGAAAAAAAATAATAATAATCGTATAACGCTACAGTTATATCGCGCGCGGAAAAAAAAAAAATAACTGAGCACCCGCGTATTAAGTCAATGATAAGGAATATTCACCTGAATATTTTGAAAATCGACATTTTAAAACAAAATTTATTCATTCTGCAACCACTCACTTTAGGAACTAAAATTTCTTTTAATTACCTTCTATACAATATCCTCTTTATTGCTCTAGTAATGTGTATGTGTGTTTTCTGTTTTCTCCGATAGGAAAAAAAAAATGTTCTGTAACAATAACTAACTTCTGTATAAATTAATACTATGTAACAAACCTGTATAACATCGTAACATCTTCACATAATTCTTGCAAATTGTACTTCTCTAACGTCAAAATCAATCGTGTAAACACTAGGTATTAGATGGAAATTCAAAACTAAGTTTGGAACGATATGCATATGAATAAAAGAAAACCATGTAACTCTCAACATCATTTGCCTAGGACTTTTAATCTTATGTAATCTCCATATGCATGTCTGACCTATTCGATACCCGAAAGTATCGTTGCTTGAAACGACATTTCTCTAAAGAGGAGGTGTGACGTCCCAAGATGTAAGAGACCCACACTTTTTTCTTTTTGTTATTGTCTTAGGATGAGGGCTGCAGAATGCTAATTAAATTTTAGATTCAATAATGGTGTGAATGATTAATTGTTATTTTTGTTTCTGCCAATTTATATTGTTGAGAATGGATCTTATTTGAATGTTATATATTAAAATCTTTCGTCCATTAAAATACTAATTATATTTTATTAATTTCCCATTAACATTATATTATTCATAATTTTAAAGCACTAATGTTATAATATTAACAATTTTCATACTTTCTCACGGTTTAAAATAAAAAAAAAAGGAAAAGGGAAATGATACATCTGGTTCCTCGGGCTTTTATTCTTGTTCTTGGGGGAGGCGTGCGAAAATTCCTATTTTCCCCCCCAAAACCTACCAATAAGTTAAATAAAAAAAATTTTTAAAAACGACTTCCAATAGCAATGTGCCTAGAAACCCATAAAAAAAAAAACGTATCTCTGAATACTCAACTTCCACTCTTAATGGTACCATATCTATGAGAAGATAGGACCCAAAGAGGAAGTACATTTATAAAAACTGGTATATTACTGGGAAGTCCGTAAACTCGGTTAAGAACACTGCAATAAAAACCCTGCAATCAGCTAATCCTCACAGGATTCAGCTACGCACGTTCAAAAAACACGGCTGTTCGCCAAATGTTTTATTGCACTTAACCCAGTCGGTACCTGACCGCTGGTCTATGACTCATTTTTTTGTCTAGGGCGTTGACTATTTTTTTTTGCTCGTTTTTCAACCAAAATCCAATCAACTACCTCGTTTTCCCCAAAATTTTCCCCTACCCATAATTTTTTGCACGTTTTCCTTGAGAGTGGGAGGACATAGCTTGGGTAACGAGAGCGTCTTTTTTACCCTAAAAACAGCAGTTCCTTTTCGGTCTTGTTCCGCGAATTTTGGGTTTTCGTTCCTTTCCTCGTTAAAAATTTAACTCTTGAGGTTCAACATTAAGTTTTCGCAGTCTCCGCGACTGAAAACGCGAATTCTTTTTACCGTATAAATCCTCGGGTTAAAATTTGAGTTTAGAAATTAAAATCAATTTTGTTGGAACACCCGATAAAATAAAATAATTATAACGTTTTTTTTTAAAGTTAAATCAACAAATTACATCTTGTGAAATTTTACACCATCAAGTTGTGTACGTGCAGAAAAGTTGAAAACTCTTCGAATAAAGAAAATAGTAAGTTGTGAAATAAACCATAAAAATTGTGTTCTATCTTATTCTTTTCATTTTCTTCCTTTTTCCTTAATAACAATAAGGTGAGTTTTAACTCTTTGGACCAAACAAGATCCCACAAATTTATAATCTTTGCCGCTCGAGATTGTAGATACCAAAAATTTATCGTTTTACTTAAATTCACTTTATCTAACTCGATAATTTCTTTCTTTTGTTTTTGTAAACCTTCCTTTTATGAAATCAGAATCCAATAACTATACTAAAATTTAACAACATTTTACGACACATTATATTAATTATAAGTTGATCTTTACACGATATCTCATGTCGTAATATAAGATATTTTTGGTGACAGCTTTTTTTTATTTTATCTAATTTCCATGCCGTTCCGTAACAATTTAATTAAATAATTCGTAATTTTTACTATTTTAATTCGAATCAATTAATTCACAAGTAATTCAATTTGAAGTCGCATAATTGAAATTGTTAATTAATTAATTGGACTAATAATTTAATTAATTAATCAAATAGTCGACTAATTAAAATTATTAATTAGTTAATTAGATTGTTAATTATTACATTGACAATAATACAACATTTACAATGTTTTTACGATTTTAATAAAAGTGAATGTAAACAATTCTTTAAAGTTGTTGTCTCTTATTTATGCGCCAAAATTTTATTTCTTTATTGTTAATTACAACTATTTGTTAGTAAATATTTAATGTTAATTATTTAATAATATTTATTTAGAAACAATTGTTCATCGTAAACTGTTAATTAATAATTGTTTATTACAAATTGTTTATTACAAATAGTTCTAATTAACAATAAACAATTTGTAATAAACAAGTTGTAATAAACAAATTGTAATAAACAATTTGTAATAAACAATTTGTAATAAACAATTTGTAATAAACAATTATTAATTAACAGTTTACGATAAACAATTATCACTAAATAATTAGCAATAAATATTTACTAACAAATAGTTGTAATTAACAATAAACAATTTGTAATAAACAATTATTCTGGTTGACTCTGGGGAGAAAACTATTGCTTTTGATTTTAGAAAGAAAATCAATTAATTTTCATTCAAGGGGATAAAACAATTAATTTTGACTCTAGGGGGAAAAACTATTGTTTTCGACTCTGGGAGGAAAAAATATTGCTTTTGATTCTAGGGAAAAAGCAAATAATTTTGACTTTAGGGGAAAAATAATTAAAAAATGACTCTTGGGAAAAAAATTTGGTTTCGACTCTGGGGTGAAGAAGTATTGCTTTTGACTCTAGGAAAAAAACAATTAATTTTGACTCAAGGGGAAAAAACTATTGCCTAACAATTTCCTAACAAATAGTTGTAATTAACAATAAACAATTTGTAATAAACAATTATTAATTAACAGTTTACGATAAACAATTATCACTAAATAATTAACAATAAATATTTACTAACAAATAGTTGTAATTAACAATGAATAATTTGTAATAAACAATTATTCTTGGGGACTCTGGGGGGAAAACTATTGCTTTTGATATTGGAAAAAAAATCAATTAATTTTCATTCAAGGGGATAAAACAATTAATTTTGACTCTAGGGGGAAAAACTATTGCTTTCGACTCTGGAAGGAAAAAATATTGCTTTTTAGGGAAAAAACAATGAATTTTGACTTTAGGGGAAAAATAATTAAATTTGACTCTAGGGAAAAAAATTTGGTTTCGACTCTGGGGGAAAAAAAGTATTGCTTTTGACTCTAAGGAAAAAACAATTAATTTTGACTTTAGGGGAAAAATAATTAAATTTGACTTTGGGGAAAAAAATTTGGTTTCGACTCTGGGGGAAAAACAATTAGTTTTGACTCTAGGGGGAAAAACTGTAAATTTTGACTCTAGGGTGAAAACTGTATTATTAACTCCAGAGAAAAAAGCCAATACGATTTTTAACTCTAAAAAATTCAGTAATAATTTTTTTAAACTCAAAAAATTACAGTAATAATTTTTTTTAACTCTAAAAAATACAGTAATCACTTTTTTTAACTCTAAAAAATACAGTAATCATTTTTTTTAACCAAAAAAAAAAAATATTCCAAAATTCAACAATAATAAGACAAAAAAAAAATCTTCGAAAATATAACTATACAAAAGTGCAAAGGAACATGACTCCTTGACAATTATTATTATATCTGCGTCACGAATATATGACATGATCTCGTGTGTTATTTCTTTTTTTTCGTCGATGCCTGCGGTTTATAAGAAGCGAGTCCCACAGATCTCGAGTGACTTTATTCTCGCGTATATAGTATATAGACTGCGCCATAAGCATCCTATATATATATAAAAGCGCAAGAATCTCTCTATATGAATACCGGGAAGAAAAACAATAAATTCTTCATGTCATCGCTCTCTTGTCAAAGCAGAAAAAAAAAATTACTGCTTTTAATTATATATCGCGTGCGCACAAAAACTGTATAATATAAGAAGATTCTTTATTTTTATCACTATATATATATATATATAGATATAATGTGTAACTTGATGAACGCTTATCGTATAATATGAGGTATACGACAAAGCGTGCGAATGTTTATGATTTAACGTCAATCTTCCGGTGACAATATAATATTCTCGTCAATGAATATACGCGCTGTGGGTCACGTGACCCCTTATACAGTATACTGAGAGTCGCGCATGAATGACGACGATGACAGACACGCGTGTAAGATGATGATGATGATAATGACGACAATAACAACAACGATGCTGGTCATTCAGGGAAATTTATTAGAATTTATTCAATATTATCGCAATTACTTTATATAATAGATAAATCGAAAATTAAAATAGAATTCATTGGAATTCTTATGGGAGTAAATTATTTTTTCTTATAGACAAATATATTTTTTTAATTGAACTTTTATTTACTGTTAAGGACGTTTGAAGCATTTGGATGTCGTAAATTAAGCTTGGGTGATTTCCGGTCATTTTCCCGAATGACATTTCCCGACTGACATTTTTCCCGAATTAATATGTTCCCGAATGATTTTTTGTCGAATAGTTTATATATTTTGCAGCATTATTTTTTACAAATAACATGTATTTATTAGAATGTATCATATATGCATACAAACATTTGATAAAAAATAAAAATATATATATAAATTATATAAAATAAAAAAATTATAAAAATATAAAGCGATTATAAAACAATATTATGGGCTATGGGCCATTTTAAAATTTTTAAAATATTATTCTTATAACTTCCAAAAAAGCAAAAATTGAGGTCTAAAACAATAGTAATTAATAATATAAATAGGTTTCATATTACCATAGCAACGACCGCAAAAAATTTATTTTTGTAATTCTTACGAATACAATAATTCAAAAAAAGGTAATTCGTGAAAAAAATTTTCGGGAAATAAATTATTCGGGAAAATAGATTCGGGAAAATGGTTATTGGGAAAATAGTTATTCGGGAAAATTGCCATTCGGGTTAGATAACAAATTAAATTTACGTTTATTTTTAACTAAAGTTAGTTAACAAATTAAATTTACGTTTATTTTTAACTAAAGTTAGTTAACAAATTAAATTTACGTTTATTGTTAACTAAAGTTAGTTAACAAATTAAATTTACGTTTATTGGTAACTAAAGTTAGTTAACAAATTAAACTTACGTTTATTGTAAACTAAAATTAGTTAACAAATTAGACTTACGTTTACAGTTAACGAAAAGTAGTTAAAAAATATTAAACTTACGTTTACTGTTAATAAAAATTATTTAACAAAATAAACTTACGTTCACTGTTAACTAAAATTAGTTCTCAAATTAATCCTACGTTTATTCTGTTAAATTAAATAAAATTTTTAAAATAAAAATTCTTTACTTTATATTTTCCTTTTTACTTAATTTTTTTTTTTTTGACTTAATTTTCAAGGAATTTATTTTCGTTTTCTCTCTAGAACTCTTAACAATTTAAAGAGAGATTTATCTCCATAGTATTCTCAACTTATTTTTTTTAAATATAAACAAGAATTCTATTCTATATTTTATTTTCTCGACGTTTTCCTAATTTTCATTAAAAATATTAATTTCTTCGTTATGCTCCATATAAATTGAATTTACGTAACAAACTTTATAAAAATGTTCACATAGTTGATATTTTTACAAAAAATTTTTTAAACAATTCAATTCTGTTTGGAAATTGAATACATTTAAAAACAATATTGAATTCTTTTGATAAATATTTTGTTCTTTATAAAAAAAATTGAATTTTGCAAAGAGTTTTATTAAAATGCCACAAAATAATTGAATTTTCGGAACCAGTTCTGTTATTTATCTTAAATACTTGAATTATTCTTCTAAAGAATTATTTATGTAAGTAATTGAATTCTTGGGAAATATTTTATTAAATCTATAAAAGATGCGAACGATTTTATTAGGATTTCCAAAAAAATATGACTTCCTGAGACGAAATTTATTACTTATGAGAAGAATTGAATTATTCTGAACGAATTTATTAAAATGTTTCAAAAGAATTTTGAATTCAATTGAAATTTGTAAGGAATTTGATTAAAATGCATCAAAATAATTGAATTTTCGGGAATAATTTTGTTATTATTTTTATCGTTAATAATTACATTCTTTCGAAAAATTATTTATACGCAAATAATTTAATTCTTGTAAAATATTTTATTAAAATCTAAAATAATTATTGAATTATTGCCAAAGAATTTAATAAAAATTGTATTTAAATATTTGAAATATTGAATTGCAGTAAAAAATTTTAATTTTTTTTGTAAATAATTGAATTCTTGGAAAGAATAATTAATAATAGTAAAAATAATAATTGGATTATTTTAATAAAATAAAATTGTATTGTATTTAAAACAAAATTGAATTCTTGTCAAAAATTCTAATATTTTTGTAAATAAATAATTGAATTCTTGTAAAAAATTATAATATTTTTGTAAATAATTAAATTATTCTCAAACGTTCTAATATTTTTGTAAATAATTGAATTCTCGTGAAAAATTGTAATATTTTTGTAAATAATTGAATTCTTGTGAAAAATTGTAATATTTTTGTAAATAATTGAATGCTTGTCAAAAATTCTAATATTTTTGTAAATAAATAATTGAATTCTTGTGAAAAATTGTAATATTTTTGTAAATAATTGAATTCTTGTCAAAAATTCTAATATTTTTGTAAACAAATAATTGAATTCTTGTGAAAAATTGTAATATTTTTGTAAATAATTGAATTCTTGTTTAAAAGTTAAATTTTTTCGTAAATAATTGAATTCTCGTAAAAATTTCTAATATTTTTGTACATAATTGATTTCTTCCAAAGAACTAAAAAAAAACTTTTACTTAAATTATTAATTTTTCCAAAGAAGTGAAATTAAATTTTAAAGAATATTTACATTTTTTGTCAATTTCAATAAAATACTTGAAATTCTTCCACAAATTTTATTATTTTTGAAAATAATTGAATTATTGAGACAAATTTTATTGAAATGTTTAAAAAATTATTGAATTACTTTGACAAATTCAGTTGTTTTTGAAAATATCTGAATTCTTCATAAGAATTTTATTAACATTGTTTTTAATAATTAATTTATTCGAAATACACCTAATTAATAGTATGAGACTTTTTTTTTATTAAATAATTGAATTTTTGCTGGAAAACTTTATTTATAAAAGTAATTGAATTTTTTGATTAATTAATGTAAACTAGTTTATTAAAAATAGTTTGCTATTCTTTGGCGAGTTTTAATATTTATTAAAATACTTCGACTCTTGTTTAGAATTTTATCAATATATTTTTTTTAAAGTTGAATATCTATGAAAAATTCTATCCTCTAAAGAAAAGTAATTAAATTATTGCTAAGAATTGTATAAATAATTTTTTTAAACAATTGATTTTTTCAAATTTCTTTTTTTAAATGCTATTCTAAATTACAATTGATGAATTCCTTTATAAATGCCAAATATATTATTTATGAATTTAATTGAATCTTGAATGAATTTTTTAAATTTTTGTTTCGAATAATTGAATTCTTTTGCAAGATTTTATGCAAATACTAGATATTGAAAATCATTGAGTGTCAAATATATTTTTTAGAAAATAATTTAATCATTTTAAAAAATTAAAAAATTTTATTTTAATTTTTTGGAATAGTTGTTTGATTTCTATAGTGTATTATTGAATTTATTTTTTAATTTTTAGTATATTATATGGGTGAATTTTCTGAAAGTGACACTTTTAAATTTCAGTTTTTCAATTAATTTTTTTCTTCAATTCTATGGTTTTTTCTATTAAAACTTCTTAATTTCATACTCAAGAGTAAGATTTTTAGGTTGCGCAAAATTAATTCTTAAAAATATTAAAGTTTTTTTCATTTGAAAAATATTATTGTTGCTCCATTAAATTAATTTTATTTAATTGGCGAGCTTTTCTATTAAAAATTCACGCCAATATCGCGTTCACGAAATCGAAAATAAAATTACACTGCTTAAAAATTAATAATTTGTATATTTTAATACCAAATATATTCAATTAGATGAAAATATAAATGTATTTAAAGTATTTGATTTGATGGTAATTTGGGTTAATTTTTTCAAAGCAATGCAGGTAAATACTGAAAACAAAAGAAAAACTAGCATATTTCAAGGAAAAGGCTTCGGAGATGAAAAATAAATTTTCCTTCATATTTGTATACATTAGGGCGCAATTAAAATATATGTTTTAGTAAAACACAAATCTCACACCCTCATTTTATATTACCATCGAAATATTCCGTTAAATTTACTTCTACATTCAGTTATTTATTAAAAAGGAAGGCTTCGGAGATGAAATTAATTTTTACTCGGAGAAAAATGTAAATTTCGATTATTTATAACAGCAATAATTTTTCTCCTTTTCGTAGATAAAATATAGGAAAATTTAACGTCAGATTCTCAGCTTTATTTTAATGTGCATTAAAATTTTGTTTAAGATATTTTTAAAGTATAAAATGTCAGTAATCATTGTAAAGTAATTTTAACCTGAAATTGAAGACAAAGTTTAAACATTTTTATCAAAAATAAAAGTGAGGTCTACAAATTTTTAAAATGCACATAATGATAGAAAAAACATTGTACTTTCTGACGATATTTTTAAAAAATTTCTGAGAATTTGAAAAAAACCGTGAAAATTTAATTTCATTGTAGAAGTCCTATTGGAGACATGTTGAAAAGGCTTCGGAGATGATAGTAATTTAGTTATTAGGTAAATTAAGTTGAATAAAATTATTTAAGTTTCTTTCAAAAATGATAAATAAGTGCTAAATTTGCACTATGGAAATTGATAATAATTATTAAAGAGTAGATTTTGTAAAATCAATCGAGACATCAAAAATGTCACTTTCAGAAAATTCACCCATATAGAATTAGTGGAAATTCAACCTTTTTTATTTGATGCAATCAAATATTAATAATAATATTTAATATTTATATTTATTGATTTCAATATTTTTTTTTCAACATTTTTCACCCTACCGTCTAGGTTCTCAAAATTTATATGTCAAAACTGCGCCCTTAAAATTGACCTTAACTTTAGAGGAGAAAAAAAGTCACGGAGACTTTCCTCGTCAATCAAGTCTTGACCTGTAGGTCGATATAAAATTCAGGTCAATCTTAAGGGCACTTTTGACCTACATTTTGCGAAAAGAGAAGGTCAGTGGTATTTTTCCCGTCATTTCTCGAGCGGTAGGTCGATACCTTTTTTGTATAATATTTGTAAATATATTCACTTGTTTATACCGATATATTATATACGTGTGTGCGTAAACGCGTGTTCAGAACTGCTTCCACGCGCACAAACGCGAATGAAAACACCGCAAATATGTTTCTTGTCTGTAAACAACATTGAAAACATACAGACATACATAAATATGTATATATTTTATTTTTCGTGTATATATAAGTATTTTTTGTGCGTATATTTGAATGAATACATGTACATAAATGCAGTCACGCATGTGTGTACGTTGATTGCATCTGTATGTATAAATAATACAAGTGAGAAGAGAGCGAAGGAACCGAGAAGGCAGAGGAAGCAAGGCCCCGTGTCGGAGGCTACCGTGAGAACGAAGAGAGGCCTCGCGTCCCACACGGGCCCTTCCAGCCGGCACGGGACTACTCAACCTCCCCACCCCTACCCCACCAGCGGGGGGACCCGGCGGATGGGCCTCAGGTCCCCAGAGCGTCAGAAAGAGACGCCGGTAGGCGCGAGCCCCACACGCGACTAGCACACGTCACAAGAGAGACTCGAGCCGCGAACAGAAACCGCATTTTTTTTATTCTCTCTCTCTCTCTATCTCTCTCTGTGTCCATGTAGTGCGTGTGTATATTTACACAAGCGACTTATATTCGCAACTTCCGCGGACAAGACAATTTATAGATTTATCCGATCTTTATGTATAAATGTATTTATAGTCTGCATCAGAGGAATTAGGTCTCAATCCTCTCCTTATGTACCTTATGCTTTTTTCTATTTTTACGGACTATTTAAAATTTAATAAAAAAATTATAATTATAAATTATAATTATACATTATGTACCTTATGCTTTTTTCTATTTTTACGGACAATTTAAAATTAAAAAAAAAAATTATAATCATTCCGAGCCAATTGAAAAAAAAAAATTATAATCGATCTTGACTATTCTTATGGAGTAATTAAATTTTAAAAAAATTTATAATCATTCCGAGCCAAAGAGGAGGGAAAAAATTACAACCGTTCCAAGACAAAGACTCGAATTGATTATAATTTATAAATCTAAAAGAATAATTGAATTAATTAAACAAATTTAATTTAAATTGTATTCAAAATAAATAATTTCTCTTGAAGAATTTAAAATGTTTTAAATTTATAATCATTCCGAGACAAAGAGAAGGAAAAAAATTATAACCCTTCCGAGACAAAGACTCGGATTGATTATTATTTATAAATCTAAAAGAATAATTGAATTATTTGAACAAATTTAATTTTAATTGTATTTAAAATAAATAATTTCTCTTGTACAATTTAAAATTTATAATCATTCCGAGCCAAGGAGTCGGATAAAAATTTTAACCCTTCCGAGGCAAAGACTCGGATTGATTATAATTTTTAAATATAAAAGAATAATTGAATTATTTGAACAAATTTAATTTTAATTGTATTTAAAATAAATAATTTCTCTTGAAGAATTAAAATTTTTTTTTTAAATTTATGATCATTCCGAGCCAAAGAGTCGGAAAAAAATTATAACCCTTCCGAGGCAAAGAATCGGATTGATTATAATTTGTTTTTATTTTTTAAATTTCAGTTTAGATAAAATTCTTATTATTATTAATTAACTATAATAATCGCCGTACTCTGTCCGATCTCTCCAAATCTCTTTGAGAATTCCAATCTCCATTTGTTTACAAATCAATTTTAGTAACTTTTAGATTTTTACAAATAAAATAGTTTAAATATTTTATTTTGTAATTTTAATATTAAAAATATTTAATTTCTTATTAATAAAAATGAAAATTCTTAGTTGCCATAAAATTTAATTATTGACATTTTCCTGATTTACAAAAAAAAATTTGTCTCTTCTCCTGACGCTAAAGAACATTCTGATTCAGTCAAAAAATTTATGAAATAATCAAGAAAATTTGTTTGATTGCGAAAAAAAATAATAGTTTGTTCAATAATTAAAATTTCTTAAAATTGATTTCTCATACAGAATTTTATGAAAACAGTTTTGAATAATTGATTTCTTTTGAGGATTATTCATAAAATTATTTGGAACAATTACATTTTTCGATGAAATTGATTAAAATAGTATTAAAAATAATTAAAACTCTGCGATTAGTTTTATTTATTAAAAATAATTGATTTGTAAATTATTTTATTAAAAACTAAAAGTAGAATAAGTGAATTATTTCAAAAAAATGAAATTAAAATTGTATTTAAAATAATTGTTTTCTCTCGAACAATTTTATTGAAAGTTGTAATATTTTTGTAAATAATTGAATTCTTGTGAAAAATTGTAATATTTTTGTAAATAATTTAATTCTTGTGAAAAATAGTAATATTTTTGCAAATAATTGAATTCTTGTCAAACGTTCTAATATTTTTGTAAATAATTGAATTCTTGTGAAAAATTGTAATATTTTTGTAAATAATTGAATTCTTGTGAAAAATTGTAATATTTTTGTAAATAATTGAATTCTTGTGAAAAATTGGAATATTTTTGTAAATAATTGAATTCTTGTCGGAAATTAAATATATTTGTAAATAATTGATTTCTTCCAAAGAATTTAAAAAAAAACTTTTACTTAAGTAATTAATTTTTCCCAAGAAGTGAAATTAAATTTTAAAGAATATATTTACATTGTTTGTCAATTTCAATAAAATACTTTAAATTCTTCGATGAATTTTATTATTTATGAAAATGATTGAATTATTAAGAAAAATTTTATTGAAATGTTTAAAAAATTATTGAATTACTTTTTGAAATATTATTGAAAATATTATTGAAATATGTTTGAAAATAATTGAATTCTTCCAAAGAATTTTAAAAAAACATTTTCTTAAAAAATTGACTTTTTCGAGGAATTAAAATTAAATTTTTTTAAATATATGTATATTCTAGCAATTTTCGTAAAATTGTGTAAAAAATAATTGAATTTTTGAGTTGAATTGTATTATTTATGAAATTTACTGAATTATTGTTGAAAAATTTTATTAAAATGTCTAAAAAGAATTGAATTATTGAAAAGAATTTTATTATTTATGGAAATTATTAAATTTAGCAAACAATTTAATTATTTATGGAAATTATTAAATTTAGCAAACAATTTTATTAAGCATAAAAATAATTGAATTTTAGGGGGTAAATTAGTTATTTCTCGATATAATTGAATTCTTTCGAAAAATTTATGTAAATAACTGAATTCTTGGGAAATTATTTATTAAAATCTAAAAGAGTCATTGAATTACTTAAAAAAAAATTTTATTAAAACTGTATTCAAAATAATTAAACTCCTGTGAAAAATTCTAATAATTTTGTAAATAATTGAAATCTACTAAAAATTCTAATATTTTTGTAGAGGAGTTGAAATCTTGTGAAAAATTCTAATATTTTCGTAAATAATTGAATTCTTGCACAGAAAAAAATTTTTATAAATAATTGACTTTTTTGAGGAATTAATATGAAATTTGTTTGAATAATTACAATAAATTTTTGAGCAATTCCTGTGAAATTGTGTTAAAAATAAATAAAATCCTGCGTTGAATTTTATTATTTATGAAAAGAATTAAATTCATGCAATCAATTATAGTTTTTACAAAATTCAATTTATTAAAATTGGGAAGCTTAAAAATTTTAATTTTGTGCAAAGTTAGCAAAGCAGTGAAAATTTTTCGTCAGAATTTTTTTTTAGTTGATAAATTTTTTCCCGTGGAATTTAAAGAAAAGGGAGTAGGAAAAAAAATCTTTTCTCAAAACACGTTGTTTTTGTCCGTGTATATATATATATATTTAGTGTGAATCGTGTATTTTTTTCTTACAACAACAAATCGTATATGGATTCATATAAACTCGTACCACAATCTCCCTGAAAGAAGCCACAAGTCACGATCATCGCCGATATCCGGTTGTAAAAACAAGACCGCATATACGGCAGCTTGCTTCCCGTCGCATTAAGTCGCCAATAACAACTCTTATAAATCGAAAAATTCCTTCCTTCTCTTCTCTTCTCTTCTCTCGTTCGCATCTTTTCAGGAGAATTTATTCTTTTTACGACAAAATTAACATTTTCCATACACTCAATATTATGTATATTTTCAAAGGGAAGTATTATAATAATAATTTATCGTCTGCGCCTAATATGAAGAAAATATCAAAATCGTCTTTGAAGAATTTTTTTTATAACAGCTTTTTTGTAAAATATTTTAATTAAAAATTTTTTTAAACAAAAGGAAACTGTTTTTTTTAATTTTTATTTTTAAATAAAAATTTTACTACATTAGCGAAATTTTTAGTTGTTTCAATTGAGGAGTAAGTTTTCAAAACTTGATAAATCCAAACTTTGTCATTTCGAGTAATTTAAACAAATGACAATTCTCACATAACCATTAAAATTAATGTAGAAAAAATGTAATAAATTATTCATTTTTAAATATTTTTTCTATTTAAAATGCTATTTTTATAATTAAATTCTATTGCAATTGGGAATTTAAAGTTTTTAATAATTTTTTCTAATAAAAAGATAGAAATTAAAAATCATCAAGGTTAGGCTAAAATATTTTTTAAACTGAAAATTCTTTATTAAAAATTTTTTTTTCTTAAATTGAGCAGTGATAAATGGATTTCTAAAGATTTTAATATATTAAATATGTGTTTATCTCAATTTTTTAAAAAAATAGATTTATCAACTTTTGAAAAATTGCTCCTCAATTATAAAAGTTTATCGCTATTCTAGAAAAAATCGATGTTCCAGGTGTTTTCTCCTGTAAAATATAATAAAATTTATGTTTTTTACTATTTAATAGAAATTAGTGAAAAAATTAGTACTAATATACTAACATTATATGCGTCATATTTTAGAATTAAATAATTATTTTTTTAAGGCGAAGCACATTTTTTGGTTCTTTTCAAATTAAATAGAAATTAATAGAAAAAGGAGAAATTAATATATTAGTTATTTTGCATTATAATTTTCACTTAATTTGAAGAAAATCAAAAAAAAATTTTAATTAAATAATGAAAAATCAAACTAGAAATAGAAATGAATGGAAAAATTAGTATAATATTAATAAACTCAATTTTTTTACTAATTTCTATTTGAGGAGCAAAAACATTTTGGATTAAAAAATTTTAAACTAAATTAAATAGAAATTAATGGAAAAAAATTATTATCAATATATTAATTATTTTTCGTTATAATTTCTATTTAATTTTAAAAAGAACAAACAAAATTTGTCGCTTCTACAATTGACGATTTTTTCGAAGGAATTGAAATTAAATTTTTAAGAATAATTACACTGAATTAATAATAAATTATAAAAAAAAACTAAAAAAACTCAAAAACTAGCTTTTTGAACAATTCTCTAAATTTGAATTAAAAATACTTGAATTGTATTATTTAGGAAATTTAATGAATTATTGTCGAAAAATTTTATTAAAATATTTAAAAAGAATTGAATTATTGAAAAGAATTTTATTATTTATGGAAATTAATGAATTTAGCAAACAATTTTATTAAGCCTAAAAATAATTGAATTTTAAGGGATAAATTAGTTATTTCTCGATATAATTAAATTCTTTCGAAAAATTATTTATGTAAATAAATAAATTCTTGGGAAATAATTGATGAAAATCTAAAAGAATCATTGAATTATTTCAAAAAAATGTAATTAAAACTGTATTTAAAATAATTGATTTCTCTCAAACGATTTTATTAAAACATGTTTAAAAATAATCGAATTTCAGTAAAAGATTCTAATCTTTTGTAAATAATTAAATTCTTCCAAGAATTTGAAAAAACATTTTCTTAAAAAATTGACTTTTAATCGAATTTTTTAATCGAATTTCAGTAAAAAATTCTAATCTTTTGTAAATAATTAAATTCTTTCAAGAATTTGAAAAAACATTTTCTTAAAAAATTGACTTTTTCAAGGAATTAAAGTTTAATATTTTTAAATACGTTTTCTAGTAATTTTTGTAAAATTGTGACAAAAATAATTGAATTTTTGGGATAAATTGTATTATTTATGAAATTTTATGAATTATTGCAAATAATTTTATTAAAATGTTTAAAAAAAGAATTGAATGATTGTAAAGAATTTTATTATTTATGGAAATAATTGAATTTTGCAAACAATTTTATTAAACCTAAAAATAATTGAATTTTAAGGGGTAAATTAGTTATTTCTCGATATAATTGAATTCATTCGAAAAATTATTTATGTAAATAACTGAATTTTTGGGAAATTATTTCTTAAAATCTAAAAGAATCATTGAATTACTTTAAAAAAATTTAATTAAAATTGTATTCAAAATAATTGAATTCCTCTGAAAAATTCTAATATTTTCGTAAATAATTGAATTCCTCTGAAAAATTCTAATATTTTCGTAAATAATTGAATTCCTGTGAAAAATTCTAATATTTTTGTAAATAATTGAATTTTTGCAAAAAATTCTAATATTTTTGTAAATAATTGAAATCTTGTGAAAAATTCTAATATTTTTGTAAATAATTAAATTCAATTAAATAGAAGTTAATGGATAAAAATTAGTGTTAGTAAACTAATTATTTTTCATTAATTTCCATGTACTTGAAGAAAACAAAAAATTTTTTAACTATAAAATGAAAAATCCAATCAAATAGAAATTAATGTAAAAAAATTAGTATTAACATACGAATTATTTTTCATCATTTTCTATCTAATTTGATGAAAACCAAAATATTTGCCTTTTCGCCTTAAAAAAAGTAATTTTTTAATTTCAAAATATGGTATACGAAATATTTTCTTGTGGTCACTAAAGAAATATCTCATGTTGAAAAGTTGATGCAAAAAATTAAAATCGAAGTAAAATAAGAAAAATTTTGCAAAAAAAGAGCAAAAACGACATTCAATTGACGATTTCAAGTCTCCTTTTGAAAAATTCTTTTCCTCTGGTTTTTTTTCTTCATTTTAACAATATAAAATGTCTTGAAATAATGTATTTTCGTGTAAAGAGGAGAAATTACACGTGTGCGTGTCTTTGAACGATATATTTATATATACGTACATATATATATAATATTTCAAAGCTGTAATTCATGACTTTTTTGTGGTATTATTATTCTTTTCTCTATTCAATGCCACCTTCAATTCTTTTTCTCTCTTCGTTTTCGCTCTTTTTTCAATATTTTTCAACTTACCTCATACACCTAAAATTCACACCGGAATTTTATATTGTTCAGGCAAAAGATGAAAACAATCCAAAAAGAAACCGGTTTGAAAAAATAAAAATATTCAAAACAAAAAAAAAGAAAGAAAATACTTCCGTGTATGATTTTTTGGGGAAAATAATATTAACTTTGGTTTTAAGGGTGTATTAATAAAATTTTAAAAAAAGAAGTTTACTTTTATTTCGAAACAAGTTTTTAGTAATTTTTAGATTTTTGCGAATAATATAAATAAAATTGTTTAAATATTTTACATTGAATTTTTAATATTAAAAATATTTAGTTTTTACTCAATACAGAGTTGCTATAAAAATTTAATTGCTTTTTTCCTGATTTACAAACAATTTTTTTTCCCTAACGCTAAAGAATATTCTGATTCACTCTAAAAATTTATTAAATAATCAGGAAAATTCGTTTGATTGAAAAAAAAATTTCAAATTCAAACCAAGTGATAAAATTTGTATTTTATATTTATATTAAAAAAATATTGTTCCTGTAACTTCTTCAAAATTATTTTCATCCTCTCAATTCAACTATTATTTTCTTAAAAATTCCAACTAAAATTCCTTTTTAAATCAAACATTTTTTACATAATTTTAAAAAAATTTCTTTGAGAATTTTCAAATTTATTGGTTTACAATTTAATTTAAAAAAATTAATTAAAAATTAAATAAATATATATTAGAAAATAAATATTTCAAATAATTTCAGAAAATATTTAATTATTAAATATTAAAAAAATACATAAATTCTACAGAATTGATAGTTGATAGAAATAATGAAAATTTCAAACTTTCATAGATTTTAATTACAAAACCTTTTTAAAATTTAATTATTTCTAAAAATTCATTTGTAATACTTTTTATATTCGATTATTAATATTATTATCTGAAATTTAAACTGAAATTGATTTTTTAATAAATAATTTTCATTAAAAAATTCTACAGGAATTTGCAAAAAAAAAGAATTTATTAAGTAATTAAACGTTTCTTAAAATTCGAATTCTTTTGACGAATTTTAATAAAAATTTTTAGAATAATTACATTTTACGAGAAATTTTGATTAAAATTGTATAAAAGTCATTGAAATTTATAATAATTATTGTATTATTTATAAAAAAAATACAATTGAATTCCTAAAAACAATTTAATTAATGAAATTTTATTATTGAAGCTATGTAAAAATTTTCTTGTATTAAAGTATAATATTTAATTATTTGCTAAGATATTTATAAAGAAATATTTTGTATACAATAGAATTCGTGTGAAATTTTTATTATTTATGAAAATAATCAGAATTTTTCGTAGAAGTTCATTAAAATTGTTGAAAATAATTAAATTTCGGAGTAGAATACATATTTTATTGTTTATAAGGACAATTGAAATTTTTACAAAAATGTTTTACAAATCCTTCGAACATAATTGAATTTTTGTGAAGAATTTTATTACTTTCAAAATTTTATTACTTTTTTACTTTATTATTAAATTAATTAATTGAATCATTTGTAACATTTTTCATGAAATTCTATTCAAATTCTATTAAAAATATTTGAATGTCTGCGATAAGTTTTATTATTTGCGAAAATAATTGAAAACCTGTAAAAAATTTGGTTATTTCTGAAATTTAATTGATTTTCTGTGAAGATTTTTATAAAAAAAAATTCTACATAAATTATAAAAGAATATATGGGAAATTGTTATTATTTACCTGAAAATAACTAAATGTTTGCCTAGAATTGTATCGAAATTAATTAATTAATTTATTATTAATTTTTTTATTTTTTTTATTATTATTAATAATAAATTTATCTAAATAATAAGAATATTAATGATTTTTGAATAATAATTATTCAATGAAGGTAAGAAATTAATAATAAATTATTAACTACAGAAGCGAAAAAACGAGAGAAAAAAATGATGAAGAGGAAAATTTTTTTTGTCACAATCAGCAAAAAGGGCATTTTACATTGTGTATTTCAGAAATCAGGGAACAAGGAAGAATGACGAGAGAGACAGTTGGTCATATAATGAGCAACGAGATGTTATGAATGAATCGAGCTTGTGGCCTCGCTCACACTCGCACTTGGCACGAGATTCACTCATTCCATATCCGTTTCTTTCAAATTCCACTTAAAAGGGCCATATAAAGGGTTCCTTTTTTTCATTCAAAAATAATTGCTCCTATCTTTGGTCTTCCCCCCCCCTTATTCAAATATATGACTCGAGTGAAATAAAAATTTATCAACAACACTGAGGAAAAAAAAAATATTGTCAAAGTTAAGCCAAATGGGTATTTAAATAGATTAGCAAAATATAAATTTTAATATTAAATATTTATTTATTATTTTATTTATTAATATTTATTATTATTTATTAATATTTATTATTATTTATTCATATTTATTACTATTTATTAATATTTATTATTTATTAATATTTATTATTTATTAATATTTATTATTTATTAATATTTATTATTATTTATTAATATTTATTATTTTTTATTAATATTTAAATAAATATTTATATTTATTTATTATTAACTTCATGTTTTTACACTGAAAAAAATTTTCTTTTCTTTTTAATTTTTATAAATATTAACGATTACTTCACTATCATTAAATTAAATGTTTTCTTAAATCAAATAAATTTTACTTCGCTCATAATAATCGTATAAAAATCAGAAAACTAATTTCAAAAGTTAGAATCAAATTTTTTAAAACAATTCAATTATTTTCATGAAATTTCGAAAAAGAATTCAATTATTTTTAGAAAATTGATAAAATCCACCAAAAATTAAATTGTATTCATAAATAATAAATTTCGTAAAATTTCAAAACAGAATTTATTTATTTTTTAAAAACTGAAAAAATTCGTCCAATATTAAATTATTTTTATAAATAATAAAATTTTGCACAAAAAATCAATTTAGAAAATCTGATGATTTTCTATAAATTCATTGAAGTTTGGCCAAAATATCAATTATTTAACAAAATTCTGATACAATACGTGACAATAATTCAAATAATTTAACTAAATCATATTTTTAATGGAAATTGAATTAAAAAAAAATTTTTTTTTTGTAAAATTCTAAGCAAGAAATCAATTCTTTTCAGAAATAATAAAAACTTATGGAAAAATTTCAACTATTTATACCACTATTTTAAATAAATTAATCAAAAATTCAATCATTTTCATAAATTTTCATAAACAAAATTTTTTAGAGCAATTCAATTCTTTTTAAACAATTAAATAACATTTTTCGCAAAAATTCAATTATTTTTAGAAATAATAAAATTCTTCTCGCAGAAATTTAATTATTTTTGAAAATTTTTAAATATTTGTAGCTTTTCGTATACAATTATTTTCATAGATAAAAAAAATTCATCGTTAGATTTCAACTATTTTATAGAAATTGCTCAAAAAATGTAATTATTCTTAAAAATTTAATTTCAATTCTTTGGAAGAAATCAATTATTTTCAAAAATATTAAAATTTTTCACAAGAATGCAATTATTTACACAAATATTAGAATTTTTCACAAGAATTCAATTATTTAAAAAAATGTTTGAAGTTTTCATAAAAATTCAATTATTTTAAATACAGGTTTAATTGAATTTTTTGGAAATAATTCAATTATTATTTTCATTTTTTTTTATTTATATTCTTTTCAAAAATTCAATTGTTTACATAAAAAATTGTTCGAAAGCATTCAATTATGTTGACAAATAACAAAATTATTACTAAAAATTCAATTATTTTAAATACAGTTTTAATTAAATTTCTTGGAAATAATTCAATTATTATTTTCATTTTTTTTATTTATATTCTTTTCAAGAATTCAATTGTTTACATAAAAAATTGTTCGAAAGCATTCAATTATGTTGACAAATAACAAAATTATTACTAAAAATTCAATTATTTTAAATACAGTTTTAATTAAATTTTTTCGAAATAATTCAATTATTATTTTCTTTTTTAATAATTATTCTTTTCAAGAATTCAATTTTTTACATAAATAATTGTTCGAAAGCATTCAATTAGACAAATAACAAAATTATTCCTAAAAATTTAATTTATCAGAAGAATTCAATTATTTTTAAAATTTATAAATTTCTTCTTGGAAATTCAATTATTTTTTAAATTTATAGATTTCTTCTTGGAAATTCAATTATTTAAAAAAAATTCTCATAAAATCGTTCACAAGAATTGAATTTGCAATTATTATTTTTTTCATAAATAATAAAATGTTTTTTATAGAAATTAAATTATTTAAAAAAAAATTAAGAAAATACCACAGTAACATTTAATTATTGTCGATAATTTTAATATATTTCTTTCTAAAATTTAATTACTTTAAAAAACTTTTAGTAATTCAATGATTTTCAATATCAAACTATTTTCAGAAAATTACCAAACATAATTCAATTATTTAAAAATTTTTTTTGTAAAAATCTTCGTAAGAATTCAATTATTTTTATGAATAATCAAAATTTCTCCGAAATTCATTTATTTAAATTAGAATTTGCATATAAATTAGTAGAAAGAAATTAATTATTTAAAAATTTTTATATAAATCTTCACACGAATTAAAATTATTTTTTTTAAATATTTAAATTCTTTCATGGCTAATAAAATTTGTTTACAAATTAATACAAATTAATACAATTTACAAATTAATACAATTTAATATTTATTAACAGAATAAGTAAGAATTGACACGTATTTTGATGAAAATAATAGGAAAAAGTCAGAAAAATAAAAAATATGGAATGGAATTTCTGTTATTTTTTTTTTGGTCACGAAGTTTAATTTTTCGATAGCTACTTTTTTACTATTTTTTTCATTCTTTAAACTATACTTTTTGCTACTTTTTTAAAAAACTAATTAATCAAGTGTGTGATTTAAAGAAAAATTGGCAAAATAAAAATTATTTGATTCTAGTGATTATTTATTTGACAGTATAGACAAGTAATCGGTTATTTGAATGAAATAAATTTTTTTTTTCAGTGATAAATAATAAAAATAAATATTGTACCCGGATCCTTCAAGCTCTCTCTATATACATCTCGCAAAAAAAGTGACGCGTATAAGTTATTGCTATAAAGTCGAATACCGGATACACGCATTTCAAAAGTTAATGCACGATCTCTGGCATCGAAAAATTTTACACCTGCTTTCTTATGAGACTTTTGCTCTCGGGTCACAAGGAGTTAACTCTAAATGAAAACCCAGTCAATATATATTCTTTATTATTTCCTCCCTCGTCGCTTTTTTAATTTCATTTTCGTTCATTATTTCACTCGTTTTTTTCTCCTTTTTTTCCTCTCCCTTAACATTTATATTGATGCTGCACGATTAATAAGGTAAGGCGGAACATTTTTTTTCCATCAGTAACACATTTTTTCGAGAGACTCGCTATTAAGCCTAAAAAATCTTTGTAGTTTTTTTAACTTTTTTCATGGCGCAAGAGTTTA
This sequence comes from Leptopilina drosophilae, assembly GCA_032873175.1. Classification (NCBI taxonomy): domain Eukaryota; kingdom Metazoa; phylum Arthropoda; class Insecta; order Hymenoptera; family Figitidae; genus Leptopilina; species Leptopilina drosophilae. The sequence goes on along the minus strand of CM065480.1, from coordinate 45,930,748 downwards.
ATTTAGTCTTCAACGAATTTAAATGTTTAGTATAATTAGTTTCACTTTTTAAATGTAATTCTTAATTTTGTTTTCTAATTCCGAAAAAAATACAGAAATCAATATTATGACATTGGACTAACTTTTGTTCCGATTCTTTGTCCACTGAGAGAACAATATATTTGAATCAAACATTTTTTTATCAAAAAAAAAATTTTTTTTTTCTTTTGTATATGTATCTTTGTTATTATACAGTCAACCAAAAATTATCTTTAAAATAAACATAATAAGTTTGATTCAATATACACAATAAATTTGATTCAATAAAAATTATATTTAATTTAATTATAAAATATGTTTAATTCAAATATATTTTTTTGGTTGACTACACTGAGAAAACAATATATTTGAGTCAAACATAATTATCTTTGTTATACAGTCAACAAACAATTATCTTTGAGTTAAGCATAATAATTTTTGTTCTATACATAATAAATTTGGTTGAATAAAAATTATGCTTAGTTCAATTATAATATATGTTTAATTCAAACATATTTTTTGGTTGACTACTTATTTTTGAATTGAAAAAATTTTTTCTCAGTGTACTTATTTTTAAATTAAAAAAATTTTTTTCCCAGTGTATAGTCAATGATATTTATTCAACATCAATTTTTCTCTGTTGTTCCATTTGTTTAATTAGAAAATATTGATAATAATAATTGTTATTTATTATTATTTTATTATTATTTTTATTTTTATACTGATTACTATAAACTACTAATCCAACAACTTGTCGAATAAATACTAATATACTAATAAAAAAAATTAAAAAAAATAATAATTTAAAATTTAAAATAAAATTTGAAAAATATATTTTTTAATTAATCATTTATAATAATAACAATAATTTGAATCAAATAATTTTTATCTAAGGAAGAATCAGACAAACAATCGGAGCAAAAAGTTAGTCGAATGTCATAATTTCGTTTTTTCTAAAAAGTCAAATTAAATTTTAAATTCCTTTTGGTAGAAGCGTAAGGAATTTAATTTACTATATTTTGAACATATTTTAAAGTTGTATTTAAATAAAAATTTTTATTTTTTGGCAATAATAAATGATTCACCTAAAATTTAATAAATATTTCTTATAGAAACGTTATATTATATATATTATATTATATATATATATATATATTATATTATATATATTATATATTATATATATTATATTATATTATTTATAATTTTTATTTAAATACAATTTTCAGTCATTTTATAAATGTTCAAAATTAAATTCTTCGTCTTTACACCAAAACGAATTTAAAATTCAATTTGTCTTCTCGAAATTATGACATATTGGACTAACTTTTGTTTCGACTGTCCGTCCGATTCATCCTTAAATTTAAATCAATTAAGTGCGCCATTTGCTTCAAACACAGAAATTTTTGGTTAAAATCTAATTTTATTTATGATTCAAGTAAATATTTATTTGATACTATTATTATCAAATCTAGCAAAAATTGAAAAAGAAAAATTATTTATAGATCGTTGTTGGTTTTTAATTATTTATCTATTGGTTTCGAAGAAAATTCTTTTTTAGGTTCGAATAAAAAAAATTTTAATTTGAATAAGAATTTTTTTTTATTTTAAACATATTTTTTTAAAATTTGAATTACATTTTTTTTAATTAAATTTTTTTTAATTTTGAATTATGTTTTTTTTTAATTTTGAATTAAATTTTTTTTATTTTGAATTAAATTTTGAATTAAATTTTTTTTTATTTTAAATTAAATTTTTTTTTATTTTGAATTAAATTTTTTTTATTTTGAATTAAAGTTTTTTTATTTTGAATAAAAAAATTTGTGTACTGTGGATAAAAAATTCTAGATAAGAAGGGGGATAGAAAAAAATTGAATGTGAAGCGTGACATATTTTTTTAAATTTTGAATTAAATTTTTTTTATTTTGAATTAAATTTTGAATTAAATTTTTTTTTATTTTGAATAAAAAAATTTGTGTACTGTGGATAAAAAATTCTAGATGAGAAGGGGGATAGAAAAAAATTGAATGTGAAGCGTGACAAAAATTCCGATAAACTTTTGACACCGTGGTATTAATGAGGGGGATAAGAATAAAATTGTATCCGATTGGTAAAGAGAACTATATAGAAGTTCGTGGGCGTCACCGTCAATTTAAGAGCCGCCACGAGGAAGAAGCAGTTGGAAGAGTGGAAGAACAAGAAGAAGTCGTGATTTGATGGGGACGACTTTTAGGCCCCATTATTGTATACTCAAGTTTAAAGTTGTTAAGTCAAAGTCCGCGAGAGCGGAACATGGACTGCTTCCTGCAACGCTTCAGTGCTGTGCTTGTTATGACTCTTTCGTTCCCACGATGCATTGGTGCAGACGTCACTCTTCGCTATATAATAACAATAATAATAACAATAATAATAACAATAACAATAATAATAATAATAATAATAATAGTAATAATAATTATTAATTATTAATTACTAATTACAATAATAATAACAATAATAACAATAATAATAATAATAATAATAATAATAATAATAATACTCTCTAAATCTGAATTAGTAGAAAGTTACTAATGAAATGGTGAAAAGTCGTCCACTAAATGATTTAGTAATAATTCTACTAACAATTAGTAAAATTTTACTAATTGTTAGTAAAACGTTACTAATTGATTAGTAGAATTCTACTAACAATTAGTAGAACTGTTTTATTAATAGTCGATAAAACAGTTTCACTAATTCATTTAGTGAAAAAGTGACTTTCAATTAGTAGAATTCTACTAAAACATTAGTAGAATTTTACTAAAAATTAGTAATATTCTACTAATTAAAAAGGTAAAAAGTCGTTCATGAAAACTACTAAAAATTAGTAAAATTTTACTAATTCTTAGTAGAATTCTACTAATTCAGATTTAGAGAGTAATAATAATAATAATAATAATAATAAATTATTAATTATTAATTTTTAATTATTAACTATAATAATCTTCGTATTTCATTCTTTCATGCTCACACTCTCTACACTTTTAAGATAGTCTTTGTGTGAACTTTTGTTTTTTTTTCTGTAGAAAATATTGCTTAATAAATCGAAAATATGCAGGTATTTTTCATGATTTTTAATAAAATAATATTTGTAATTTGAAAATTTAAAAAAACTGTAATTAACAAAACTTTTGTTTTTTTTATAACCAATTTCATTTGACTGGTTTAAATTATAAAATTTTTTTCCTTTTAATTTTTTTTAAATATTAGAAAAATGTTTATTGCTTGAAAATTATAATTGAGAAACAGGAAATATATCCATTTTGTGCATAATTTTTATTTCTCAATAATAATATTCTTCACAAATTTATTCATTTCTTTAGAGAAACAAACATTATACAAGTATTCTCGTTTCATAATATTTTTTTAGAAAATTCTCAATTTTTATAATGAAATAATAATTTGCATTATTTCTATTTCTTATTTACAATATTGCTTTGATAAAATTTAATGTTTTTTCAAATAAAGGACAAAATTCGTATAAATTCTATTTGTTAATTGCAAATTTTAATGGTTATTGAAATTGAAAATTTTTTAATTTTTGGAAAATAAAGGAAATACTTCCTCAGTATGAGGAAGCAAAAATTTTACTCAAAAATATGTTTTGTTTCATTTTTTAAAGAATTTCTTTAATCTTAAATTATTCGAAAACATTAATAACTTCTTTTTTAAAAAAAAATATTTAATTATTATTTTTTAGAACTTTTAACTCAAATTCTTCTCTAAAAATCAACTTTTATAAAATATTTTACGAAAAAGTTCTTTGAGAATTTGAAATTGAAAAGTTAATATGAATTTAGAAACATTCCTATGAAATAATGCGGAGAATTTAACAAATTTTAAGAAGAATTTGAATTGTTAACATTTTTCAATAATGTAAGGTTATTAAAATTTTTATTTAAATTCATTAAAAATTTAAATTTTAGAAAATTTCAAAATTTCAACCCTTTTGAAGTTGATTTATTTATGAATATAATAAACGCAATTCTTTTAAAATTGAATTCGTTTTGAAATTTAAATTAATAATTTTTAAATTCAATTTTTTTAAATTTGCTAATTTTATTTAAAAAAGGACGTAAGAAGTTAGCCGCACACTTTAGCGCTCGTATTATTGCTAGTATTAACTTTTTTAAATAATTGAGAATTAAGAAGATTTTTTTTTAAATTGCTAATTGAATTAATTGGAAATTGAAATTTTCTATTATTTTTAAGTCATAGTTATAAATTAGTGAATACTATAACTCAAATTACTTTTTTACACTCATTCAAATTTATCCAGTTAATTTTGTAATTTAAATTCAATAATAAAATACTAATTATAAATCAATTATTATTTAGTTAGTGAGAATTTTTTTTACTAACTCTAAATTCAAAAAATCAACAAAAACGAAAAACGCGTGTCAGTCGCGTGAACAGGTCGTAACAAAAAAAATTCTAACGCGTAATTTTTTTTTCGCTGAACAAAAAAAAGAAGGAGAACTTTTGTCAATTTTTATTTTTTATAGAATAAAAATTTTTAAAAATGAAAAAAGAGGGATGATGATGATGATAAATTCCCACGGTTTACCGTGATGCTGCTGGTAAAAATTTTTCGCGGTTAAAGGTGCGAAGAGCGTGTCCATCGCGTGGCGAGATTTTTCAAGTATATTGTGACCATCAAAACCCTATTATATTTATTATTGAACCAGTTTTTTGAATTGATCTTTACTTTTTTTCCTCTCTTTTTTGTATATATATATGCGTGCGTGTATAGAAAATAGTATAATAATAATAATAATATATTCTATTCGATATAACATATATTCAATAGCCAAGATTTTTCCCATGGCAAATATATTATAATAATAACAATTTGAAAATGAAAGCACGTGACGGCCACAATATGCTGTATACCTGGGACAAGGTTCATAAGAATAAGATCTATTATCACGTATATTTGATCAGTAGTTTGTGGATCGAGCAATTTTTACTTTTTTCTTTTTTTGTTGTTGTTGCTTTATAAATATAAACACAATTCCTGGGATTATATACCAAAAAAAATATCGTTTTTGAGAAAATGGAAAAAAATTAGACAAATTTAAATTATTGTTCCTGATTCAATTAATTTTTTTCTTGTAATTGAATGTTCGGTTTAGGTTCGTTTGTTTTTGTTTTAGGTTCGTCTCTTTTAGGTTCGGTTCAGGTTAATCTGTTTTTATTTTAGGATTATCTTTTTTTTTTAGGTTCGTGTGTTTTTATTTTAGATTCGTCTCCTATTTAGGTTCGCCTATTTTAATTTTAGCCTCGTCTACCTTTTTTTGGTTCGATTTATGTTCCTTTTACGAAGAATTTTATCAGCATTTTTGAAAATAATTGAATACAATTAATATTTTTAAAAATAATTGTATTCTTTCAAAAAAATTTACTACAGTTAAATTAAAAATAATTGCATTTCTTTTGAAGAATTTTATTATTAATCAAAATAATTGAATTCTTGGGAAGAATTTTATTATTAATCAAAATAATTGAATTCTTGGGAAGAATTTTATTAAAAATTTTCAAAATTCTGATTAATTTCTTCTCAAGGATTTATTTGAATCTTTTTTTAAGGGCATTTGAACCATTATGACGTCACAATTTGTGAAAAATATGAGTTCTAAACATGTGACGTCATAATGGTTCAAATTCCCTTAAATAATCTTTTTCCTTTAATGATTTTAATTAACAATTTTGAAAGTAATTGAATTTTATAAATAATTTCTATCTAGTTTTTAAAATAATAGCTTCCCTTTCTTATTAAATATTCTTTTCAAGGATTTCTTTAAATTTTTTTTTTAATAATCTATTTTCTTTAATATTTTTAATTGAAAATTTTGAAAGCAATTGAACTTCATGAAGAATTTCTTTCAAATTTTAAAGATTATTGCTTCTATTAAAAATACTAATTAAATACTTTATTGTTAAAGTTTATTTAAATTTTACATTTTTGTTTTCAATATCATTGAAAATCCTTGTAAAAAATTTTATTATTTACAGAAATAATTTAATTTTTGGGAAAAATTTTACTATTTTACAAAATAATTGTATATTATTTCCATCAGTTTATTACAATTTTGGAAAATAGATAAATTTTATCGAAAAACTTTATTAAAAATTGGAAAAAATTTTTCTGAACCCTTCAGTGGAATTTTATTAAAAAATTGACATTATAAAATTTTTATAAACAAATTGTGTCACTTTTTGATTTTTAAAGAAAATAATTTATTATTTTTCAAGAATCTTCTAAAAAATATGGAAAATAATTGAATGTTTAAAATAAATTTTACTAGATAATCTTAGAAATAATTGAATTTTTGACAATAAATAACTTTCAGAATTATTTTTAAGCGAATTGAATGTTTGCAAAGACTCTCTTTTTTGGTTTGATTTAGGTTCCTCTGTTTTTATTTTTGGTTCGATTTAGGATCGTGATTTAATTTTAGGTTTGTTTCTATTTTGGGTTTCGTCCCTTTGTTTAAGTTCGTTCCCTGCTTAGATTTCGCTTAGGTTCGTCTGTTTTTATTTTAGGTTCGACTTAGGTTAGTTCGTTTTTATTTTAGATTCGTTTTTTTAAGGTTCGATTTTAGTTCCTGTTTTAATTTCACAGCTTTTATTTTACGTTAGTTTCTCTCTTAGGTTCGGTTTAGGTTCCTGTCTTAGTTTTTGGTTCGTTTTTTTTTATTTTAGACTCGTCTGTTTTTATTTTGGATTCTTCCCTTTCGGAAGTTTGTCCTTACTTAGGTACTGTTTAGGTTCGTCCCTTTTTTAGGTTCGTGTTTTAATTTTATTAGTTTCGTTTGTGTTTATTTTATCTTCGTCTCCCTTTTTTGGTTCGATTTAGGTTCCTCTGTTTTTATTTTTGGTTCGATTCAGGTTCGTGTTTTAATTTTAGGCTCAATTGTTTTTATTTTGGGTCCGTCCCTTTGTTCAACTTCGTTCCCTGCTTAGATTCTGTTTAGGTTCGTCTGTTTTTATTTTAGGTTCGACTTAGGTTCGTTCGTTTTTATTTTAGATTTTTTTTTTTAAGGTTCGATTTTGGTTCCTGTTTTAATTTTACAGCTTTAATTTTAGGTTAGTTCCTCTCTTAGGTTCGGTTTAGGTTCGCGTCTTATAGTTTTTGGTCCGTTTTTTTATTTTAAGCTCGTCTTTTTTTATTTTGGATTCTTCCCTTTTGGAAATTCATCCCTATAGTTAAGTTCAGTTTATAGTTTATATTTTTATGTTCGACTGTTTTTATTTTTGGTTCGTCCCTTTTTAGGTTCGTGTTTTAATTTTACTTTCGTTTGTTTTTATTTTAGGTTCGTCTGTTTTTATTTCGGTTTCTTCCCTTTTTTAAGTTCGGTCCGTATTTCGGTACGGTTTAGGTTCGTTTGTTTTTATTTTAGGTTTGTCTGTTTTTATTTTGGTTTCGTCTCCCTTTTTTTGGTTCGATTTAGGTTCCTCTGTTTTTATTTTTGGTTCGATTTGAGTTCGTGTTTTAATTTTAGATTTGTTTTTATTTTGGGTTTCGACCCTTTGTTTAAGTTCGTCCTCTGCTTAGATTCCGTTCAGGTTCGCCTGCTTTTATTTTAGGTTCGATTTAGGTTCGTTCGCTTTTTATTTTAAATTCCTTCTTTTTTTAAGTTTCGATTTTGATCCCTGTTTTATTTTTATAGATTTTATTTTAGGTTAGTCCCTTTCTTCGGTTCACGTCTTAGTTTTTGGTTCATTTTTTATTATTTTCAGCTTGTCTGTTTTTATTTTGGATTCTTGCCCTTTGGAAGTTTGTCCCTACTTAGGTTCTGTTTATGTTCGTCTGTTTTTATTTTGGGTTCTTCCCTTTTTAAGTTCGGTCCGTATTTAGGTACTGTTTAGGTTCATTTGTTTTTATTTAAGGTTCGATTTAGGTTCCTATGTTTTTCTCGAAAAATGCTTCTTTTTGTTTTAGGTCTCAGAAGACGTACTTTTACCGAAAACAAGAGCATTTTTCGAATCGAATGTGGAAAATAAATGAAATTCTTTTTCGAATGAGGTGGGAGGGGGGGGGGTAGGGAACGAGAAAAGGCAATAAGTACGAAACATTAATAGGTGTACTAATAACGGCAGCTGAATCTGGCGGTTAAAAAAGAAGAAAAGAGCGTGGGAAGGAGAGGCTCGAGGCAGAAGTCGCGAATCCTTCCAAGGAGCCGTTGTTACTTCCTGAAGAAGGTCCTGCACACCTGACGTCCTCACAAACCGTGAGAAACTCTCTTAGCTCTTGTTGTATATATATTCGGCGTCCTCGGGTTACAGCCACTGTAACCGCCACGCGAACAGCACACTTTCAGCGCCAGGTCTTCGTATACATTACTCTCTCTCTTTTTTTTCTCTCTCTCTTTTCTCTCTCCTTTTCTCTCTCTTGAGATATATGTATGTATAATATACAATGTGGGTCCGTTAACTTTTTTTTTTCTCGCTAGCCACTTTTTTTTGTTCTCCTCCATACAAAAAAAACGCATCCCACGAAAAAATCTCTTGAATGGACCACAATTGACGAAACTGAGAAAACTATTCCAGAATAACAATAGGAGGACTAGAATGCGGAGAGTGGACGTCTTTCTGTATATTTTTAATTCTTGTGTTACTTCCTTAATTTGAGTGTTTTTTTCACGAATTTGCGACAGAATAGTTTCCAAATTAATTATTATAAAAGTTAAATTGTTAAGTTGATTGAATTTTTAAGTTTATATTTATCAAAATTAATTAGTTACAAAATAAACAATATTGTTAATGAACAATTTTTTTTTTTAAATTTTTAAATACATTACGTTGCAAAACTTAATAGCCGCAACAGCCACAGTCGCCATTTGTGACGCGATCTGAAGAAAGGGACCTTAGAAGCAAATCACTTTAAGGTTATGTTAGTGCTACTTTTTTGTTGATTATAAGTTTCTTTTTACTTTTTGCAAATTAAAATCATTATTTATTGAATATTTCAGTTATAATGAAAACTTAAACATTAATGATTAACATTAACAGTTGATCATTTTTTTGTATTTTCATTTCGAAAATTGCAAACATAACCTATAATTTTTTGCTTCTAAGGTCCCTTTCTTCAGATCGCGTCACATTTTGAAAATTTATTATCCCTATGACCTTGCCGTAGTTACTACATGTCGCGCACTTAATAATTAGATATCTCCAAGAATAACAATAAATTACTATAAAATGAAAATATATAATTCTAGGCCTTTTTCGTCGCAAAAGATATGATTTTCTCCGCGCACTATATACATATATATATAGTTGCAAAAAAGTGTATTTCTCTCGTGCGCTCTCGTAACATCTACCTTGTAAATGAATAACCGTCAATTATCTTTTACTAGACCCTTCACCCTTCGGATAATCATGAACCGCATGATAACTTGAACTAGAGAGAAAAAAAGGCTCATCTCTCTTTTAGCAAAAACAAAAAAAAAATAAAAAAAAAAAAACGGGTAAAAAATAAGAGGGGGAAGGGTGAGAAGAAGTTACAATAAAAGTATACGTAAAGGAAACGTGGGTCAATGGGCAGTTCCACACCCTTTTTCTCCCTTATCCACTTATTTCTATATTTCTTTCTCTCTTTTTTCCTAATCGGCCCTCAAAAGGAAGTTCCCTTCGGTAAAATAGGAAAGGCGGTGGGGGAGCAGTTTATAGGCGAAAAGCGGTAAATACTATTCATATTGTGAATATAAATGTGTCTTTTTTGGTACATGTGCGTAACAGAATTCGTATATGTGAAACTATTTTTATATGTGCTACTATTTTCGTATGTGGAATGATTAACAATATTCATATGTGCAACTATTTTCGTATGTGGAATGATTAACAATATTCATATGTGTCACAATTTTCATATGTGAAATGTGTGTAACCATATTCATGTCTAACTATTTTCATATGTGAAATGTGTATAACCATATTCATGTCTAACTATTTTCATATGTGAAATGTGTAACCATATTCGTATGTGCAATGTGTAACCATATTTATATGCGTTAATATTCATATGCGAACCTTTAGTTATATGTCTAATGAGTAACCATATTCTAATGTGGGTAATTATTCATATGTGAATCTATAGTTATATGTGTAACGTATAACCATATTCACAAGTGTAATGTGTAACAATTTTCATAGGTGTAACTATTTTCATATGTGTAACCTAACGTAGTAATCATATATGTATCATATATGTATATGTAACGTACGAATATGGTTACATGTGTGAATATAGTTACACATATGAGTATATAGTTACACATGTGAATATGGTTAGACATTACGCATATAAAAACTACTATACTATAGGTGATTCAGATGTGTAACCATATTCACATGTATAACTATTTTTATATCTGTAATGTGTAACAATATTCACATGTGTAACTATTTTTATATGTGTAATGTGTAAACATATATATAAAATGTGTAACTATTTTTATATGTGCAATGTGTAACCATATTCACATGTGTAACTATTTTTATATGTGTAATGTGTAAACATATATATAAAATGTGTAACTATTTTTATATGTGCAATGTGTAACCATATTCACATGTGTAACTAATACTCATATGTATAACTATATTCACACATGCAACCATATTCATACGTGCAACTATTTTCGTAATAGTAAATATTCACATGTGTAATCATATTCACATGTGCGTATATGATACACATCTTCATACATGTTACACATACATGAATAATATGGTTATATTATTATTCATATATATGTGTAACAGTATTTCCTTAAATGTGCGTAACAATAATCATTCAGATATATATATGCGCACATATATATGTATATGCGCACATGTATACGAAAACGGTGCCTTGAATGGCAAAAAGGGAATAGTGGGTTTTACGTCTATTTCGAAAAGGGGGTGATGAGGGGGCGGGGTAAGAGGATGGTGTATATACACACCCCACGCCAACCACCTGACGCACCCCGGTCGTGGGAACCGAAAAAACCATCGGAATCCTCTAACCTTTTTTGTCGACCTGCACACACGTGCAACTCGCATGCTTCAACACACGAGGAGGGATTATCAAGTGTGCCTCATGAGGCAACACGCTTCAAAAGAGAGAGAGAGAGAAACGAAATAATAATAATAATAACGACCTCAGTGTGCGTATTCTCCCCCTCTTTCACTTGCCCCCATTCAATAGTAGTATTATACATGTGAATGTCCGAAATCCCGATTATAATCTCGGCTTTTTTTTAATGTATACATATATGAGGAAGAATAGCAAATTTTCATTGTTGTGATTTTGTCGCGAAATAAGATTTTTCCTTGAATAACATTTAAATTGATGTACGCTTGGATTTTGGGATTTATTCGAAGTATTTGTTTATAAGTGTTATTTGTTTATTGAATTGTTTATTATGTAGATTATTTATTTAGTATATTATTTATTGTGTCTATATTCTTAACTTCTTGTATTATTTATTTAACTATCATTATTTATATTTTATTATTTATTTATATTAATATTGTTATTTATTTATATTATTATTGTTTATAATATTCATATTATATTATTTATTTACATTATTATTATTATTATTATTATTATTATTATTATTATTATACATATTATTATATGTATTATTATTGTTATTATTTATATTATTTATTGTGTCTATTGTTTACTTCTTACATTATTTACTATAACTACTATTCATTTACATATTATTTATTATAACTACAATTTATTAACTACACTATTCATTGTATTTGTTTATCTATTTGTTTATCCATTTATTTAACTATTTACTTATTATGTATTTATTGTTTATTTATTATTGTCTCTATTGTTTATTATATCAATTATTTATTTACTATTTGTTTTTCGTTTCTCATGCTATTTGTTAACTATGTTCCTTAGTCGAAAAATGTTTCTAGTTGACGAATTCAAAACTACGAGAAGCGGCTCCCCACCCCAACGCGACGAAAGAGTAGGGGCAAAATTTCCGCTTGGTGGGGGAACGCTTCTCTTCGCCTCGTAGTCAGTAACTACTCTTTTTTTTACACAAGTTAGGTATAAATTAATAATAAAATAAATAATAAAGCAAATAAATGAACAAATAATAAAGCAGATAAATTAATAAATAATAAAGTAGATAAGTTAACAAATAATAAAGTAGATAAGTTAACAAATAATAAAGTAGATAAGTTAACAAATAATAAAGGAGATAAATTAATAAATAATAAAGCAAATAAATTAATAAATAATAAAGCAGATAAATTAATAAATAATAAAGCAAATATGTTAATAAATAATAAAGCAAATAAATTAACAGTAAACTAAAGTAAATAAATATAGTGTAACTAATAAAAAATATATATAAACAAATATGAAACTACCAACTACTATATAGTTAATAAATAATTTGAAAAAAATGCTACGTTACTGCGTGAGGAATTTCTCCTGTCAGGTATAAAATTTTAATTTGCTTACGCACTTTTATGTTCGATATATAGTATTAATTCAAAAGATTTTGATCTTTTTTTTTTGCGTAACCGGAGCCGAAGCGTGTCAAATGATCAACGTACCTTTTCTCTAAATACTGATGAATAAAAATACTCCGCACGCATCCGGTATTGTCAAGGGCAACATTCGATACTTTCATTTATACGCACAATATTTTTCATACACATTTATAACTTTTAAAGACGCGGAAGTCTCAATTTTAAAAAATAATCCTCTGCGATTATAACGGAATTCTAAACAAACAAAAAAAAATAATTTTCTCCCCACATTATTTGCGAGCAAACACTTTTTTTAATACGTTTCTTGTCTCAATTTGCGATATTCTTAGAGAAAGACTGTCAAAAAAAAAAAAAAAAAAAAAAAAATGCTTAAATAGTAAAAAATCGAATATGAAAAATTTTGGTATTATAATTATACTTTCTCTGTATGAGGAAGCAATGAATATGTAAATAAATAAAAATAAAAAAGAAAATAAATAAAAGTAGATTGATAAGAAAATAAATGAAAATAGAAAGATAAGAAAATAAATAAGAAAGATAAGAAAAAAAGTAAAAATAGATAAATAAGAAAATAAATAAAAAAATAAATAAGAAAATAAATAAGAAAATAAATAAAAATAAGTGAGAAAATAAATAAATGAAAGCAAATAGCAAATCAATCATATTAGGATAGGAATTCGCAAAGAGAAGCGGCTCCCCACCCTAATCGGCATCAAGGAGGAGGGGGAGCAGTATCGCATGGTGGGGGGTCGCTTCTCTTCGCTTAGTATTCATTTATCCAGTCATTTTATTCGGTTTAGAATATTAGACATAAACAAAATAATTTGTAGAATAATGAAAAGGCCTAAATACGGGTTTTTTTAATTTGTTGACTTTTTAATTTTTCGACTTTAAGTTTTGAAGAATTTTTTAGTTTAATTTGACATTTAATGAGATTCAAATAAACTTGTTTTTTTAAATCTGTAAAAAGTATCATTATTAGTTAATTGTAAAATTTTAATGTTAAAAAAATGTAGATTTTTATATAAATATTTAATTTCACTTGATATGTCAGAGATTTCTAATTTAAAAATTTCCCTTCCGAAAAATTTACTATTAATTTCTAAACCATCGCAGCATGACTTTGAAAAAAAACGAAAATTTAAAAATGTTTTATTAACAATGTGACTTGGCAAGATACATAAATTTTTACATACATAGAGAAATTTCCTTTGGTTCTTCCTTCGAGTAATCCTGTAATTTAGTTTTAATCCAATTTTTGATTTCATTTAAAGTGTGTTGTCCAAATTGATGGAGAATTTTTTCGTAAAATTCTTTATTCATGTTGATAAATGTAGATTCTCATTAGTTTTAAGGCCAGTGTATAATAGTAATTTTTGTTTTTTTACCGTATTATATAATTTGTAGAATAATGAAAATTATTCTACAAATTATATAATACGGTCAAACAAACAAAAATAAACAAATAATGTACTAAATAAATAAATAATAAACTAAATATAAATAAATAATAAATGTAAATGTAAATAAATAAAAAATAATAATAAATATAAATAAATAATAAATGTAAATGTAAATAAATAAAAAATAATAATAAATATAAATAAATAATAATAATAAATAATAATAATAAAAACAAATAAATAATAATAAATATCAAAATAAGTAATAAATAAAAGGTTAAAAGCACTTGAACAATAAATAAAAAATAAATATAAAAATACCCAACTAACGAATAGAAAAATAAATTAAAATTCCATTAGCTCTCCTCCTGCAAGCACGACTTGTTCCTAATTAAAATGTCAATGGCATAAAATTCAAGTTGGAAGCCAATAGTTTGAATTTGTTCAATTAGAAAGGTAAACACACATTCGTCGTGTCAACGAGGTGCAGAGAATTTAACGTGCCTCGGTGTCTTAATAAAAATAAATAAATATATATACCTATGGGAATAAAGTGCGTGATATCCTTCATTGAATCAAATTGTCTGATGCCATTAGAGTTGAAAAAGCGGGGACAGAGAAAGAGAGGAGGAGGAAAAGAACGGTTCAAAAACTTTTAAAAAGCAATAAGCAAATAGTAGACATGTATATATATTTATGTACATATGACAACGTGAAAGTATGTGCGCGGGATATGTCCATTATAATTCGACAGAGTGTCCGGTTTGAGTTTCAAAGTCTCAGGCCGGTTATAACTCACGTATGTCGTGTACACACTCAATGCCATTTATGACAACAATAAAAGATTGATTTTGATTCGTTAAGAAAAAACGACAAAAAAAATAAATAAATAATAGAAATAGCATCAGGTGCTTTGACTTTGTTATATGACTTTTATCACGCGATAAAATTTTACTATTTTGTTCTTGGTATTCGCTTTTATTTATTTGACACTTATTTTTATTTATTACTTATTATTTATTTTACTGTTATTTTTCTTTACTATTATTTACATTAACTGTTATTTTTGTTTACTATTATTTTTATTAACTATTATTTTTATTAACTGTTATTTATGTTTGGACTATTGTTTATATTATCTGTTATTTTTATTTACTATTATTTGTATTTACTGTTATTTTTGTTTACACTATTATTTATATTAACTATTATTTTTGTATACTATTATTTATATTTACTGTTATTTTTGTTTACTATTATTTACATTAACTGTTATTTTTGTTTACTATTATTTTTATTAACTATTATTTTTATTAACTGTTATTTATGTTTGGACTATTGTTTATATTATCTGTTATTTTTATTTACTATTATTTGTATTTACTGTTATTTTTGTTTACACTATTATTTATATTAACTATTATTTTTGTATACTATTATTTATATTTACTGTTATTTTTGTTTACTATTATTTACATTAACTATTATTTTTGTTTACTATTATTTACATTTACTGTTATTTTTCTTTATACTATTATTTATATTAACTGTTATTTTTGTTCATTATTATTTATATTTACTGCTATTTTTGTTTACTATTATTTACATTAACTGTTATTTTTGTTTACTATTATTTTTATTTACTGCACCTACTAATTTTTATTGTTGCTACATATTTTTGTTTCTCTTCACAAAAAAAAATTATCTGGAACAGCTGCAAGTTTCGCTAAAATAGCGAAAGTCTTAACTGAAACAACTAAAAATTTGACTAATCTAGCAAAATTTGTAGCCCTTCCAAGTATAATATTTTTTTCCCCGTTTTTATTTACTTTCCATAACTATTTTTATTTTTTCTATCGTGCTTTCCTTTTTTCTAAACATTGTACACAAATAGTGCAAAAATTCAGCAGATAAAAAAAGAAGAAAAGAAAGAAATTTTATTTCCAAAATAAAAGTTAAGAAAGCACACTATTTGCTTCGGTAAAAAAATTACAAATAGTGAAAAATTGGATAGAGAGAGAGAGGGAGAGAGAGAGAGAAAATTAGGGGAGAAGAGAAATATATTTTTTCCAAAGTAGTGGCTCGTTAAGTTTTTTGAAGAAGAAGAAGTATATAGGAGAAGAAAAAGAAGAAGGAAAAAAAATGACGGTTACGCATGGCCAGATTGTCGGGGAAGTTCTTCTTTCGGAAGCGTGGGAACATAAGATCTGAGTTCTTCCCAAAACAAAACACGAGCCGAGGAATAAGAATAAGAAAGGCGCACACACAGTGGTGGCGACAGGGCACGCGACGCACCTGACCGCCACCCTGTGAAAGCCAATCTCCTCCGCCCCCACCGTCACTTTATTAAGCTGTTACCACAAGTCGAGCACGCCCCCGCTTGTCGAATCCACTGCCACGCACGAGTGGGGGACTTTGTGTGTACTGTAAGTGCTCAAAGCAATTTTTAATTCAAATTTTGAAAAAAAAAATTTTTTGTTTATAAACCAGTACATTATTAATTTTAATAATTAATTTAATGATATGTAATTAATAATTATAATAATAATAACAAATAATAGTTAATAACAATAATAATAATAATAATAAATAATAATAATAAATAATAGTCAATAATAATAATAATAAATAGTTAATAATAAATAATTGTTAATAATAATAATAATAATAATAAATAATAGTTAATAATAATAATAGTTAATTTATGATAGTATAATTGATAGTTATTCGATGATTAGTATTATAATAATAATAAATAAAAGTTAATAATAATAATAATAAATAGTTAATAATAATAATAGTTAATTGATGATAGTATAATTGATAGTTATTCGATGATTAGTATAATAATAATAATAACAATAATAATAAATAATAGTTAATAATAATAATAATAGTTAATTGATGATAGTATAATTGATAGTTAATTGATGATTAGTATAATAATAATAATAACAATAATAATAGTTAATTGATGATTCATATTTAATAATTAATTATAAATAATATTTAGTAATTAATAATCTATTATAAATAAATATTAAAAAATTAATTATTAAATAATAACATGGCGACTCAATATCTTCTATATTAATATATAATCATTATGTTCCGGAAATCTGTTCGTAATTTGAAATTAGTTGTTGTTTCCTTTTTTGTTTATCAACTTTTTTTTTTAATAATAATTGTTCTTATTAATTTTTTTTTTAATTGTATACCAAATTAATGTCATAAAAATCATTAGGATTCTTATACGAAGAATCTTACAATTTGTAAAAATAATTAAATTGTTTAAAGAATTTTAACACTAATTTTTGAAAATGATTGAATACTTTGAAAGAATTTTGAAAAAAAATTTCGTAATAATAATTGTATTCAATCGAAAACTTTTATTAAATTTTTTTAAAAATAAATGTATTCTATTGAGAAATTTTATTAGAATATACAATTAAAAATAATTGAATTCCTGCGATGAATTTTACTATTTGAAAAACAATTCAGTTCTTACGAAGAATTTTATCAGCATTTTTGAAAATAATTGAATGTAATTAATATTTTTATATTAAATATAAAATATTTTTAAAAATAATTGTATTCTTTCGAAAAATTTTACTACAATTAAATCAAAAGTAATTGCATTTCTTTGAGGAATTTTATTATTAATGAAAATAATCAAATTCTGGCGAAGAATTTTAGGGAAAATTTTCAAAATCTTGATTAAATTCTTTTGAAGAGTTTTTTTGAAGTTTTTTAAAAATAATTTATTCTTTTAGTAATTTTAGTTGAAAATTTTGAAAGTAATTGAAATTTTTCAAGAATTTCTTTCAAATTTTCAAAATAATCACTTCTGTTAAAAATTATGAATAAATACTTCATCGTTGAAGTTTATTAAAAATATTTCGAATATAATTGAATTCCTGTGAAAAATTTTATTATTTACTGAAATAATTAAATTCTTGCGAAGAATAATTTTACTATTTTTAAAAATAATTGAATTTTTTCCAAGAATTTATTAGAAGTTTGAAAATAAATGAATTCTTTGGAAAAATTTTATTAAAAATTGGATAAAAATTTTTATTAAATTCTTCAGTGAGATTTTTTAAAAAATTTAAATAATAAAATTTTTATAAACAAATTGTGTCATTTTTGAATTTTTAAAGAAAATAATTGAATATTTGACAAGAATTTTCTTTAAAATGTGGAAAATAACTGAATTTTTAATATAAATTTTACAGACAATCTTGGAAGTAATTGAATTTTCAATATAAATTTTATTTCAGATTAAATTACTTTTAGAGTTATTTTTAAAAGAATTGAATGTTTGCAAATAATTGAATTGTTTAAATAAATTTATGCAAATTTCAGAGAGTAATTGACTTCTTTCGTGAATTTTTATTAAAATTATATTGAAAATAATTAAATTTCTGCGAAGAATTTTACTATTTATGAAAATAACTGCATCCTTTCATAGAATTTTATTATCAATGAAAATAATTGAATTCTTGCAAAGAATTTTTTTTTAAATTTTCAAAATCCTAATTAAATTCTTTTCAAGGATTTCTTTGAATTTTTTTTAAATAATCTATTTTCTTTAATATTTTTAATTGAAAACTTTAAGAAAGTATAATTGAACTTTATGAAGAATTTCTTTCAAGATTTACAAAAAATCGCTTCTGATAAAAATTATAATTAAATACTTTATTTTTGAAGTTAATTAAAATTGTTTTTAATATAATTAAATATTCCTGTGAAAAATTTTATTATTTATAGAAATGATTTTATCCTTGCGGAGAATTTTACTATTTTTCAAAATAATTGAATTATTTCTATCAATTTATTACAATTTTTGGAAAATAAATGAATTTATTCGAAAAAATTTATTAAAAAATGTAAAAAAATTTCCTGAATGCTTCAGTGGAATTTTATTAAAAAATTGACATAATGAAATTTTTATAAACAAATTGTGTTATTTTTTGATTTTTAAAGAAAACAATTTATCATTTTTCAAAAATTTTAATAAAAATTTGTAAAGTAATTGAATTTTTAAAATAACTTTTACAGACAATATTAGAAATAATTGAATTTTTTGAGATTAAATCACTTTTAGAATAATTTTTAAAAAAATTGAATGTTTGCAAAGACTTTAATAAATATTTGAATTTGTTTCAATAGATTTATGCAAATTTTAGAAAATAATTAAATTCTTTCGTCAATTTTTATTAGAATTGTATTGAAAATAATTAAATTTCTACGAAGAATTTTACTATTTATAAAAAAATTAAATTCTTCCGTAAAATGTTATTATGTATGCAAATAATTGAATTTTTGCGAAGGGTTATTTTAAAATTTTCGAAAATATAAACAATAATAATTAAATATTTACTTAACAAGTGAATTTTTCAAATTTTTATTATGAATTTATTCGTAAAAAAAAATTTTGTAATTGGCATTACAATAAATTGAATATCACAGCCTGCGCGTAACATTTGCTAATGTTTATTAATTTATACCGCACTCATACAATTTAATTTATTTCATAAAACATTTATTTTTGTTTTGTTTTCTTCTTAAATTCAAGATACGAAACAATTTTTGTAGATACGTTTTTCTTTTCCTGCATTTTATAGAAAAAACGTATAAAGAACATTCAATATGTGAATAAAAATAATGAGAATTATTTCTAAAATTTCGCTGCTTTTTCCACCAATTTTTCCAAGTACAAAACAAATTTTTATACTTACGGTTCTTTTTACAAAGCATCCAAATAAAAAACTAACTGTTGATACTGCAAACATTCGAAAAATTATACAAACTAAATTCTAATTTAGTACAAAAAATGATTTAATTTAAAAATTCTTTAAAGTACCTAATTCAAAATTGGGAATTTTGTCAAGTTTCAAAATTCACAAAAGTACAAAATTGTTAATACTGTTAACTTTAAAAATTCATAAAAGTTCAACCATCCTTCACACGTGATACGTGACCAGATAAGTAATAACAAAGCTACATGAAGAAGCATGCGTATATAAATTTTTGCAGAGGAGAGTATATAAAATAATGGCTCTTCGAGTCACAGCAAAAAAATTGTAGAATCGCCTAATGACATAATATACGATCTCTGAGCGCAAGTTCATACACTCAAAGTTGACTCCATAGGGTCCTTAGCCTTGTGAGACACGATACAGGCGCATTCACGCAGTTGCAATATAAATGCATGTCACACATGTGACCGCACAATCTCAATAAGAAAATATGTCTATTATGTTGTTACAATAACGATATCAATTCATTCACCATTCCTCCACTCTCTTTGCAAAGTCCATTGTCTTCAAGCGGCTGTTATAGGTGCTTGTATTTGATGACATAAGTTCTTATACATATATACCATTGATATCCCTATTGCTGTACTGCGGTAACTTTATGCAACTATTGCTATGGTACTTAACATTAATTGTATGGTCCAAAAGTTTTCGGTAATCATTAATTGTGATTGGGGATTTTTGTGTAATCATTGTTTTACAATCTTTGTTTTAAAATCATTGGTTTTCAATCTTTGTTTTACAATCTTTGTTTTACAATCATTGCTTACAATCTTTGTTTTACAATCATTGCTTACAATCTTTGTTTTACAATCATTGCTTACAATCTTTGTTTTACAATCATTGCTTTACAATCTTTGTTTTACAATCTTTGTTTTACAATCATTGCTTTACAATCTTTGTTTTACAATCATTACTTTACAATCTTTGGTTTACAATCTTTGTTCTACAATGTAGAATGTTACAATCTTGTAACATCTTACATCCTACATTGTAGACATCTTGTAGAATGTCTACAATCTTTGTTTTACAATCATTGTTCTACAATGTAGAATGTTACAATCTTGTAACATCTTACATCCTACATTGTAGACATCTTGTAGAATGTCTACAATCTTTGTTTTACAATCATTGTTTTACAAACAGCAGTTGTAGCAGACTGTTTTTTGTAGCAAGCAGAATTTTTATACAATAATTGTTTGTAACAATCATTGTCATTCAAACAGCATTTGTAGCATCTGTTGTCTGCTGTAAGCAGTAGGTATTTTTAACTACAATTGTTTGTAACAATCATTGACTTCTAAAGAGCATTTGTAGCAACTATTTTCTGCAACAAGCATTGTTTGCAACAAACAGCATTTGAACCAAATATTTTCTGGAGCAAGCAGTAGTTTTAACAACAATAGTTTGTGATAACCATTGCCTAACAAACAGCATTTGTAGCATTGCTTGTAATAATCATTGTCCACAACAAATAGCATTTGAAACAAATATTTTCTGTAGCAAGTAGTTTTAAGATCAATAGTTTGTAACAACCATTGTCTTCAAAAAGCATTTGTATAGCATTGATTGTAATGATTATTGTCCACAACAAACAGCATTTGAACCAAATATTTTCTGTAGCAAGTAGTTTTAAGAACAATATAGTTTGTAACAACCATTGTCTTCAAAAATCATTTGTATAGCATTGATTATAATAATCATTGTCCACAACAAACAGCATTTACAGCATTATTATTAATAATCATTGTCCACAACAAAGAGCATTTGAACCAAATATTTTCTGCAACAATAAATGCTTCGAACAATTGTCTGCATCAAACAGCATTTGTACTAAAGATTCTCTGCAACAACAAGTGTTTCTAACAACAATTGTCTGTGACAATCACTATTTTTAACAACCGTTGTCTGAAGCAAACATGGTTATAGTAGCAACTATTATGCAACTATTATCTGTAACAACCAGTGTTTTTAAACTTTACCAATAATTGTTTATATCTACCGCAGTATTTGTAGCATTTCAAAGCTTAAAAATTTCATCATTAATTGTTAGTATCAAACAGTTTGTAAAACATTACCTAAAAGGCATAATAAATACGAACATAAAAAAATCCATCGAAATCATTGCGTATATACTGACTCGAATAAATTCGTATTAAAGATTTAATGTCTCCATTGTGACCCCAAGGGCCGTCAGCGTCGCAAACTGAACTTGATTAGGTTAATCTAAGGGGCCCAGATTTCTTTGCTTCCGCCTCTTAAATTCAATTAATCAATTGTATTCTTCCATCTGGCAATGGATTTTTCTCATTTCTTCTAAGAAATCAACGGAACGTTTTTAATAATTCTATTATAATTGATGGTACTTACAATTCAGTGACTGGAACATGAAATTTTAGAATAAGTTATACTAAAGTTACTACTTCTGAAAGTTATGATTCATTCGGTATGGGAAAAAATAATAAAAATACATAAGTACCAAAAATGGTATGAACTTTGTTGTAACTAAATCTGTGTCTTATGTCATCGTTGTTGTACATTTATGGTTGTTTGGTACCATTAGCATAATTATTTACACCATTATTTTTAGTTTTAATCGAAACAGTTTTTAATGCTAATTTCAGTTTTTTATTCTGACAAATGTTTAGTACCAACTGCTAATTACAATCTTAATGACAATTACAATTTTTCGTTCTGATAGAACTGTTAAGTGACAATATCGCCAATAAATTTATCAAATTTTTGACTCTAATTTTAACGTTAATCACAATATTTTTGTTCTATTGACTAACTATCAATTCTTAACTATCAATTGCTAATTAATTTTTAATTGTTAATAACAATTTTAATGCTAATCACAAATTGTTTCTTCTTCCATCTGTTAACTGTTAATTACTATTTAATTTTTAATTGCTAACTGCAATCTTAGTGTTAATCACAAATTGTTTCTTCTACTATCTGTTAACTGACAATCTACTAACTGTTAATCGCCAATTGCTAATTAACTTTTAATTGCTAACTGCAATTTAAATGTCAATCACAAATTGTTTCTTCTACCATCTGTTAACTGTTAATTACTATTTAATTTTTAATTGCTAACTGCAATTTTAGTGTTAATCACAAATTGTTTAATCTACTATCTGTTAACTGCTAACCAACTAACTGTTAACTATCAATTGCTAATTAACTTTTAATTGCTAACTCCAAATTTAATGCTAATCACAAATTGTTTTTTCTACCATCTGTTAACTGCTAATTACTATTTAACTTTTAATTGCTGCAATTTTAATCACAAATTGTTTCTTCTACTATCTGTTAACTGTTAATCTGCTAACTGTTAACCACCAATTGCTAATTAACTTTTAATTGCTAACTGCAATTTGAATTTTAATCACAAATTGTTTCTTCTACTATCTGTTAACTGTTAATCTGCTAACTGTTAACCACCAATTGCTAATTAACTTTCAATTGCTAACTGCAATTTTAATGTCAATCACAAATTGTTTCTTCTATTGTTTCTTCACCTGTTAACTGCTAATTGCTAATTACTATTTAACTTTTGATTCCAATTAACAATTTTAATGCATTAAATTGTTAACTCATGAAAATCAAACTTAATTTTCGTTCTGCTAATTGTTCCTATTTCCTAATTTCAATTTTCATCGCAACATTTGAAACTACTTTTTGAATTTTATAATTTAACAATCCTCTTTTTTTTAGAAAAAGAAAATCTCGGACAAGGACTCGGAGTTTGCGTGACAAGAAATATTTGCGTGACTTGAATATTAATAATAAAGAGAAAGAGGAAAAAAAAGAAGAAAGAAAATACTTTCTATTTCTTGAAATATTTATACATAAATTTTTATCGTGAAAAAATGTACTTATCGCGAAAATATGAGAAGGTGATAGAGTTATCTTTTTTTTCACCAGCAACACTATATTTATAATCTATATAAAATTTTACTTTTGCTATTTTAAGAGAGATACATATATATGAGTTGCACACACATGTGAGTAGAAAAATATACTTTTCTTCCGCAATGGTAGATGAAATAATTTTCTTTTTTTTTTTTGAAACTTCTACAACTCGCACCCTGTTGAACGAGTTGTGCGACTATATGAGCTATATCAATGACTCGGGTGTTCTCAATGTTTTATAACAACAACTCGTCGTTCTTGTTTAACCAATATCTCTGATAACTTGCCTCCCTGCTCATATATATGTGTACCAGTCGAGGCATCTTTTTTTTCCAATTACAGGTAATTTGCATCTTGAATCTTCTTCACTCACCGCACATTTAACTTTGCCAATAACCGTTAACTTAATCTCTCCACTAGTGCTTTTTTCTCCTCACAATTTTTTTAATCGTTTCTCCTTTTTTTTACTTTTATTTTTAATTTAATTTTTGTTTCCTTATTTTTTTTTAATTTATTTATTTTTATTTATTTATTTACTTTAAATTTATTCCTTTCATTTATTCACTCTAAATTTATTTTTTTTATTTATAAACTTTACTAAATTTAATTTAATTTAATTTATTTATTTAAATTTTTTTTTATGTATTTTACTAAATTCAATTTAACTTAATTAATTTATTTAAATTTATTTTTTTTAATTTATTTACTTTACTAAATTTTATTTCATTTATTTATTTAAATTTTTTTAAATGTATTTTACTAAATTCAATTTAACTTAATTAATTTATTTAAATTTATTTTTTTTAATTTATTTACTTTACTAAATTTTATTTCATTTATTTATTTAAATTTATTTTTTTTATTTATTTACTATAAATTTATTTAATTTATATATATTTTTTATTTATTTAATTTAAGTTTTACTATTTAATGATTTTTAAAATTATATAAAAAAAAAATTGAAGGAAACAATAAAAATATAGTCCGTTTCAGTTAAAAATTCGAATGTTTCGCGACAGGAAAGATGGAAAATTAGAAAAATGTTTCTATAAAGATTTTTTTAAAATTATTTTTTAAATATTTTTTTATTATTTTTTTTTTTAATTTTCAACTTGGGTAAATTTTATCAATATGGAGTTTATGTAATTTATATCTTTTGAAATGATCTTTTATATTTTTGGAATTGGAATAATTATTGCGCTCAGTTTTCCTTACCACGAGTATAACGTTTAATTATACGTTTAAAAGTAATTAATTGTGTGTAGAGGAAAAGAGTGATTTAATAAGTGTGCGCAAAGTCATTTGACAGCGCTTTCATTTCACTGTATAAAATATAATTATTATTGCGCACAAAACTGTCGCGACAAGACTTGTACTTTAATTTTTTATTTTCCTTTTTAGTATAAAAGAATTTTTTTTATTAATATGTAGTTGGCAGCTAAATTTAATTGGACTATGAATTTCATTATCAGAATATCAGATTCGTTTATTTAAAAAAATAATAAAATGGCGATAAAAAGGTGATAAATAATATAATTATAAATAAATAAATTATGAATAAATAAATTATAAATAAATTATAAATAAATAAATTATAAATAAATAAATTATAAATAAATAAATTATAAATAAATGAATTATAAATAAATAAATTATAAATAAATGAATTGTAAATAAATAAATTATAAATAAATAAATGAAAAGTTTCAAACACAGGAATAATATAATAAATAATAAATAAATTATCGAAAAAATAAAAAAAATTAGCTCAAAAAGAATATTAAAAAAAAAATTAGCTAAAAAATAATATTAAAAAAATAATTTATGTAAAAAATATTTTAATTAAATAATAAATTCTTTAAGGGCATTTAAACTATTAAAACGACACATAGTTTCAAAATCCTGGCACAAATTGTGCTCGTGATGAATGCGGTAATGTTTATATTATAAAATAAAAAAAAAAATTTATAACCAATGAGGGTATTCTGATAAAAGATATTACTGGGATTTACACATTGCTTTCTAAAATTTCCTCACTTGTTTGCATATTAACGCAGAAAATAATTAAACAAGAGAGAGAGAGAGAGAGAGAGATAAAATTTTTTTATTTTTATCACACACCCATTTGTGTGGGACAATACCGAGGACACTATACAAGGAAAAAAGTGCAAGAATATAGTAGAAAAATGTGTGCATGATTAACAAAGTAAACAATTAGTTGATAAGATAAACAAAAAAGAGAATTCTGCGAAAATTCATCATTAGCTCTGGTATAAAAACAAATGTATAAACTCGGGGAGAACCATTTACAATCTGTCATTAAGACTTTTGAGTGAAATAAAAAAAAAAAATTAGCTAAATAAATAAAAACATGAAGTGCATTCTTTTGTGTTGTGTTCTTGCCTTTTGTGCCTTGCAAGTGAGTTTTGGAAAATTTTTTTCACTTTCATGAGTACTTTTTGTAAATTTTTTCTGATTAAATTTTTTAATTATTTAATTAAATAAAATTAAGTCAAATTTAAATTTCAATTAAATATTTAGGTAGTTAAATTTAATTAATTGTAATTTTAACATTGTCAAAGTGGTTAATAAACCCTGAAAAAGTTAAATAGTTATAATTGCCCTGTAAAAAAATATTACTTAGCAATTAATTGATTAGTTAATAATAACTAACTATTTATTTGTAGAAATTAATTGCTCTAAATTTATTAATATGAGCTAATTGGTTACTAGTAATTTACTACTTTATATTAATTATCAACTAATTATTACCCTGAAAAAAAAATTATTTGATTCAAATAACCGATTATTTGACTATTATCAAATAAATATTTACTTAAATCAAATAATTTTCATTTGAATCAATTAAATAATATTTGCTTCAAATATTGAAATATTTGCTTCAAATATTGAAATATTTGATTCAAATATTGAAATATTTGATTCAAATCAAGTTTATTTGATTTAAGTAAATATTTATTTGATAATAGTCAAATAATCGGTTATTTGAATCAAATAAATTTTTTTTTCAGTGTAACTACTTATTATCTAATTGTAAACTAATTATTAACTAGTTATTAACTAATTATAAACTAATTATTAACTAGTTATTAACTAATTATAAACTAATTATAAACTAATTATTAACTAGTAATTAACTAATTATAAACTAATTATTAACTAATAATTAACTATTTATTTGTAAGTAATTAATTGCTATATAATTATTAATATGAGCTAATTAGTCACTAATAATTTATTACTTTATATTAATTATCAACTAATTATTAACTAATTATTAACAAAATATTAACTAATTTAACTCATAAATTAATTATAATTAAATTTGTTTTACTATTACCAAATATTATTTAGCTAGTAATTATTTAGTTTATATTATTTATTTAATTATTATTAACTAATTAGCTAATTAATAATTATGTAAGTGAAAAATATTAACAAATTAGTTTATACTGCATCGATTTATATAAACTGGTAAATCAGGTTTATATGAACTAATTAGTTGAAATTAATTATTTAGTTTTTTTTTAGTTTTCTTATGTTTTTTTAAAAATTTAACAAATTTGTTCAACAAATTGTTTTAAAATTAGTTAATTAGTTACTTATTACTGAATTAATTATTATTAAAATAGTTTATAAATTTCCTTAGAAAAGGTTTTTAATAAAATAAAAATTATACAAATTTACAATAACTATTATTTATCACAATTCAAACATTTCATAAACAAATTAATAATAAATTGTTTCTCTTTTTTTTCGTAGACAAGTTCAGCAGACAGATTAATGGATCAACTGTGGCAATTGCAATTTCGTGCAATGGAGGAAATAAACGCTATCACAAATCCAATTATGTCTCAAATTCGAGTTAGAAAAATAATATTTAAACATTTATTAATAAATTAATTTTATTTTAATTAATTTTAGTTAAATTTAAGGAAAAAATAACTTTTAATAATTTAATAATTTTTGTAAATTACTTTAAATTAAAAAATAGAATAAAAATTAATATTTTGCAAATAAATTATTTATAAACTCGTGTTTTGAATATTTTTTGAAATTTTAATTATTGATTTTTATTAGAATACTAATAATTGTATACAAATAACAATAATTTATTTTTTTCTCTTAGGGAGACGTTGACACTGCTAAAGCAAGTGGAAAAAATGCTGAACCCTGCTATGAGAGAGGAAGAATCTTAATGAAATCGTATGTTGATCCAAGTTTCTCTGGATTGAGAAAATGTCGAACCGATGCCCATGCAGCCAACAGTGTTTCGGTAAAAAATTATTCTTATTTATTAATTAGTTCTAAAAAAAATAAAATTTACTTCCCTAAATATTTTTAATGTTAAATTTACAATTATTTGATCAGTCAAAATTAATTTGTTTACTCAGTAGATTAATTAATTATTGTTAATTAATTATCGCATTTAGTTAAATTATCCTAATCAAAAAACTATTGTATTTAATTAATTATCCTAATTAGGAAATTATTTTCTTTTATTAATTATCCTAATTAGGAAATTATTCTATTTAATGAATTATCCTAATTAGGAAATTAATGTATTGAATTAATTATCCTAATTAAGAAAATTAATGTGTTTAATTAATTAACCTGACTAGGAAATTAATGTATTTAATTAATTATCCTCACTAGGAAATTAATGTATTTAATTAATTATTCTCATTAGGAAATAATTAATTAATGAATTTAACAAAAAAAATTTTTTTTAACGAAATAACTTGATTATTATATTATTTTTTATTAATATAATGATAATAAATTACTACAACTAAGTTTTTTTCAATTTTTAATTAAAAATAATTTTCTTTTCTCTCAACAGTTCGCAATATCCTGCAACAATAATATTGTCTCTGCTTTCCGTTCAAATGCACAGACAGTGCGTCCAGTCTCCACATCATGCATTGCGAGTCTCTAAAAAGAATTTTATTATTTCACATTTAATGAATTTCAAAATGTTGGCAAATTCATTTCTCCACTCGATTTTTTATACATCGTGCACTCTGTAAATTAAGTATAATTATTGTAAAAAAAAACTTTATTAAAATACTTTTTGATTTTATAAAATTGTTTCTTTTAATTTATTTCGCAATTTTATGATTAGGGAATTTTTCTTTTTATTTTATTTGTTTTATTTTTTATTTTCTTAAATAGAAAAAATTGAGGGCTATATCTATAAACGTATAGAAAAATTATTGACCATAATTCTTTTTTCTAAAAACGATAAAAATTAGGAATGAAAAGAGAAAAATTATGAATAAAAGGAAAAAAATTGTTGTTTATAATAATTAGTTAACAATAATTGGGAGTCACTTTTAATTAATTAATTATAGTTTATTGATGAATAACTAATAGTTAATAAATAATAATAATAATTATTAATTGTTTCGCTTTTTTTAAAGGGGGAAAACATTTTGAAAAAATACATAAAAGGGGACAAATTGTTAATAATAATAATTAGTAATTCTTTTCCTTTTTTTTATGGAAAAAAATTCTCTACAAAAATGTTAAGAAAAAAATACAAAAAAGAAGAAAAATTGTTAATAATAATAATTAGTAATTCTTTTCCTTTTTTTATGGAAAAAAATTCTCTACAACAATGTTAAGAAAAAATACAAAAAAGAAGAAAAATTGTTAATAATAATAAATTCATTTACAAAAGGAAAAGAATTACTATTCTTTTCCTTTTGTAAATGAAAAAAAATTTAGGAAAAATACATAAAAGGAGGTAAGTTGTTGGCAATATTAAAAAAATCAATTTTCAACAATATTAATGAAAAAATGATGTATATTAAAATCAGATTCAGTACATGGATTTATATTTCGATGACAATGATTGTGATAATGAAGGCACAAGAATTACGTAAATTTGTTTGTCGACGAAGAATAGAGAAAAACAAAGAAAAACTATTTTTATCCATTAATTTTCATCGACATTAATTTATCACATTTTTCGATTTTTCTTTTTTTCATTTCATTATATATGTGAAAAAAGTTTCTTGACGTTTTTTTTTGAACTTTTGCGAATTTTTTTTGTACTATTTCAAAATTTTATTCGCTTTTTTAAAATTTTAAATTTCTATTTAAGATTGTTTTTTTATAACGCTACAATTACAGCGGTCAACAGTTTATTTTGTTTTTTACAAAAAGAACATATGAATTTATTATTTAATAATAAATTCCAGAAGTTTTTTTCATTTTTTTTCATTTTACTCTTCTATAAAGAGAAGAAGTGAAGGTTTAATTTTAAATACAATATCCATTTTTCTTTTTTTTTACTTGAATCACATATTGTGTTTAAAAAAAATATAATGAACAAAATAAATTCGAATCATTCTCGTGAGTGATTTAACAATGTGACTTGAAAACAGAAAAATGATTCTTTTAATTTTTTTTCTTATTATTATTATTTAATTTGACGGCGACAAAAAAATAAATTCGCTATTTATAATTATTACATTGAATGAAGCCATTTTTGTCGGGATAAAAATTATTTAAAATTTGGCTGTGAATTATTTCTAGATTATTTGAACACTATTTTTTTTTGTATTACTAGAACATCGCGCTTTTTTCAGTCAAAAAAATAAAATAGAAATAAAGTAAAAGCAGACTTACATTTCTTTTATGCAAAATGAAAAATCGATTTCGACCATTTTTTTTTCGATTTTTCGATTTTTCGATTATGAAAGTTTGCCAAAAATTCATATTGTATTTTCAGTTTTGAATTTGGAAAATAATTTTTTTTTTAATATCTTATTGTACTTTTTTATTGTATTTTTTCTATTATTGTATTTTTTATTTCTTTGTATTTTTCTATTATTGTATTTTTTATTTTTTTCTATTTTTTAGTTTCATTTAAGTACCAGTGTTGATTAAAATAAAAAAGGGTTAAAAACTAAAATTTTTCAGTCAAAATTTAAGCGTAAAAATATACTCAATTAATAATAAAGTTTTATCTATTTTTAAGTACTGTTGTTTCTCAATTGAAGTACTAATTTTATGACGCCTTAGATGGATAAAGTTTTTTTAAATTAATGAATATAAAAAATTTTCAAATTTACACTGCAAAAAAATATTCCGTACATTTGCCATTTTAATTAATAATTAAAAAAAGTTTTTTTAAAAATTGATTTAATTAACTAATAACTAATTATTTTTATTCGCTCAATTTTTAATTTTCTCTTTATTAAAAGAATTCTAAACGTTGAAATAGTAGAAATATTTAAAATTAAATAATAATAATAGTCAGAAGAACATTTTTACTTTAAAAATACGCGAAACAAAATTTTATTCCCATATTTTATAAATTAAGTCAAAAGAAATTTATTACTTTCAAGTTTTTTAATACATAACGAAATTTTATTGCCAAAAAAATTAAATGAATTTGGAAGAAAAAATTAATAAATTCCGTTCGTTTAAATGTTCAGAACTCTAGGGACATTTCTGACAAAAATTTTAATAAAATTTTCCATAAAATTAATACGATTAAAATATTGAATATTATTTAATTGAATATGTTAATTATTTTACAAAAATTATCACGGCAACTACTGTAGAAAAGTGAAAATTTTTTCCCAAGAGTCAGTTTGTGCATGAATTTTTAAATAAATAATTAAATAAAGAAACTAATTATTAGTTAATTAATTTAAAATTTATTTTTGACATTTTCTATGGAATTCTAAATGAAAACTACAAAACCAATAGGAAATTTTTTACAGTGTTTTTTTCTTCCTAAATTTTTTTTTAGAGTCAGAATTTTATCCCCGAATTTTGTGAAATTAATTTTTTTCCCCCTGAAAAGCAATTATTATAGTTTCACACAAATTGAATTTTTGGCAAACGAAAAATAGACAATGATAAAAAAAATTGAACATCCTATCTATTTACGAAATTAATATCAAATTATCATTTAATTTAATTCGTTTAAATCTAATTTTTATTTTTTTAACAAACATATTTCATCCAAATTATCAAATTTTTTTCCTTGAATTTTGCAAATACAGAGTAAAAACTATTTTTTTCCTAAAAATAATAATCGAAACAAGACAGAAAAAAATACAAAAACTAAAAATTTGGCAAACGACAAAACACAAGAGATAAAGTTGTTGAAAATTTTATCTATACTTTATGAAATTATATTAAATGATCATTTAATTTTTATTTTTTTCAAATTACGAAATTTTTTCCCCCTGAATTTCAAAAAAAGTGAGGAAAAAAAATTGTTTCCCCATATTTTATAAATTATGCAAAAAAAAAAAAATTTTATTCCCCAAATTTTATAAATTATTTTAAAAAAATTTGCTCCTCCAAATTATATATTTTAAGTCAAAATAAAATTTGTTCTTTAAAAATACTCGAAACAAAATTTTATTCCCATTTTTAATAAACTATGTAAAAAAAAATTTTTTTTCCAAATTTTATAAATTAAGTGAGATCTCAATTAAGTCAGAAGAACATTTTTTCTTTAAAAATACGCGAAACTAAATTTTATTCCCATATTTTATAAATTAAGTCAAAAGAAATTTTTTCTTTAAAAATACTCAAAACAAAATTTTATTCAAATATTTTATAAGTTATGTAAAAAAAAAAATTTTTTCCCCCAAATTTTATAAATTTAATCAAAAGAAAATTTTTTCTTTAAAAATACTAGAAACAAAATTTTATTCCCATATTTTGTAAATTACGTAAAAAAAAATTTTCCTGCACATTTTATAAACTAAGTCAAAAGAAAAATTTTTTTTTTTAAATACTCGAAACAAAATTTTATTCCCATATTTTGTAAATTACGTAAAAAAAAATTTTCCTGCACATTTTATAAACTAAGTCAAAAGAAAATTTTTTCTTTAAAAATACTCGAAACAAAATTTTATTCCCATATTTTATAAATTATGTAAAAAAAAAATTTTTTTCCCAAATTTTATAAATTAGGTCAAAAAAATTTGTTTTTCCTAAAAATAATCGAAACAAGAGGAAAAATAAATAATTCCGCAAACAAATAAATCGTTTTATGAAATTATGACATTTTTCCCCGAATTCCATAAAATTATTTTTTTTCCTCCTAAAAAATGATTATCGAAAAA
Organism: Leptopilina drosophilae; assembly: GCA_032873175.1. Lineage (NCBI taxonomy): Eukaryota > Metazoa > Arthropoda > Insecta > Hymenoptera > Figitidae > Leptopilina > Leptopilina drosophilae. The sequence continues at coordinate 45,897,910 of CM065480.1, read as the reverse complement.
AGACGAAGAATAGTTACGCAGACAATTCGACTTTTTGGCAAAATGAATAATGACGGAAATAAGAAATTGATCGTCCTATCTAATTACGAAACTTTATTAAATGATCATTTAATTCTAATTTTTATCAAATGATTTTTTCAAATGATGAAATTTTGCTCTCCCGAATTTTACAAAATTAGGTAAAAATAGATTTCTTCTCTCAGAACAATCGAAACAAAGAGAGGAACAAATTAAAAAATTTTGCCAAAATAAACCGCGAGAGAGAAGAGAATTTCTCTTTTTTTCTCGTCGCGAGAGAGAGAATTGAAAGTCTATCTAATTACGAAATTATCAAATTATATCAATTCTATCAATTCTATTATGAAATGACATAATTATAATATAATCAAATGACATAATTATAATATAATCAAATGATAATTATGAATCGATAATCGAAAACAATTGGCAGTGTAGAATAAAATATTATTCCAGCCTCTAAACATTGTGCAATAAATGATATTTAGTCTTACAAATTTTTTCCAAACGTGCAATTCCCTGCTCCCGATTGTCCGCGTATTTCGCCTCCCAAGCATCGAACAACATATTATAATATCTCGGCGTTTCGAAATAATGAAAATACTCATGGCTAGTGGGAGTTGGGAAGATTTTCTCAAATCTATCCAATTGCGTTAATTCATCCTCATAGCTAATCAAATGCCTAACATCGTCGGGCGTTAAATCGTCGATAATCTCATCTAAATAATCATCACGTTCCTGAGTATTAACATACTGATACTGCTTCTGTCTCTCCTGAAAACTCAATTGCATTCGATGTAGACGATAATCCTGACAGACCGGATCGAACTGATAACGTTTCGCCAAATTTTCCACTTCACTCTGTCCCAAGCAGACGGGCAGTTGATAACCGACGATATTGAAGACATTGCGGATTAGTGGACCCTTGACGGCGACATCGAGTGGTGAGGCCGATTGTAGTGATGGTGAAATATTGACTTCCAAGAGCCAGGGTTTGAGATTTTCGTCCAGCAGAATGTCGACTCCGAATAGCTCGTAGCAATTGTAACGGGAATTGACGTTTGTTTTGGTGAAACTGTTTATTGACGATTCGCCTGCTATCATTGTTTTTATCACCATTTCCTTCATGGTTGACCAGAGTTTTTCAACGTTCACTTGCCGTTTCTCGAGATAGGTCCAGAGGGTCTTGATGGTCCACTTGTGGCCGGAGCACGAATCGGGACTGTCATTGTTGGTGTAGGAAGCGCTTGATTTATTGATACTGTAATTGGTGAGGTGCATGAAACGATCGCTGAGGTAGTTGATGTCGTCACTGTATTTCACCGAGGCGAAACGAACGAGACCATTTGGATAGAGGTAGATGCGAAGTGGATTGAAACTCGTGACGAGAACGTAGAGACGAAGATCGAACTTGGCACCGTCGATGAGCATTGGTTTCGCAATGTACTGCTGTACGATAATTGGCCGCTTTTTCGGGATTTGCGACCATTTGTTCACCACACGAATGCCAGTGCCACGAGCCGAAGCCGGTGGTTTGATTATCCACTTTTCCTTATTGCCCTGCTTCTCCCAGATTTGACGAAAACTCCGCAGATCCTGCGGGAGGACATAAGTTCTTGGAATAAAGTCAAACTCCTTCTTGCCGTATTTGATCATCATTCGATTGAAGTTGCGCCACAAGCGATCCTTGCGACCGATTTGAAATGTGCCTGGGAAATGGTTGATCTTCTGCGACTCTTTGATGCTCTTGAACGATATTGAGGTCATGTGTTTGCCCCAAGTGCCGCACCAGTCTTGGGACTTCTTCAGAAGACGATAGCCGGAATTGACGAGCGTTCGGCGGACTAGTTGGGGTGTTATGACACTGAGTCGCCATTTCAGGTGTTTGGTCACTTCGTGGGGAAGATTGGAGCCGTTGCACTCGTAGGATTGAAAGGCAATGTACGGAGGCACATTGGGGAAGAGGCTCTTGCGAAATGGAAGTGCTGAGGATGATTCGCCGGTTTGGGAATTCTCGCTGATTGTGCAGAGTGAGCCCTCGTCGTAGGATGCGAGATCCTCTTGATCCTCGTCGGTTTGCGACTCGAGTTCGGCCTCATCGTCGATCGAATTCACGCGAACGAGCTCTTGATGATTGTAGGTGAGAACGTCCATAACAATATTGAGTAAGTGGAGATCTGAAAATTAGACGATTGTTAATCATTAACTATAGCAAATGATACGCGCGCTAGCTCGCGGAACGTAGTATTTCATTTCATACTGTTATACAAATTACAAAATTTTTTATTAACAAACATAAATTTTTTAAATAATTTCATAATCAAAATTTAAAAAAAAATCACTTTTTAAATACAAAATGATTTATTACTGTTCATATTGTCAAAAATTTTATTGAAATTTCACGAAAGAATTTCAATATTTGTGACGCGATCTGAAGAAAGGGACCTTAGAAGCAAAAAATTATAGGTTATGTTAGCAATTTTCGAAATGAAAATACAAAAAAATGATCAACTGTTAATGTTAATCATTAATGTTTAAGTTTTCATTATAACTGAAATATTTAATAAATACTGATTTTAATTTGCAAAAAGTAAAAAGAAACTTTTAATCAACAAAAAAGTAGCACTAACATAACCTTAAAGTGATTTGCTTCTAGGGTCCCTTTCTTCAGATCGCGTCACATTTCCTAAAATTTTAACAAATCTGTCTAAATAAAAATAATTAAATTATTTTAAATAGAAAAAATTTTTCGCAAGAATTCAATTCTTTTTAATACAATTTAAAAAAAATTCTTCTCCATAAAATTTTAATTATTTTTAAAATGTTTAATTAAAATTATTAAAAAAAACTCCATTATTTGACAACAAAAAAAATCAAAGAAATTCTGCAAAAAGAATTTAATTAGAATTTTTAAAAATTTAAACAAAATTCTCCGCGAGATTTAAGTTATTTTCCTAAATAGTGGAATTTTGTGAAGGATTTCTATTATTATTAAATTTTTTGATCAAATTTTTTGCAATAATTCGATGATTTATTCAATACATTAATTAAAAAATTTTAAATATTTGAAAAGAAAAATTACAAAAAAGTTAAGAAACAAAAAATCAAACAGCAACTATAACAATTATGATTACGAATTAAAATTACAATTTATATTCTCATTCATTATAAATTAATCAATAATCTTTGTCAACTATTAAAAGAATACAATTGATAGTTAATTAAAGATATACAATTTTTATTCTTAATTATTTTCAGTATCAAATTTAAAAAAGAAATTACAGAAAAAAAGTTAATTGAGCCAAAACATTTATCATCTATCTCTAAAAAAATTAAATTTTTATTAAAGATTATGTTTAAAAAATTAAGAAATTATTCCAGTTTTTTCATCTTTTTTTAATAACATTTAACATTTTGTTCAATAATTTTTAAATTTTGTTAGAAATAAATAAAAGAAATTATAGAAATTCGATTTGTCCGACAAAATGTTTTTGACAACACTTTATATTGTTTAATAGAAAAGAATGAAAGAAATTTTCATGATTTTGATTTGCTACCAGCACCTGCTTAATTTTAAAAATTAAATTTAAATGTTAAATATTTTTGTTTTAAATTCAATATCGAATTTTCAAAAATTAAGTAGGACTGGTAACTGGATGCAAGTTTCAGTTTCATAAAAATACTTAACTTTTAAAATTCTATTTCTAAAGTTAATTTATTATTAAAAAATACTAAATAATTAATTCTTATTATCTATTAATCAATACTGATTGAAATTATAATATTTTGATTTTGTTAAAAAAATTTTGATAATAAATAGAAATTATGCAAAAGAATACTACAAATTTTGTAAAAACAATATGATTTTCAAAATTAATTACAAAATGGAAGTTTAATAAAAAATGTTGATGGAGAAATATAAATAGTTTAAATTACTTTATTTTTTCATCGTTTTTAAATACAGAAAAAGAAATTATGCAAATTTTTTCATTAATTTCTAGATTAAACTTAAAATAAATTGATTTTTAGAAAGTTAAAAAATTAAATCTTATTAAAGAAATTCTTCAAATGAAATTAAATATTTTGTTCTTTAATAAAAAAATGTGAATTGTGAATAGACATGATTATTATATGAGAAAGTACACAAGCATTTTTTTACCTAGTAAAATATAAAATATCTTTATATACATAAAAAAAGAAAAATTGTAATTATTAAATACACAAATTCTTCCCACACATTTTTTGTTATTAATTTAAAATAGAAAAAACATTATTGTTAAAAATTGTAATTAAAAACGAAAATTTCATAACTTTTTATTTCAAAAGAAACTAATAATTTTTAAAATATAAACAAAAAATAATTATAAAATTTATAAATCAACATTATGAAAATTTCTTTTATTAATATTAATTTCTCTTATAATAAACAATAAAAATTGATATTGACAAATCGAAATATTTTAGAACCTTCTTTTTTACAGTGATAATATTCACTATTATTTTTTAATGATGCTACTATTCAGGCATACATTTTCTAAATTTCAGTCACTAAACAAATGAAACACTATTTCTGTGTTTTTTTTTCGAACTTCCACCACTTTAAGTTTAAATTCACTAATACTAGAAATCAGAGAACAAGCCTCCGGAAAGTAAAACCACATATAAAATTTATTCAGTCATTTTCATTGGACTGTAATATCTAAAAAAAAATCAATGCTTTAAACATAAATTTTAAACAAGTTTGACTTTTGAAAACAGAAAAAATAAATTAAACTGAAATTTGTATTTGGCACATTAATTTTTAAAACACCAGGAACTAATAAAAATATCAGTATAAATTTTATACGTAGTTTTACTTTCCAGAGGCTCTATTCTAAACAATTATAATCGAATTCTTTACGGGAAGAGATGTAAATTAAAAACTACATCAAAACATCATTAAAAAAGACTGTATAACTAAACAAAAAATTGAAATTTCATAAAATCCATACCATAATTAAATGTAAAAAAGATTGTGCGAAACGCAATGAAACAAGAAGAATTGATTGAAGAAGAAACATTTTTTGTAAAGAATTAGTAAAAAATCGTATTAAGTTCGCTCTTAAAATGTACAAAGCTTCAATATATAATTAAAAAAACCCATCATTTTTTTTAATTGTATTTTCAATTTTAATTTTATCCCAAAGTGTCAACATTTCAAAAAAAAAGTCTTTAAAAAATTTGTCTTCTTTTTAATTTTTTAAATAAATATAATATCAGCAATAGAATATGTGAAACAATTTTTTCTTTTGCACTTGACTTTTGAGAGAAAATAGTGTTAAAAATAACAAAAAAATATTTGTTTTGAAATTCTTATATTGTTATTCATTCTTATATGTAGTTGAAAATTTAAGTGCCGGTCTTTTAAAACGATTCAATTATTTTAAAAAAATATTTAAAACTCAATTGATTTCAATATATCAACCACTTCCATCAAATCTTGCAAAAGAATTTCAATTATTAAAAAAAGGTTTAATAGATTCATCCAAAATTCAATTATTTTTATAAATAATCAAATTTCCACATAGGACATCAATTAATTTCAAATAGTATTTTAAAGATTTCTAAAAAATCATTTATTTAACAAAATTTAAAATTTTCTTATACAAATCTTCACAAAAATTAAAATACTTGTCAGTACAATAATATAACATTTTTAATAGAAATTCAATGTTTTAAAGAGATTTTTAATAAAATTCTAAGCGCAAGAATTCAATTACTTTCCTAAATATAATAAAATTATAATAAAATATAATAAAATAATAAATATAATAAAATAATAAATAAAATAAATTATAATAATAAATAAAATAAAATAAATAAAATAATAAAATATAATAAAATTATAATTTCAATTATTTTTAATACTAATTATTTTATTTTGTATTTACATATTTTACTTGTTTTTAATCGAAAAATTTAACTATTTTCACAAATAAAATTTTACACAATAATTAAATTTTTTAAAACAAAAATTTTATAATTTTTACTTCATTTTGACAAAAATAATATTATTTAAAACAATGTTTATAACATTTTCTTGAAGAATTCAATTATTCTCAAAAATAACAAAATTTATCAACACGGTAAATCGTTAGGTATTAAAATAACACCAAAATGGATTAAAATAACACTAAATTGGTTTATTTTAATCCTTTTTGGTGTTATTTTAATACCTAACGATTTACCGTGAATTATGAAATTCTTCTCAGAAATTCAAATATTTTCATAAATAGAATATTATCAAAAATTAAAGAAAAGTTTTTTTTCCAAAAATCCCATTTTTCATTAAATACCAAACTTTTTTGCAGAAATTGAATCATTTTCAGAAATTTTAATAAATAACGTATTCTTATGAAGAATTCAATTATTTTGAAAGATAATAAAATTTTTTTTACAGAAATTCAATTCTTTTTAAACATTTTAATGAAAATTTTTACAATAATTCCATTATTTTCGTAAATAATGAAATTCTTCTCAGGAATTCAATTATTTTTGAAAATTTTAATAAAATTCTTAGAAACTAATTAATTATTTAGATAAGAATAATAAAATAATTCATCACAGTATTTCAATTATATATTTAATAAATTTTTACAAGAATTGCTCAAAAAATGCAATTAATTTCAATTTGCCAAAAGACCAATTATTAAAAAAAGGATTTTATAAAATTATCTTATAGAATTCAATTATTTAGAAAAATATTAGAAATTTTCACAGGAATTCAATCATTTTTAAATACAATAAAATTCTTTGCAAAGAATTCAATTCTCTTTATGAATAATAATACAAATTTCTCAAGAATTTAATAGTAGTTTTAAAATTGGCATTTTTTCATAATTTTTTCATAATTGGCAATTCTCATGAATTGAATTATTTAAATTAGAATTTGCATAAAATTAGTCGAAAGAAACGAATTATTTAAAAAATTTTATAAACACTTCTCAAAAATTGAATTATTTTCATATAAATATTTAAATTTTTTCGTGAATAATGAAATTCGTTATAGGAATTCAATTTGTCAGCAGGATTAAAAAAATAGGATAAATAAAATATAAATGGAATTTTTGCCAGTTTTGTAAACTGTCTAAAACGAGTTTTTTTGGTCGTCAAGTTTAGTTTTTCGATAGTTATTTTTTACCACTTTTTTTTTTATTTTGAAAGCTACTTTTTTATTTTTATTTGAAATTTTTTAAAATTAATTATTATCGAGTGCGAAGTCTGGAAGATTCTTAAAAAACAAATCGAGGATCTTGAAAAAATCTTTCAGAACAAATTGAGAATATAAAACAAGATGATTAAGAAGCCATCGAGAATCTACAATAAAGATATTTAATAATTAATCGACGATCTTGATTTCAGTAAAGGAAACTTTAGTAATTTTGTAATCACTTCCATCGAGGATTTTGATTCGCTGAATTAATCTTGAAACGATTAAATACCTAAATTCATTTCTATATTGTAACTTATCTGCGGAAATTAATATCACTGTTAATATAAAAGTATCAAAGTGCAACGAATTGATACGAAAAAATTTGGAGCAAATAATAAATTGATCCAAATTTTTGGTATCAATATGATTCAATTTTTTTATTATTTGCTCTTTTTTCGTTTTTCTTTTTGTCTCAATTCGATGTCGAAATTTCAAGTACGCAGATAAAAATCAGAACTCAAGTCCAATTCAAGAAATGAAAAATAATTTATTTCCAAAAACAGGTGCGAAATAGGGTCAAATATTCGATCCCATAATTAAGATACAAATTCATTTTAAAAAAAAATTTTTCCTTACGAGAACCTTTTTTTTCCCCCGCATATAATTAATGCAATAATAATGTATTCTATCGCAAATTGTTATCAGAGATATATCTTCGATTTCTTCTCGTATATATTCCTATTAAATTAAAAGCGAGCAAGATGTAATAAAGAAAAAGAGCAAAAAAAAAGAGCAAAAAAAAAACAAAAAACAAAAAAAACTGTCAAACTTGAAGAAACATGTCCGGTTCTCACGGGACTTGTTTTACTGCGTCCACGCCGCCACCGCCGTTTTGCGACGATGCTGGTATTTATCGCTTGATTAAGAGTTTTTTTTCAACCCTTTTTCTCTTTTATTTAAGATATGGGGTAAAAAGAAATAAGGAAAAAAAATTCTTTAAAGCGGTAATTAAAGTCTCATATTAATGACATGAGACGGTCGCAAAATGCTTATTGCCCAAAACAGTGAAAAAAGAAAGTTGCGCACTTACTTATCACAGGAGCCCTCCAGGAGTCAGCATCCTTGCGGCTCGATCACAGATAACTGAAAGAATAATGACGTGCAATTATTAATAAAAACCCCTACTTGGCAATGGGGGCTATTAAAATTTATTAAATCGTCACTACAAACATTGTGAATGAGAGGAAAAAAAAGTGTTGTAAAGAATTCATTACATTTGTTTGTTGGTTGATTAATTTTTCTCACTTGCGTTTTTCGGCCACGGCGACAAAAGGTGTAAATGTGTTTTCTTTCAATTAGGTTCGTTTTTATTTTCTTTTTTTATTTATTAAATAATAAAAATGATTAATTTATTTATCAGTTATATTATTTATTAAATTATTGAATTACTATCTGTTTTATTTACCAAATAAATTTTGTTCTTTACGTTTTTTTAAGAAAATTTGTTGGACTTATCTATAAGTTAGGCAAATTTTTTTCCTTTTAATTTATTTAAAATATTAGAAAATTGTTTATTGTTTGAAAACTGTGATTAAAAAACAGGAAATATAATTATTTTGTTCATAATTTTTATTTCTCAATAACAATATTGTTCATAATTTTTATTTCTCAATAACAATATTGTTCATAACTTTTATTTCTCAATAACAATATTGTTCATAATTTTTATTTCTCAATAACAATATTGTTCATAATTTTTATTTCTCAATAACAATATTGTTCATAATTTTTATTTCTCACTAACAATATTGTTCACAAATTTATTCATTTCTTTCGGGAGAAAAAACAGTACATATTCTCATTTTTTAATATTTGTTTAGAAAATTCTCAAATTTTAATTTTTCATTAGAAAACAATTTGCAACATTTCTATATCTTATGCACAATTGCATTGATAAAATTTTTAATTTTTTTTTAAATAAAAGAAAACATGTTTATAAATTCTATTTATCAATTGAAAATTTTAATTGAAATTGAAATTAAAAATTTTTTAGTTTGTAGAAAATAAAGAAAAAAAATTCTACTTAAAAACATGTTCTGTTGCATTTTTTTACGAACTTCTTTAATCGTAAAATTATTCGAAAACATCAATAACGTCTTTTTTAAATAAATATTTAATTATTTTTTTCCACAGCAATTAAGATTTTTCAAAACATTCAAATTCAAACCTTTTTAAAATTAAACAACTTATAAGGGTATTTTTATTTTAAATTAAGAATATTGTTACTGTAACTTTCTTAAAAATTATTTTCATCATTTCAATTTAATTATTATTTTCTAGAATTTGTAAATAAAATTTTTCTCTAAATCAACTTTTATAAACTATTTTTTGAAAAATATCTTTGAGGATTTGCAATTGAAAAGTTACTATATGAATTCAGGAATATTTCTATGAAAGAATATTGAAAAATATACTAAAAGTTTAATTTTTTTTTATTAACGAAAAGTTTGCAAAAATTCTCTTAAACGTTTAGAAAAATTTCCTTATGAAAATGTAGGCAAATTTCTTAGAATTTAAAAAAATTCCAATATTAAGAAAAATTCCCATGTAACTTCAAATTATTAAAGAAAAATTAAATTAAACTTTAAAAAAAAATAATTCTTCAAAATTGACAGTTAAAAGAATAGGAAATTCAAATTTTTTTATATTTTAATTTAAAACTTTTTCAAAATAAATTATTTAAACAAAATAAATTATTCAATAAATAATTCAATACAAAAGTAAATAATTTATTCAAGAATTGAATATTTCTTAAAATTGAATTCTCATAAAGAATTTTACAAACAAAATTCATATTAATTAATTGCATTCTTTTGACAAATTTTAATAAAATTTTTAAGAATCATTAAATTTTTCGAGAATTTTTATAAAATTATATTATTTAATTACAAAAGTCAATAGTTTATTAAATAATTGAATTATTTCTGAAACTTAATTTTTGTAAAGAATTTTATTAACAAATTTTAAAATAATTTAATTCTTCTGACGAATTTTAATGAAATTTTTAATAATTATTATATTTTTTCAAGAATTGCATTAAAACTGTAATAAAAAAAATTAATATTCTGGGATGAGCTTTATAATTTATGAAATTAATTGATTCCTAAAAAATTTATTATTTACAAAAATAATTAACTTCATGAAAAAAATGCATTATTTATGAAATTAAATGAATTATTGCGATGAAATTTATAAAAAAATTTTATTAATTGAATTCCTTTGCAATTTTTATTTTATTTATCAAAGTAATTAAATGCTTGAGTTCAATTTTATTAATTTCAAAAAAAATAATTGAATTCTTTTAGGAAATTTATTAAAATAGTGGTAGATATTGAAAATGAAATGAGGAAATTTTTTGAAAATAATTGAATTTTGGAGAAGAATTTATTTTATTATTATTTATAAAGATAGTTGTGATTTTGATGGAAATTTTTCATTAAATTTTGATATAAAATATTAAATTATTAATATTATTAATATTAAAATTGTATAAGAAGAATTTTATCACGATTAAAAATAATTGAATTTTTGCAATTCTTTGAAACTTGTCCAAAATTAAATTTTTTAAAATGTTTATAACTAAAATTTTTCTATAAAGTCATTATTTTTAATAATTAATAAAAAATATATTGACAATATTTAAAAGAATTTCAAGAATAATTTGAATTATTAACATTTTGCAATAATTAAAGGTTTTTGAAAATTTATAATTAAATTTATTAAAAATTGAAATTTTATTAAATTTTAAATTAAAACCTTTTGAGGTTGATTTACTTATAAATATAATAATCGCAATTCTTTAAAATTTAATTAATTTTGAAATTTGAATGAGAAACATTTAAATTATATATTTTTTTAAATTGGCTAAAAATTGCATTCTTTTGACAAATTTTAATAAAATTTTTAAGAATCATTGGATTTTTCGAGAATTTGTATAAAATTATATTATTTAAATACAAAAGTCAATAATTTATTAAATAATTAAATGATTTTTAAAACTCAATTTTTGTAAAGAATTTTATTAACTGTCAAAAGTACACTGAAAAAAAAATTTATTTGATTCAAATAACCGATTATTTGATTATTATCAAATAAATATTTACTTGGATGAAATAATTTTTATTTGAATCAATTAAATAATATTTGCTTCAAATAATGAAATATTTAATTCAAATTCAATTTATTTAATTCAAATAAAAATTATTTGATACAAGTAAATATTTATTTGATAATAGTCAAATAATAATCGCGGTTATTTGAATCAAATAAATTTTTTTCCAGTGTACAAATAAATTAATTTCTACAAAAGATATAATTCATGGAAAAAATAATCGTGGTTTGTAATTATAGTTAAACGAAACAAAAAAAAACTTTGGTGTTTAACAATTTAATTCTACGCACTTATATACATCAGCTAATAATATTTCGCAAAATATGATTACTTTAACCAGTTTTAGCATGCGTGTACTGAGATTTAAATTAACATATACACGAGAAAAAGAAAATGAAAATTTAAAAGAATTTTTATTTTTTATCTCAAAATGAAAACTAATTATATTGTTCTAGTGAATAATTACTATATTATCAATTCGTCAAAAAATATTTTTTATTCTTTTCCTTTGGAAAATTCAATTAAAATAAAATTTGCAAAAAAATTTAATTAAGTTTTGATAAAAAAAGTGAAATTACCATGAAAAAAACGTCATTTTTTCCCTACGGTAAATTTTATGCAAATGAGAATTAAAAAGAAAAAGAATTTTTAAATAAATTTTACCGAGAAAATTAAAAAAAAAAGTAAAAAAAGGTTTTTTTCGATAAAAATTTTTTTCGTTAATAAAGAGTGATAATTATAAATATATGTTAATATTAAATAAATTTAATTCCATGTCATTAAATTTCATGAAAAATTCGTAATGTAATTAAAAAATGTAGAGAAAAAAAATGCAATTCCTTTAATGTTTAATATTAAAATCTTAATTTTGTAAAATATATACGTTCGAGATATTTTGCTTTTTTATTTTGAGAACAAAATCTCTGAAGTCATCAATGGCAGAGATGTTTTAAACTATATACATCATCCGCAACAACTGTACATAATGAATATTCATTTCTCATTTTTGTCACCCTTTGGATATTCATTTATTACTCCGTACTGTATATGGTCAGCACAAGCAACAGGTGGTGTTTCAGATTTTTTTTTCATGTTATTTGATTGTAATTAATTTACTCTTATTGCTTTACTTTTCTTTAATTTCTGTCATGAATAATTTATTCATTCGCTGGAAATTAACAATAAAAGGAAGGAAAAAATCAAGCCAACCACGTGAAATATAATTGATGTACTAATGGAAGTTTAACAAGCAAAAAATGTCATGTTAAACAGAGGTATTTTAGAATGAGGATTTTTTTGTATTAAAATTTAAAAAACAATTCACTTTTTTCTGAAAAAATATTTTTTTCTATTATTAGGTAATTAATAAATTTAGTAACGAAATTTGAAAAATTAATTAACTAATTAACTATTTTCAGTGTTATAATAAAGACTTATGCAATTTACTAAACAATAGTTAATCAATAATTTTTTTAACAAAGAAGTAATTATTATATTAACTAATAATGAATTGATTATTAACTATTATTTAATTATTTAAGGAAATACACTAAAAAAAAATTTATTTAATTCAAATAAGTAAATAACCGATTATTTGACTATTATCAAATAAATATTTACTTGAATCAAATAATTTTTATTTGAATCAATTAAATTGTATTTGAATCAAATATTTCAGTATTTGAAGTGAATACTATTTAATTGATTCAAATAAAAATTATTTGATTCAAGTAAATATTTATTTGATAATAGTGAAATAATCGGTTATTTGAATCAAATAAATTTTTTTTTCAGTGTAGTAGTTATTTAATTAATTAATTATTATTATTTTCAGTATTATAATAAGTATTAAGTATAAACATTAATAAATAATAGTTAACCAATAATTTATTAGCAATGAATAATTATTTATTAACTATTATTCTATTATTTAAAGAATTAGTAATTAATTAATTAATTAATTATCTTCAGTATCTTAATGAAGAACTATGCAATTTAATAAATAATTGTTAATCAATAATTTTTGTTAGCAATAAATAATTATTTATTACCTAATAATGAATCATTTATTAACTATTATTTAATTATTTAAGTAATTAGTAATTAATTAATTAATCATCTTGTGTATTATAATTAAGATCTATGCAATTTAATAAATAATAGCTAAGTAATAATTTTTGTTAGCAATAAATAATTATTTATTACCTAATAAATAATTATTTATTGCTAACAAAAATTATTACTTAGCTATTTTTTAATTATTTAAGGAATTAGTAATTAATTAATTAATCATCTTCAATATTATAATTAAGAATTATGCAATTTAATAAATAATAGTCAATTAATAATTTTTTTTGCAATAAATAATTATTTATTAACAAATAATAAATTATTTATTAACTGGTATTGACAATAGAGTTTTATTGCAATAGAGATTATTTTGCAGATTAATAAATAAATATTTACTAAGTAACAATTAATTATTTATTTATTAAGTAGTAATAAAATTGTCAAATATTATTAATTGAACAATTTATTAGTTAATTTTAAATTTGTAGGTAATCAAAAAATTAATTAGTAAAAACAATTATTAAAAATCTCCCTATTTTCAAAATTAATTATTTATTTAATTTAATAAATAATAAAAAAAATAATAAATAAAATAATAAATAATAAATTTATTACTTAATTTTAATTTTGTAGGTAATCAGAAAACTAAATATTAATAACAATTATTAAAAATCTCTCTATTTTTAAAATCAATTATTTATTTAATAAATAATAAGCGATGTTGATAAATAAATTGTTAATAAAATTTTATTCAAATTAAATGAATTTTAATAAAAAAAATTTTGAACCAATAATTTTCATACTTTAAGCAATTTATTAATTTTTTTTTATTTATTTATTATTTATTTCTTTGCAAATTGATTTTACTTATTTTTATTTAATTTATTTCAATTGAAAACTATTTGATTGAAGTAAATATTTATTTGACAATAGACAAATAATAATTGCGGTTATTAGAATCAAATAAATTTTTTATTACTTCGCAGTAATAAGAAAACAATTTTTTTTATTGTATAGTTAAATTAAAAGCAAAATAATTAGTAAAATTTGATTATAACTTCCATTAATTAATTATTAGTTAAATAGTTACTAAATATTTACAATTATTAATTAATGTTGAATTGTTATTAAAATCGACAATAAAATGAAAAAGATTCCATTAGAAACGAATGATAAAATGGAAAATAAAATTAATTATTATAAAGTAATAGTAATTAATAAAATAGTAATGGTTAATAAAATAAAAGTAATAGTTGTTAAAATAGTTCAAAATATTAAAATGATAATTATTTAAATAGCGAAAGTTAATAAAATGATAATATTTATCAATTAGTAAATGTTGATAAAATGTTAATAGGTAATGAAATATTAATAGTTGATAAAATAATAATTTTGAAAATAGTAAGTCAATAAAATATTGATAAAAATTAAAATATTTAAAGTTGATAAAATGATAATAATTAATAAAATATTAATAGTTGTTAAAATATTAATAGTTGATAAAATAATAATTGAAAAAATAATAATAGATAGTGAATGAAATAATAATTATTAAAATAGTGAGTCAATAAAATATTGATAAGAATTAAAATATCAAAAGTTGATAAAATGATAATAATTAATAAAATATTAATAGTTGATAAAATGATAATAATTAATAAAATATTAATAGTTGTTAAAATAGTAATAGTTGATAAAATAATGATTAAAAAAATAATAATAGATAGTTAATGAAATAAAAATTATTAAAATAGTGAGTCAATAAAAAATTGATAATAATTAAAATACCAAAAGTTGATAAAATGATAATAATTAATAAAATATTAATAGTTGATAAAATAATAATTAATAAATTAATAATAGTTAATGAAATAATAATTATTGAAATAGTTAGTCAATAAAATATTGATAATAATAAAAATACTAAAAGTTCATAAAATAACAATAGTTAATAAAATTCAAATAATTAATAAAACAACTTAAATTCTAAAAACGACAAAGGAACAAGGTTGGGAAGATGATTTGTTTTTCCAAAATATAAAACAAGTGTATTTTGTAATGAAAATTGATAATATTTTATTATAACATATTCTTCTTTTTAGAGAAATAAATCAAGAGAAAATTTCAATATCTCAAGAGACAATTATATATCATATATATATATAATAATAATCAATAAAACACTATTAGCGTAGAATGAGTTTTCTCAACAAATGTAACAAGAAAAAACGAACTTTCTCAAAAAAAAATTTTTTCTTTTAAATTCTACAGTATAAAAACAATATTTTTTTTTACTTTCCATCAAAAAAGTATATATGAGAAAATCATTTATATAATTATATAACATCAGGTACAACAACAAAGATTCCCTATCACAGACATCACTTAAAGCTTCGTCACTCTTTTCATCTTCTTCTTCTTCATTAAATATTTGTAACAACAATTGCAGACAAAAAAAAAATTACACAATGTTATTAAAGAAGACAAGTATTGAAGAAAAATTTTCTTCCTTTTCTTTTCACATAAAATATGGAAGACTGCGTTAACTGCGTGTGCTGCTCCTCTACAGCTGTCATCTCTCCGACGGCATTCGATATCTCGTACCGCAGTACAAGTAGATTTCGAAGTAGATTTCGAAGTAGGTTTTCAAGAAAAAAATGTAAGAACCAAAATTTGCAACATCCCTATTGCAAAACTGGAAAATTCACTCCTTCACCATGGTCGCCAAACTGATGATGATTCCGAATCACCTGACTGGCTCATCTCACTCATTGGACTTTGTGGTGGTGTGTAAATTTGTGGCATATTCACAATGATTTTCGTTGTTGGTGATGCTGTTACAGTTGTTGTTGTTGATGATGCTGTTGTTGTTGTTGTACCTTGTTGATGATCCTTGACAACAGTTGGTCCCTCGAGACGTCGAAGACAACCGCCAAGATGTCTCATGAGTTGTGCACCGGCAGCAGGATGAACAGCGGCAGCAACTGGTGTTGACAAGAATGTTGACACCTCCTGTGCGCACTGCGTAAAACCGTCACGAAAACGATTTGCATAACTGTTCTCTGGTGTTAATGTCAAACGACGTGCTGCTCTCAATGTATGAAGATGTCGCACTGTCAATTCGAGAATATCAGCCTTCTCCAATTTCGCGACATTTTCACCTTCCGCCTGTAGTGCTGTGACCATCAGATCCTTTAATTCGTCCAAACAACGATTGATTCTTGCTCGTCGTTTACGCTCCAACATTGGTTTCATCACTTTTCTGTATTGATAGGTCCTCGACACTGGCTCCTCGTACTCCATACCACCGACAGCAGTATAACTCGTGTGTGGTGCCATTTTTTTTTGGTTAATATTCACAAAGAAGAAACACTGTTTTCTTAAGCACTTGTTTACAATTGTTTGCAATTGTTCCAAACTGTTTAAAACTGTTTAGAATTGCTTACAATTGTTTCGAACTGTTTACAATTGTTTCGAACTGTTTACAATTGTTCCAAACTGTTTAGAATTGTTTCGAACTTGTAATGATAAACACTGTTTCGAAAACAAACACTGGCTTTTGATAGTTCTTAAGAAGATGATTCTTAAGAAGAACTTGTTTTTTGGTTGTGCCGAGATCGGAACTGTTTGAGTTGTGAATGGTTTCTGAATGTCAGTGGGGAGCGATGGGGAATATATAGGCGGTGGTTGGTTGTGTCCCCCACTAGTTGGACGAATGTGCGGTGGTGGGGATATGTGTATTGGACCCAGAAGGATGAGTGATGGGGGAGGGTAGAGGGGTAGAGTGCTGCTGCTGTTGCTATTGAAGGCAACCACCAGGCCGGAGAGCGTATCGTGGGAAGCTCGCGGGCCAGAACGTTCCCACAGCGCCTAAGGCAGCCCTCTGCGGGGCCCGAGGTTGTGAGGGGTCAGGAGAAGTAAGGGAATTTTCGAAGGCATTGAGAGCGACCGACACACCTGCACCCTTCTTGTGGCACCATGTTATACTATACACATATATATATAATAATATCGGGCCACGTCATTGCCTAACACGCCGGGGGACGATGAGTTGAGGAGCTTTTATTTCTCTCTCTCTCTCTCTTTTTCTCTCTCTGAAAGGTGACGCGCGACCAGCACGAGAATGCCTCGCGCGCCTTCTAACTTTGTCCTTTATTATTGTTCATCTTCCTTGATTTTTAGTTGGGAAAATTTTCATCTATGAGAAGATGATGGAAAAAGAACAAAAGGATTAAAGAATTTCTTGTTGTTCTTTTGGTTTTTCTTCTTCTTTACGTCATAATTTTTTTTTATGTTTCTGTTGGAAAGGGGTGAAAAATAGTGCTTCTTTATCATCATCTTCTTCTTCTGTAAATCCGAATCGTTGTTTCTGCTGAAAAGTTCCAAAAAAGCAGCTGATCTTCTTCTACTTCTGTAAATCCAAATCTTTCTGTTGTTTCTACTGAAAAGTGCCAAAAAAGCAGCTGACGTTTTTCTTCTTCTTCTGTAAATCCCAATCTTTCTGTTGTTTCTGCTGAAAAGTGCCAAAAAAGCAGCTGATCTTCTCCTTCCTCTGTAAATCCCAATCTTTCTGTTGTTTCTGCTGAAAAGTGCCAAAAAAGCAACTGATGTTTTTCTTCTTCTTCTGTAAATCCCAATTTTTCTGTTGTTTCTCCTAAAAAAAGTGCCAAAAAGCAGCGGTTTTTCTTCTTCTTCTGTAAATCCCAATCTTTCTGTTGTTTCTGCTGAAAAGTGCCAAAAAAGCAGCTGATCTTCTTCTTCTGTAAATCCCAATCTTTCTGTTGTTTCTGCTGAAAAGTGCCAAAAAAGCAGCTGATCTTCTCCTTCCTCTGTAAATCCCAATCTTTCTGTTGTTTCTGCTGAAAAGTGCCAAAAAAGCAACTGATGTTTTTCTTCTTCTTCTGTAAATCCCAATTTTTCTGTTGTTTCTCCTAAAAAAAGTGCCAAAAAGCAGCGGTTTTTCTTCTTCTTCTGTAAATCCCAATCTTTCTGTTGTTTCTGCTGAAAAGTGCCAAAAAAGCAGCTGATATTCTTCTTCTTCTGTAAATCCCAATCTTTCTGTTGTTTTTGCTGAAAAATGCCAAAAAAGCAGCTGATGTTTTTCTTCTTCTTCTGTAAATCCCAATTTTTCTGTTGTTTCTCCTAAAAAAAGTGCCAAAAAGCAGCGGTTTTTCTTCTTCTTTCTATGGAAAAAATTAAATAAATTAATTAAATCACAATATTTAAAGAAGAATTCATTTTCTGCCGAAACAACTTCTGCAAATCGCGATGTTTCTAACATTTCTCCTGAAAAGTATCTAAACAAACAGCGGATTTTTTCATCTTCATCATCTTCTATAATCCGTATTCTTCCGTAAATCTAAATGTTGTGTCTTTTGAAGAATGATGAAAAATATAGCTGATCTGCTTCAACTTCTTCTGAATAATTTAAATCGCAATTTTTTTTATGTTCCTACTTTTCTACTGAAACAACAACTGATTTTTCCTTCTTCTTCCTCTTCTTCTTCTTCTTTGTCTTCTGTAAATCATAACTTTTCTGACGTTGTTTCTAAAAAGTACCCGAAAAAACAAATCATCTTCTTCTTCTGTAACATCTTGTTCTATTCTTATTCTTGTTCCTTAAATCATAAATTTTCTGTTGTTTCTACACTGAAAAACAAATAAATTAAATAAATTGTAAATTTGACTTTTTAACTATACTTTCGTTAGTTCAATAAGTCCATAAAGGTACTTAAAAACTTGTATTAACCACCAAAAAGTAGTTAAAATAATTAAGAATCTAGTTGGTACAACAAGGTTCTGTAGTTATTTTTAAAAATTAAGCACTTTTCATACTTGTTTTAATTCTAAATTTTTAACTCCATAAGAAGTAGTAAAATTTACTATTCAAACAGTATTAGATTAACTAAAAGAGTTATTAATTTAACCACTTTTCGCTATACTACCCAATAGTATAGTTGAATTTTACCAACAAATTTTTTCATTGTGCTAAAAAGTGAAAAACATTTATTCAAAAAATTCAACTACTTTGGGTATAGTAATGTGAAAAGCGCAGTCAAAATAATGACTTTTTTACTTAATCTATAACACTACTTGAATATTAGTTAATTTTACTGTTTTTTTATATATATAGTAAACAATTTAGAATTCCGTTAACTGAGAAACGTATAGTTGAATTATGAAAACAACTACAAAATCTGATTGCACCAACTTGACTCTTAATTATTTTTACTACTTTTTGACGGTTAAGACAAGTTTTTAAATATATCTTGGAGAATTTATTGAACTAAGCAGAATAGATGAAATGTAGTCAAATCTACTAGGAAGTTTTTTTTCAGTGTAAATCACAATTTTCATGATGTTTTTGCTGATTTTTCTGCCCCGACGAAATAGCTGATCCTTATTTTCTTTTTCATGTTTTTTAAATGACAAATTTTCCTAATATTTTTGCTGAAAAGTACTGAAAAATAGTGGATTTCCTTCTTCTTCATTTTCTTCTTCTGTAAATCCGAATCTTTCTGTTGTTTCTGCTGAAAAGTGCGACAAAAAAGCGGATCTACTTCTTCCTCTTCTTTTTTAAATTACAATTTTACTGATTCTGCTGAAAAGTGCAGGAAAAATATATCTGACATTTATTCTTCTTCTTCTTCTTCTTCTTCTTCTTCAAAACACAATTTTTCTAACGTCCTCATGAAAAATTCCGTTTGTTTTATTTTGGTTTGATTATGACAGTAAAAATTTTGTTACACTGACAAAATTTGTTTTGCACTAATAAGTAAATTTTTCATTTGATAAATTTGAAGGTAAACGAATTTTTCTTGGGAACAAGAATTTTGGATTCAATACAAACAGAATTTTGGATTCAACTGTATTTATTTTCTTATAAAAAACTTTTAGTAGACAATGTTATTTTTTTGAAGAGAACACTGGTTTTGTTATATAATAAAAAAAATTGTTGATTGATTCTAAAAAGCCATTATCTTCTGTCATCAAACCAATATTTATTTGAATTGTATAATTTTTATTTACATCAAATAAATTGTATTCGAATCAATAGTTTCATGCGATTATATTATAGAACCAACATAGTTTTAGTATTTGAATCAAATGCTTAAAAAATATTTTTTAGTTTTTGAACGAATTAAATAAATTGTATTTGAAACAATGATTTTCAGTATTTTAACCAAATAAATTGTATTTGAACCAAACAAATTGTATTTGAACCAAACAAATTGTATTTGAACCAAACAAATTGTATTTGAACCAAATAAATTGTATTTGAATCAATAATTTTATTATTTGTATCAGAATTTTCAGTATTTGAATCAAATCAATAATAAAATAGTTTTTGAATCAAAAACTCCATTATTTTAACCTAATTTTAGTTTTTGAGCCGATTATTTCAGTATTTAAACCAAAAATTTTATAGTTTGAACCCAAGAAATAATTTAAGTATTTGGATCAATAATTTTAGTGTTTGTGCCAAGAATTTTAGTATTTGGACCAATAATTTTATTATTTGAACCAATAATTTCAGTATTTGAGCTAATATTTGATTATTAAAGTCAATATTTTCAGTATGTGAAACAATAAATACAGAATTTGAACTAAAAAGTGAATTGTTTTGAAACCGTAATAATAATTTTTTAATATTGAACCAAATGAATTTTAAGTATTTAAATCAAAATTTCCAGTATTATTGAACAAACTCAACAAAATAGTTTTTGAATCGAAAAATCAATTATTTCATCTAATAATTTTAATTTTTGAGCCAATGGCTTCAGTATTTGAATCAAAATAAACAAATTGTATATACTTGAAATAATAAATTCAGTATTTGAACAAAAAAATTTTTTTTGAACCAATCATTACAGAATTAAAACACAAATAAACCGAACTTGAACCAAAATAATTGAACTATTTGCGAAGCAAATAAGAATAATAAATATTTTTTCACTACCTTGGATTTTTTCCCTTCTTAATTAATATATTGTAATTATTCTCCGCCTTGTTTAGTAAAATTAGTAACTTATAGTAAATAAATAACAATAAAATAATTGAATAAATAAAATTTCTGTAAATTATTACTGTAAATTAAAAAAAAATAATTAGGAGAAGAAAAAAATGTAAAAAAGCAGAAGCTTTTTTTTCTTCTCCTAATTAATTTTTTTTTTAATTTTTTTTAATTGAAGGAATAATTTTAGAAAAGAAGTTTTTTTCGACTATGCAGAAGAAGAAAAAAAGGAGATTGAAAATGATGACACTCGCGATGAAATGAAAGCTGTCGTTTCCACTCACCGGCGCACGCGACTTAATGACGCGAATGATATTTCTGCGGATATAAATATATATAGGCAGCAAAAGTTGATCGCACGAGCTACTGGCCAGATCAAATCGCGATAGCTCATGTTTTACCATTAACCTTATCTACACACACTTATCTCCAACGCTGATCTTTCCAGTCATCAGCAAACTTAACGCATTAAATTTCAATCATTTTTCCAAAATAAATTCCGAATTTCGCGCTAATTCAAAAAAAGAATGACAAACTATTAAAAAAAATGTATTCAAATAAATTATATTTGGTTCAAACAAAAAAATAGAATTTTTCTCTGGGTATAGTTACAAAATAATAAAATAATAAAATAATAAAATAGTAAAATAATAAAATAATAAAATAATAAAATAATAAAATAATAAAATAATAAAATAATAAAATAATAAAATAATAAAATAATAAAATAATAAAATAATAAAATAATAAAATAATAAAATAATAAAATAATAAAATAATAAAATAATAAAATAATAAAATAATAAAAATATTAAATAAAATTTATTAATAAATAAAATAAAGATCAAAAAGAATAAAAAATAAAAACTTAAAGAATAGAAAAGTAGAATTTTATTCTTCTATTTAACTAATATACCCAGAGAAAAATCGAATACTTAACAATTCATTGAAAAAATAAAATAAACTTTATACCGAAAATGAATTCCAGTCATTAATTAAACAATTTCGAGAACAATTACAATTATTGCAAGTGTGCGTTGTTAAAAACGAGAGAAAATTTTACCCGACGACATTTATTGCACTAAATAGAGAGAAAAATAAAAAAAAATAAATAAATAAGTGGACAATAAAAAAGATGTCTCTTTATTTTTATATATTTTTTATATTTTTTCTTCTCTTGGTCCAGAAGAATTTGAAAGTTGGAAAGATTTACAGCAACAGTCAGAGTTTCAGAGAACACGAACTTTTGTGAGTTTTATGCGATTTTTTACGATCATTCTAGTTTTGAAAATACAGTATCGGTCAGGAGAATTTATTAGTTGAAACAAAAATCAGATAAAAATCTACCAATTAACTTACGACCTACCCTGTGTTTATATAGTTTTTTCAAAAAAAAAAAAAAGAAGTAGAGAACAAAAGAAAAGAACGTTCCACGTAACGACAATCATTAAATTGTCCCCATGAAATTAACACTCGGAGATTATAAATTAAAGTCCGAAATGTCTTTTCTTATATTCAAAAACGAAAAGTAAAAAACAACAAATTGGCAAATTTTATATTTGTTTTAATTTATCTTTTTGTTTTTTCAATTTTAGTTGGTATTCGAGAAAAAATAATTAATTAAATTTTAATGAAGTAGAGACCTTTTTTAATTTTTTAATTTTATCTTTTCTTCTTTTAGTAAAAGTATTAAATAAAATTTATTAATAAATAAAATAAAGATCAAAAAGAATAAAAATAAAATATTAAATAAAATATATTAATAAATAAAATGAAGATCAAAAAGAATAAAAATAAAATCTTAAATAAAATTTATTAATAAATAAGATAAAGATCATAAAGAATAATAATAAAATCTTAAATAAAATTTATTAATAAATAAAATAAAGATAAAAAAGTATAAAAAAACTTAAAAAATAGAAAAGAAGAATTTAAAGAAGAATTTATTTTTCTATTCAATATGAATTGTACAAAATTAATTAATTTACAATAATTAAATGCAGTACAGTAATAATAGTCCCATAAACAGACAATTGGTAAAAATGATTTTCAAGTTTGACTTTAAATGGTGAATTATATTAGAAGAGTAAATAATGTGAAGAATATGGAGAAAGCCACAAGCAGAGAGGATGAGAAAAAGTGTTTGGTCATTTCACTCTATTCTTCTCCTTAAGGATGGAATTAACAAAAGTTTTGCATTTTGACTTTAAAAGGTCGTAAATAACATTTTGGACCAACGAACGCAGGTCCATTGTTGTGTGTGGGATTGGACGCTAAGAAAACCAAATATCTTGTTGGGCAAAACTTGAATAATCATTGTATAGGTTTCACTAAATTTTAAACAAAAGAAAACAAAAGAGAAAAAACAGAAAAAGGAAAAAAAAGAGGAAGAGGAAGAAAAACAAATATTGTCTAGACAACTTGTGGAATTATTAACGTTTTTTTTTACAAAATCATTTCTTTGTTTTGTAAAATCATTTACACTTGAAAAGAAAGTTTCAAAATATATTTTTTTTCTACTCTCAAAAAAAAAGAAAAATTGGAAAAAAATATTTTACAAATAAATGTTTTATTTAAAATATTTTCAATCAAAGACTTTCCAGTTTGGGTTGAATAAGAATTTTGTATTTGTTTTGGAGCTTATTTGAACTGTTTGTGTGTTTAATGTAAAAATATTATTTGTTTAAAAAAAGTTATTTGATTCAAATAAATATTTTTTTTGGGTAAATAAATTCTTTGGGTGAAACAAATAAATTTTTTTTGATTTAAATGAAAATAAAACATTTTTGAGTCGAGTAAAATATCTCTGAGTGAAATAAAATTTATTGAACTAGAATAAAATAGATTTGAGTCGAAGAAAATATTTTTGAGTCAAATAAAATATCTTTGAGTCAAATAAACTATCTTCGAATTAAATAAAATACCTTTAAGTCAAATAGAACATCAGTCTCTCTAGTAGTAAATGCCTATGAACCAAATAAAATTTTTTCGACTTGAATAAAATATTTTTTAATGAAATAAAATATAATCGAATTAACTAAACTATCTTTGAGTCAAATAAAACATCATTGAGTAAAATAAAATATCTCTGAGCCAAATAAAATGTTTCTAAGCCAAATAAAAATTCTTCTACCTGAATAAAATACGTTTTAATCAAATAAAATATCGAATCACTAAAAATATATCTTTGAGTCAAATAAAACATCATTGAGTCAAATAAAATATCTTTGAGCCAAATAAAATTTATTCGACTAGAATAAAATGTTTTTGAGTCAAATAAAATATCATTGAATCAACTTAAATATATCTTTCAGTCAAATAAAACACCTTTGAGTCAAATAAAATATCTCTGAGCCAAATAAAATTTCTTCAACTAGAATAAAATATTTTTGAATTAAATAAAATATCTTCGAATAAAACAAAATATTTTTGAGTCGAATAAAATTTTTTTCAGTCAAATAAAATATCCTTGAGTCAAATAAAACATCATTCAGTCAAAAATAAAATGTCGATGAGCTAAATAAAATTTCTTGAACTTGAGTAAAATATTTTTGAGTTAAATAAAATATTTTTGAAAGAAATAAAATACCTTTAAGTCAAATAAAATATTTTTGAGCGAAAAAAATATCTCTCAGTCAAATAAAATATTTCTAAGCTAAATAAAATGTCTTCTACCTAAATAAAATATTTTTTAATCAAATAAAATATCATCGAATCACTAAAAATATATCTTTGAGTCAAATAAAACATCATTGAGTCAAATAAAATATCTTCGAATGAAATAAAACTTCTTCGATTTGAATAAAATATTTTTGAATTAAATAAAATATCTTCGATTGAAATAAATTATTTTTGAGCCGAATAAAATATTTTTGAGTCAAATAAACATCTGAGCCAAATAAAATATATTCGACAAGAGTAAAATGTTTTTGAATCAAATAAAATATCATCGAATCAACTAAAATATATCTTTGAGTCAAATAAAACATCATTGAGTCAAATAAAATATCTCTGAGCCAAATAAAATTTTTTCAACTTGAATAAAATATAGTTTTGAATTAAATAAAATATCTTCGAATAAAACAAAATATTTTTGAGTCGAATAAAATTTTTTTCAGTCAAATAAAACATCATTGAGTCAAGAATAAAATGTCGATGAGCCAAATAAAATTTTTTGCACTTGAGTAAAATATTTTTAAAGTAAATGAAATATTTTTGAAAGAAATAAATTACCTTTAAGTCAAATAAAATATTTTTGAGACAAAAAATATCTCTCAGTCAAATATATAATTCACTTGCAACAAAAACTTCTAATATTGTATAAAAAGCATTCAATTTTTATCAAAAATTTTGTTTTATCAAAAAAAAATATACAATAAAAAAATATTACAACTTTTTCCACAAACAATGCATGATTGCAATTTACAAAAGCAATATCCGACTAAACAGAGAAAAATGTTCAATCATTAAAAAGAGAGATAAAAAAAAATTCTCCATATATTATAATGGAGCGGTTATGTAAAGAGGAACTCTTTTTTTCTTCCTCGCGCACGCAGTGAAAACAAAATGTTGTCTAGGAGACTTAGGCAAGAAAAAAAAACTCTTTTTCATAGATCGACAAAAAACAGGTTCGATTAACATGTAAAAGATACGATAAATCAATGCATCGACAAGACCTGCTATCTCCATGATCGATAAATATAATTGCTTCGGGAAGTTATAATCAATGCGCACAAGGGCCTTTTAGCCATAAAAGTGTGAGAAGAAATTCTGGTTTTATAAAAAATTTTCTTCCTTTTTGCGCGCATGAAAACAAAAAAAAAAAAAGAATACGATTATATTCAACACGCTACGTTCTTGTTTTTAATGTATTAAATGCACGCGTTGATAAAGCCGGAATAAATAAATAAACATATTTCTCGCAATAGTTTTCTATTTATTGTTACTAATTTATTATTATTCTTGAGAATTTCTTATTATTTTAAGAGAAAAACATTTTTTTTATCATTCGATTATTATTTTATTATTGCTTTATTATTACTTTATTTCATTACTATTCATTATTATTTATTATTATTTATCTAAATTTATTTTTATTTATTTTCAAATAAAAATTTATTTTATTACTATTCATTATTATTTATTTTTATTTATTTAAATTTATTTTTATTTATTTTCAAATAAAAATTTTTACCCCCAACGGGAATCGAACGCTTGACAAATTTATGCTCTTCAACGCCTTAACGACCACGACCAACACGCGTTCTATTATTTTACTATCATTCATACCTTGTAATTTTTTTAAATTTAATTTTACCATCGCTAAAGAATATCTTTTCAACTCTTCTGTAAATAATTAACTAGAGGATTAATAAACAAATAAAAAAAATTTTTAATTAATAAAAAACTTCTGAAAACATTTTTTTTTCTAAAAATAAAAATTGGGATATTCTTTTATTATTTTCGACTGGAATAAATTATTACTGTGCCTCATGCTATTTATAAACATAATTTTGTTTACATTTTTCAACGTATGATTAACTATGCCAATTTTTTTTCCTTTTCCTTCGTGTAGCATAACAAAATCGAATTTTATATACAGAATATTGTAAAGTATAGTTGTTGTTGTTGTTGTTGTTGTTTTGAAAAAAAAGGTTTGCATCCGATACAATGTTGGTACCCGCATTATTCTTTCTTTCTCTCTCTCTCTCTCTCTCTCTCTCTCTCTCTCTCTCTCTCTCTCTCTCTCTCTCTGCTGTGTATGCTCTCTTGACACTAAATTCGAAACATCCGACCACACCACATGAAGCTTGTTGTTAATAATAATTTCGCAGGCTGATGAAGCGTGCGGAACCGTACAGTGTTTTGTGCTTGGATCGTGCAATGAGTACAGTAATTACATTGATTGGTCATTCGAGCCGGATGCGATTCAACATCAAAACAAGCTTTATCCGCGCGTATACTTGTTGCATATGCGGCAGCGGGACGTCCCCATACGTGCAATTACAGGCACGCTATATAATATTGGCACTGTTTGCCAATATATTTATATATAGATATACTCATTGGGCAGGAAGAGGAAAAAAAAATTTATACGAGAAATTATTTTTTTTTTCATTTTAAAGAGAAAAAAAATACGAGTCTTTAATTTTTGTATATATCAACATATATATAGTCGCAATGTTATGATTGCTTGGCGAGACATATTGGAGATGCAGTTAATGTAAACAAACAGTAATCATAAATAAAAATAAATAATAATAAATGTAAACAAACAGTAATAACAAATAAAAATAAACAATAATAATAAATGTAAACAAACAGTAATAATAAATAAAAATAAATAATAATAAATGTAAACAAACAGTAATTAATAAATTTAATTTTTATTTATTATAATATAATTTATCTTAATAAACAAAACTTTTTACATGCCAATTATTACTAAATTTTTTATAACAATTATACAATTCAATTATCTCCTATAATTATTCATAACAATTATTATTAATACTAGATAAGTTTTTGATAAATTCAAAAATTTATAATATTTATATTGATTGTTATAAACTTATGTAATTTTTTCTAACAATTGTTTATAATAATTACTTGTTCCAATTATTTTTGAAAATTGTTTATTACAGGTATTATTAATAACAAATAAGTTTATAGCAAATAAAAATTTTAATAATAATTGTAACAACCTTATATGAATTTATTTCTAAAAAATAGTTTTTGAATATTGTTTATAACAATTGTTTAATAAAATTTTTTCTGACAATTATTATTAAGAACAATTTAACCGCTAACAAAATAAAAAAATTTATATTAATTTTTATAAACTTATGCTATTGTTTGTGACAATCAGTTTCAAGGAAACATAAAAATTTTAATTTATTTGTTATAAACTTATGTAAATTGTTTCTTAAAAATTTTTAAAAACAATTATTTATACAACAATTAAACACGAAAAACATTCTTAAAAATTTTAACATGTATTTTAATTGTTATAAACTTATATAAATAATTGTTTCTGAAGACAGTTATTAGATATTGGTTATAATAAATAATTGTTTATAACAATTGACAGCAACAATAAAAACAATTTATTTCAATTATTCAATATTATTAATTGTTTAATATTTTACTGCTTTATGAATTTTCCTTGTTTTTATAATAATAATAGTAACTGTTATTATACTCATAATAATAATTATAATTAATACAATAAAATAAATAAGTTTATAACAATAAAAATAAATTTTTTAATTTGTTAAAAACTAATGGCATAAGTTTTCAACAATGAATACAATTTTTATTAATATTCTTCGAAACTGATTTGTTATTAATAAATACTGTTATAAACAATTTTTAAAAACAATTGTTAAAAAAATTTTTTTGAAACAATTTATGTAAATTTATAACAATAAATATCAATTTTTTGAATTGTTAGAAATTTAATTATGATTAATAATTACTGTTGTAAATAATGTTTGGAAACCGTATTAATAAACAATATTTAAAAACTGTTTTTAGAAATTACATATAATTTTTTAGAAATAAATGTATATCGATTTATAAACATATGTTTATAACAAATTTTTGAATTTCTTAGAAACTGATTTGTTATTAATAAGAACAATTACCAACAATTTTTTAAAACAATTATTTATATCAATTATTGTTTACAACAAATTGAAAAATTCAATTTTTTAATATTGTTAATGACATTTGTTGCTAAAAAATTGTTTGTAACAGTTATTATTAATAACAAATCAGATTAAAACGAATTTAAAAAATTATATTTATTGTTATTAATTTATATAAATTGTTTGAAAAAATAATTTTTACATATTATTTATGCTGTTTGTATTAATTGTTTCTAACAATTTATATTAACAATTAGAACTATTTATTTCGGAAAATTTGAGTAGACATCAAAATAATAATTAATGATTACTTCGGTTATAAGCCTGTAAATGATTTTCGTGACTATGGGATTTATTTAATAAATATTAAATAAACAAATTAACAATTATTGATAATAAATTCTATAGTAAAAATTATTATTTTGTGTTATTTTGTAATATTTCCTAATATTTTGTATTCTTTTGTAATATTTTGTAATATTTTGTATTCTTATGTAATATTTTGTATTATTTTGTATTATTTTGTAATATTTTGTATTATTTTGTATTATTTTGTAATATTTTGTATTATTTTGTATTATTTTGTATTATTTTGTATTATTTTGTATTATTTTGTATTATTTTGCACTATTTTGCATTATTTCGTATTATAAACTGTACATATATTTGTTTAATATTTAGAAAAATTAATTTAAATAATTATAAAAGCAAATAACACTTTAAAAGAATACACTAAAAATCCATTAATTGTATATGATTATATTTTCAGGCAATTTTTGACCAATTATTGCAGTAGTTTCTGACTACTGTACATATACTCCCGGAGGTACTGAAATTTTACCAAATTATCACATCGTTTCTTTGTAAATGATTGGCTCTCAGATTAACAATTTTTTTTCCTCTTTTTTTTTTGTTGATATTGCAACCTTCACATCTTGATAATTTCACTTCAATTTTCTCAACCACGCCCCGAAATTTCTCGTCGAAATATATACGCAAGAGGGCCTCTCATTTGAAAATTTGTCACACCTTTCAATTTAAGTCGCAAAAAAAGGGGAACATGTGTTAATTTTTTATTTAAATTTCCTTTTTTTCATCATACTTTTCTGTAACAATTTAAAAGAGAAAAAAAGAATTTGAAATAAAAAAGAATTTTAAAAATTTCTAAAATATTAAATTGTTGAATTTTTAACTTTTTTAATTTTTCAATTTTTAAGTTATTAAATTGTTGAATTTTTAAAGTTTTTAATTTTTTAATTTTTAAGTTATTAAATTGTTGAATTTTTAAAGTTTTTAATTTTTAAATTTTTAAGTTATTAAATTGTTGAATTTTTAACTTTTTTAATTTTTAAATTTTTAAGTTATTAAATTGTTGAATTTTTAATTTTTTTAATTTTTTAATTTTGCAGATATTTTTTTAATTTTCAATTAAAAAAATCCTTTATTGTATTCTTTATTATTTCTTTTTTTATTTACAATGTTCACGCGGTGAAGAGAATTTTTTTTTGTAAAATATCGAGAAAAAAATCAAATTGAGGGAACTGTTAATTAATTTTTTTTTCGGGAAAAGGTCATAAAAGACATGTAATTTAACGCGCAGATTTTCTGTTTCCAATTCTGAATAAGAGAAAGAGAAAGAAAAATTGAAATTAGGGTCTTCAGACTACTTGGAATTGCAAATAAATTTTTCTGCATCTTCAATATAAATATACGAAAGGAATATGTGTTACTCATTTTTTTTTGCTCTCCAAATATTTATTCTTTAAATAACAGTTTGTAGGATGTGGCAGTGATGCCGTGTATTTACAGAGACGTTTTCAAAATATTCTTTATATACACCCGTGAGCTATATAATATGTTAAAATCATTGTGTGGAAGAAAGTCATTACAAACGCTATACAATGTATGAAACAAAATTGTAGGTTTGCAACAATTTCTCTTACTCTGTTAAAAAAAAATGGAGCCCTCTATACCATACTTTTTTAACAGCAATGAAATTATAATCAAGTGTTTAAAATTTCACTTTTCATACATCAATATATGACATGTGAAATAATACGAGAAAAATGAAATAAAAACAAAACTGAAAATTTAATGTAAAATCATTTCTGTAATTTTTGGGTAGCAGAGGCGAATTCTAAATTGGGACATTTGTTTATACGTTATGTGCACCTTTATAATAAAAGCGCATATATACAATTTAATATTTTCAGGTGAAACGCTCCATATTCTACACATTGTATGTGCAACCATGTAATTCTCTAATGGAATGTAATTTCACACAATTTCTATATATAATTATTTAATTTCGTAAATTTCTCAAAGGAAAAAAAAATGTTTAACTTTAAAAATCTCTCTATAATTTACAGGAAATTTTTGAAATCTTCCATAATTTCGGTTATTTTCCTGTTTTTCGTTTTTTTTTGCAATGAATGCGCATAATTTTACAATTTATACATTGTATGTTTGTGTTCGAATTTTTAAGTATAAAAAAATAGTTTAAACATTTTTCCTCTGTATAATTATGATGTAAAAATATTTTTGAAATAATGAATTTTCGAAATTTGAAGTCTTTATTAAGATGAGCGCATTTATGAGTGAAAAAAAAATGAAGAGAAATTGCAAATTCATAATTTCCTTGAGAAAAACATTGAAAAAATGGTATTTTATATATTATAAGTTATGTAAATGTGCCTTCAATTTTAAAATATTTACATTAATCAAAGATGAATTATCATACATTATATGTAGTGCTTATATATATATATTTTTTTTTGAAATTTTCTATATATGTATATATCCAAAGCGAACTTTCGAAAATGTTTTCGTAAATGAGACCGTTTTTGGAATTAATTTTCGCCGACAATTTATTATTATCATTCTTAAGAGAAGTGTTCGAAAATTACTCTCCCTCTCTCTCTTAACGAACAAAATTTTTTTTCATCACAAACAACTTAAGGGCATTTGAACCATTATGAAATCACAGTTTTAGAACACAAAGTTTTACTATAAGATTTTTGAAAAATATTAATAAATCAAATTCTTCTAAAATTATACTAACATTTTTTAACCTATATTTAATTAATTATTAAAAATAGTGGACTTTGAGAAAATTTTTTTGACAGGAAAAAATAAAAAGAATGGAATTCTAGCGAAGCTATAAATATCTGGGGAAATTCAGTTATTTTTAAAAGTAAAAAAAAATTCTTTGCAAACATTTAACTAATGTTCTAAAATTTTTTTAAAATTCTCGTCAAAAATTACAATTAAGTTTGTAAACAATAAAATTCTACAAAGAAATTCAAATACTTACTTTCAAAAATTTTTATGAAAATCTTGGTAAAATTTTAATTATTTTCTAAAAATTTTCCCCTATTCAATAAATTTTAATATCTACTATTTTAATAAAATTTTTCAAAAGAATTCAATTATTTAAATAAAAAACGGAAAATTATTTAAAACACGGGAATTTTAATAATTCGCAAATTTCTTATTGCTTTAAAGAGATTTATTTATTTTCATGTATAATAAAAATTTGTTATAGTATTCAATTATTTTCATCAAATTTATTATATTATTGTCATATAAAAACAAAACTTTTTCGTAGAAATTCAATTGTTTTCAAAAATTTTAATATCACTTTTTGCAAAAAATCAATTACATTTCTAAATTGAAAATTTTTTGTCTGGAATTCAATTTTTTTCAAAAATATTAATAAATAAAAATATTTTTTGGTAGAAATTCAATTATGTAGAAAAATTATTAAAAAATTGTAGTGAAAATTTCAATTATAGTAAAAAAAAATAAAATTCCTCTTCAAAAATCAATTTTATTATTATTATTATCAATTTTTATTATCACTTCTTGTAAAAATCTTAATTATTTTCAAAAATTTTCCTCATTTTTATGATTTTTAATATCTACAAAATATTTTAATAAAATTTCTCAAAATAATATTCAATTATTTACAAATTTTTAACAATTTCTTTTTGTAATAAGTTAATTATTTTTTGAATAATAAAATTCGTTATAGAAATTCAATAATTTTTATAAATAATAAAACACGTCGCAAAATACCAATTATTTTTTATACAATAGTTAATTAGAGTTTCTTGAAAACTGTAATATTATTCATAAAAATTTTATTAAATTACGTCAATAGAATTCGATTAATAAAATATTTTTTTTAATGAAATTCTTCACAAAAATTGAAATATTTTCATAAATATTAAAATTCCTTTCAGGGATTCAATAATTTTTATAAATAATAAGAATTATCGTAGAATTTTAATGATTTTTAATACAATATTAATTGAATATTTTACATAATTGTATATAAATAATTTTCGTAGAATTTTTTAATAAAAATTATTTTAAAAAAAAATCTTTTAATCCCTTTCAGGTAAATTAAATTGCAAACAAATTTAATTGAAAATTCTCAACAAATTTTTCTTTGAAATTATTGAAAATAATTAATTTAGAGAAGAATTTTAGAATTAAAAATTAAAATTTTATAAAATAATAATTGTTCTGAAATAATGGAAATAATTAAGAATAACTTCTTTTCCACTTCGAAAAAAATGTAAAATTAATAATTACTAATTTTATTGATAAAACAGTAATTTTTTATAATTTATTAATTCAAAAGCAAAAAGTCAGTGAATAATTTTACTAATAAATAGTAATTTCTACAAATTTATTAGTGAAAACTGATTCAAAAAGCAAAAAGTAAATTACTAATTTTATTAATCGAACAGTAATTTCTATAGTTTCTTAATTCAAAACCAAACAGTCAGTGAAAAAATTTTATCAATAAATAGTATTTTTTACTAATTTATTAATTTACTAGAACCGCATAAGAATATTTTCGTCTGAAAATCTAAATTTACATCGTCTTCAAATAAAACTCGCATAAGAATTAAATTTCTCTCCTCAATTTTAACCATCAATTTCTTTCTCTCTTTTTAAAACAAAATTCATAAAACTTACTTTACCTAATTTGCAAGTTTACTCGTTTCTAAATATAGTAAAGCAAAAAAGCAGTTCACCACACTAATTGAAAATAGAAAACGTTTCTCCTAATTCGAAACATTTACGTTCCTAAGGTTTCGAACGTTCAAACGAAGTAACGAACAATATTTTTTTTCTTTCTCTAATTTGTATTTCTTTCGAAAAAAATTACTTTCTAGATTAAAGTCAATTAATTCTAAACTAAATATTGTTTAATTTAAAATTCGTTTTCTTTATTCGACAGTAATTTTGAAAAAAACTTGAGGCGAAAAAGAAATTTCGTTCATTTGAACGTTAAAAACTTGAGCTCCAAAAAAATTTCTCCTACTCTCTAAATTTGAATTAGTGCGGATTCCTTTAACCAATTTGAATTAGTAACATTTTTCTACTAATTTATAGTAGTTTTTTAATTAATTGCTTTTAATTAATTTAACTAATTGCTAGTAGAAAATTACTAATTCAATTAGTAGATCGTATTTTTTACTATTTTAAATTAGTAATTTTTCTACTAATAATTAGTAAAAAAAAACTACTAAAAATTAGTAAAAAACTACTAAAAATTAGTAAAAAAAACTACTAAATTTAGTAAAAATAATTACTAATTCAAATGGTAAACGAATCCGCACTATTTCATTAGAAGAAAACAACTAATTCAGATTTAGAGAGTACTATTCAAATTTAGAGAGTAAATTTCTTGTTAAGGAGGATGGTGACCGTAACATAACCTCAAAATCTGTCAAAACTAAAAAAAAAAACGATTTCAAAAGCAAACAAAAACAAGATAAATATCAATTATAAGCAATTTTTAATATCTTGTTTTATTATTCTCGCCAAAAATTATAATATGACAAAGCATTTTGTTAACAATGTTTTTTTTTCAACATTTATTATTTTTTCTTTTGCGAGAGCAGACAAAAATTTTAATTTTCAACCAATTTTTATAAACAATAGCTATCATTTAATTCAGTGAAACCAGTGAAACATTCTCTACAATCGTTGTTTTTTTAAATATTGTTAAAAGTATGTTATTAATAAGTTATTTAATAAATAAACAATATTTTCTTTATAATTTTTTAATAACATACTTTTAACAATTTATTACAACATTTATTACTTTTTCTTTAGAGATCAGACAAAAATTTTAATTTTCAACCAATGTTTATAAACAATAGCTCATTTAATTCAGTGAAACATTCTCTACAATCGTTATTTTTTTAATATTGTTAAAAGTATGTTATTAAAAAATTATAAAGAAAACATTGTTTATTTGTTAAATAACTTTTTAATAACATACTTTTAACAATATTAAAAAAAATAACGATTGTAGAGAATGTTTCACTGATTTTACTGAATTAAATGAGCTATTGTTTATAAAAATTGGTTAAAAATTGCAATTTTAGTCTGATCTGAAAGAAAAAAAAATTAAATGTTAAAAAAATCATTGTTGACAAACTATTTTAAGTAAAAATAATTTTTTTTCGAAAGTAGTAAAACTAGATCTTTTACATTGATATATTTATTTTTAAAAACTAGATTATTATTAGAGATTATTATTATATTATTATTATTATAGATTATTTTTTAAAACTAGATCTTTTGTCATTGATATATTTATTTTATTTTTGTTTGCGTTAGAATATAATTTTTATTTTTTTACAGATTTTGAGGTTATGTTACGGTCACCATTCTCCTTAACAGTTGTGAAGGAAAAAATAAATAAATAAAAACAACAAACTAAAATAGTTGAAATAAAAAATCAAAAAAAAGGGAAAATAGAAATGACAAAATCGACAAAACGTCTCGCAATAAGTGGAACAAGAAGCAAAAGCGTCGGCCCGATGCTAATTCCAGAACGTGCTTCGCGCTCGCACCAAGCACTTCCGCAACTGATTTCATCCTTGTCAAATCACTGTCGGCGTCGTTGTCTTTGTCATTTTATTTCCATCTCTTTTATAGCAATTTAATTCTCTCTCTCTGGCTTTTTCTCTCTTTCTCTCTCTTTGGCTTATTCTCTCTTTCTCTCTCTCTCTCTCTCTCTCTCTCTCTCTGATTTTTTTTTCTTTCTTACTCTCGGTATCGTTCTCTCTCTTTCTCGTGGCTTCTTTTATTCTTGGCAAAACCGACCGAGAATTTCTATTATATAAATATATGTATAACTATATTGAAACACAATGCAAACATGTGGCACACATATATATATAGCTTGGCTCCGAAATTCCTCGGGTGTACTCGTTGGCTCGTGCTACCGAACGTGGGAATATTCTCAGGCTTGGAAGCCGTTCTACCCCAACACACAAACACAGACACAGACACGAGAGACGCATTTGAGAAAAGTGCAAGGAATTATCATGTATATATATATAGAGAGAGAGGAACTTACAAACACACAGCTTGACTGTATAATTCACAGACGGATGATTGTGCCCGAGGGAGCCGAGTGTTCTCTTTTGTATTTTTATGCGGAGAGAGAAAGAAAGAAGGAAAGAAAGAAAGAAAAGAGAGTGAGGCCCACCGACGGGTAATGTAAAATGTAACCTTAGCACATCCCATTGCCCGTACGTCTTATGCACATAATGCCAAGACCATTGTGTGTAGCACGGGCCACATTGTTAACTTGCCTTTGGACCTCTCTCTCTCTCTCTCTCTCTCTCTCTCTCTCTCTCTCTCTCTCTCTCAATATACTTCTATATTACTCATCTTGCTTCCAAACGAGAAACCGAGCGAGAATGGATCCTTTTCTCACTAGATTTTCTTGCTTGGAAATTGAGAATTCAAACAGGAACAACCGTTTATGTACTTCATATTCTGCATTTTACACAAAGAATATTTTCTTTCTAGCACGCGATGTATTTTACTTCATCTTCTTCTTGTGAGCCGCTCTTTTTCTCCATTTTCAACTGCGTTTTTTCCCACAATTTATTATTATTCTTCTCTCTTTTTTTTTAAATATTTCATTTATTTAATAAAAATATTAACCCTACACAAGATAGAGAAATACTACAAAAGAAGAATTATATTTCATTGACAAACAGATTGTTAATATATTCACTAAATCTGAATTAGTTTAATAGAATAGAAGTAGTATAGCTACTAATTAATTAGTAATTAAGTAAGCTACTAATTAATTTTTCCCTCGCTGTTTGGAAAAATATTCATTTTACTGATCCAAAATGTCTATCAAAATATTTTAAACTGTTTATATTACTCGAAAATTTGTTGAATTAATTCAATTTAATTGAGTAAAAAGTGCATACGTTTAAAATTTTCAACGGTTGTAAAAAAAACTTAAAGTTGCATTAACTAAAGAAATTAGACACTACTTTTTCAATGAATTTTTTAGTTATAAACATTTTTGTAAATTAAAAACTTAATGATCAGTATTATCATCAGAACTTTTTTATTCAAACCATTTCTGTTAAATATCAATTAATTTAACGTATCAAATAAACATTGTATTTAAATAACTGAATTAATTAATTTTTCATAATTCATTATTCAATTTCCCAAAAAATTTTGCTGTGTAAAATAAAAGCAAAAATGAATTTCTAATTTTAGTTAAAAATTTAATTAATTTAATTTAATTAATTTAATTTTTATCCGTAATTTAAACAGAATTTTTTTCTTGTTTGAATTGTAAAATTCAATTTAACTGTAAAAACGAATTTATTTCATAATTTAAATAATAAACTTTAATAAAGTATTTAAAACTATATATGGGTGAATTTTCTGAAAGTGACACTTTTAAATTTTAGGTATTCAATTAATTTTTTTCTTCAATTATATGGTTTTTTCTATTAAAACTACTTAATTTCATACTCAAGAGTAAGATTTTTAGGTTGCGCAAAATTAATTCTTGAAAATATTAAAGTTTTTTTCATTTGAAAAATATTATTGTTGCTCCATTGAATTAATTTTATTTAATTGGCGAGCTTTTCTTTTAAAAATTCACGCCAATATCGCGTTCACGAAATCGAAAATAAAATTACACTGCTTAAAAATTAATAATTTGTATATTTTAATACCAAATATATTCAATTGGATGAAAATATAAATGTATTTAAAGTATTTGATTTAATGGTAATTTGGGTTAATTTTTTCAAAGCAATGCAGGTAAATACTAAAAACAAAAGAAAAACTAGCATATTTCAAGGAAGAGGCTCGGAGATGAAAAGCTTCGGAGATGAAAAATAAATTTTCTTTCATATTTGTATACATTAGGGCGCAATTAAAATATATTTTTTAGTAAAACACAAATTTCACACCCTCATTTTATATTACCATCGAAATATTCCGTTAAATTTACTTCTACATTCAGTTATTTATCAAAAAGGAAGGCTTCGGAGATGAAATTAATTTCTATTCGGAGAAAAATGTAAATTTCGATTATTTATAACAGCAATAATTTTTCTCCTTTTTGTAGATAAAATATAGGAAAATTTAACGTCAGATTCTCAGCTTTATTTTAATGTGCATTAAAATTTCGTTTAAGATATTTTTAAAGTATAAAATGTCAGTAATCATTGTAAAGTAATTTTAACCTAAAACTGAAGACAAAGTTTAAACATTTTTATCAAAAATAAAAGTGAGGTCTACAAATTTTTAAAATGCACATAATGATAGAAAAAACATTGTACTTTCTGACAATATTTTAAAAAAATTTCTGAGAATTTGAAAAAATCCATGAAAATTGAATTTTATTGTAGAAGTCCTATTGGAGACATGTTGAAAAGGCTTCGGAGATGAAAGTAATTTAGTTATTACGTAAATTAAGTTGAATAAAATTATTTAAATTTCTTTTAAAAATGATAAATAAGTGCTAAATTTTCACTATGGAAATTGATAATAATTATTAAAGAGTAGATTTTGTAAAATTAATCGAGACATAAAAAATGTCACTTTCAGAAAATTCACCCATATATATTAAAGGAAACGGGAATTATTTTAACAAACATTTCACTCTTAGATTAAGAGCTTGCTTAAAAATATCAAACTAACATACAAATTAATACTAAAAAATTTGAATTAAATTAAAAATTGATCTAAAGCACGAAAGAAAATTGAATTTTGATAATGTTACAAATGCGATTGCATAGAAATTCAATTATTTTCAAAGTTAAAAAAATTGAGTATCTTTATAAACAATAATTAAATTTATTTCTAAATAATAAAATTCATCTCTAATATTCAATTATTTTACAAAATTTTAATAAAATTTTTGTCAACATTTCAATTATTATCTGTTTAAATAATAAAATTATTCACTAAAATTTAATTGTTTTAAAAAAATTCTAATAAAAGCTTTGACAAAATTTTAATTTTTTTTCAAATAATAAAATTCTCCCCCAAAATTTAATTATTTTGAAAAATTTTAATAAATTTCCAATCAAAATTTCAATTATAATTGTAAATAATAAAACTCTTGTCTGAAATTCAATTATTTAAAAAAGTTTCAATAAAAGTTTTGTCAAAATTTCAATTTTTTTTTAAATAATAAAAATTTTTTCTAAAATTCAATTATTTTCCAAAATTTTAATAATATTTTTTCAAAGTTTTAATTATCTGTTTAAATGATAAAATTATTCTCAAATTCTGACACAAATTGATATACTAAAAAAATTTGAATTAAATTAAAAATTGATACGAAACTTGAAAGAAAATTTAATTTTTGAAAAGTTAGAAATGCGGTGGCAGAAATTTAATTATATTCAAAAATTAAAAAAAATTAGGTATCTTTGTTAATAATAAAATTCTTTCTCCAAAATCAAATAATTTTCAAAAATTTTAATGAAATTCGAGTCAAAATTTCAATTGTCTTTGTAAATAATGAAACTCTTCTCTAAAATTCAATTCTTTTTAAAACTTTTTATAGAAGTTTTGTCAAAATTTCAATTTCTTTTAAATAATAAAAACCTTCTCTAAAATTCAATTATTTTCAAAAAGTTTTAATAAAATTTTTGTCAAAATTTCAAATATCTGTTTAAATAGTAAAATTATTCTCCAAAATTTAATTGTGTTAAAAAATTTGTCCAAATTTCAACTGTTTATAAATAATAAAATTCTTCTATAAAATTCAATTATTTAAAAAATTTGGGAACTTTCTAAATAAAAAATTTCTTCACCAATATTCAATTATTTTAAAAATTCC
This sequence comes from Leptopilina drosophilae, assembly GCA_032873175.1. Classification (NCBI taxonomy): domain Eukaryota; kingdom Metazoa; phylum Arthropoda; class Insecta; order Hymenoptera; family Figitidae; genus Leptopilina; species Leptopilina drosophilae. The sequence goes on along the minus strand of CM065480.1, from coordinate 45,857,641 downwards.
AAACCAAAATTCAATTATTTACAAAAATTTTAATAAAAGTTTTTTCAAAATTCCAAATTCTGTTAAAATAAAAAAATTCTTCTCTAATATTAAATTATGTTCCAAAATTGTATTAAAATTTTGGTCAAAATTACAATAATTTGTTTAAATAATAAAAATATTTTCCAAAATTTAATTATGTTAAAAAATTTTTTAAAAATTGTCGTTAAAAATGTAATTATCTTTATAAATATATAAATAATAAAATATTTTATCAAAACTTATTAATTTTAAAAAATTTTAATAACATTTTTGACAATATTTCAATTATCTTTATAAAAAATAAAATTCTTCTTCAAAATTTAATTATGTTAAAAAATTTTTTAAAAATTGTCTTTGAAATATAACTATTTTTATCAATTTTAATAAATTTCTTGTTAAAATTTCAATTATTTTCAAAAATTTTCCTGAATTTTATGATTTTATACATATTTTAATAAAATTCAATTATTAACAATTTTTTATTAATTTTCCTGGCAATAATTAAATTATTTTCATAAATAGTAAAATTTCTATTAGTCATTGAATTATTTTTATAAATGATAGAATTGCAGAACGCAGAACGCAGAAATTCAACTATTTTTATTAAAATTTGTTAAAGAATTCAATTATTTTAATATTTTTCTATAAATATATTTATAAATAAAATTTAAAAATAAATATATTTAATTGTAAAATTTTCGAATAATCCAAGTTTCGTAAAATTCAATTAAACAAATGGATTTTGAAAACTGTCAACGAACTTTTCTGAAAATAGGAAAAATAATAATTGATTTAGAGAAGAATTTTAGTTAAAAATTGTTGAAAAAATTAATTGAAATGGCGAAAATAATTGTGTAGAAATTAAAGTAATTTTTATTTAACAAAATTTTTTTGCCGGAAGTAAATAAGATTTCGAAAAAAAATTTATGTGTTGAAAGTATAGAAAAAGAAGAAGAAAAGTTTAATTTTTATCTTTGAAGAAGAAAATATTTTCACCCAATTAAAATTTTTACTTCGAAGGCAGGAAAATATGAAAGGAAAGTTCGGTAAAAGGTTTAAAAAAAGTAAAAAACACAATTTTTACGTTGAAAGTGAAAATAAAATAAAAAATTAATAAAAATAAAATAAAATAAAATAAAATAAAAAATCAATTAAAAAAAGTTTTTTGAAAAACCTTCCAAATTAGCAAAGTTTCTATAACTTTAGAAACAGTAAAAGTATAAGAAAATAGAAAATAAAAAAGAAAAACTAAAGTAGAAATATTCTATATAATAATATCTAAAATACAAAAATTCTCTCCACTATTTTCACGCTTCATCTCGTGCAGTCGATACATATATACAATGTTCCATGCTATGCAATCCTTCCCCAACATTTTCGCCATTTTTTCTCCATCATCGCTCGCTTCCGTATTGTTTTGAAACGCAAAACCATTTTCCGCGAGGAAGCGCGGATTTCGCCGCACGTCTTATAAAAGGTTGATTATTATTCAAGACCTTGAGAGAATGCGCTCTCGCCTGCGGATTATAAGGATGTAAAAAATTTCCTGTAACACTCGCGCTCGCGCGCTTCTTTTTCTCTCTATATATACACACCTATATATATATAAAGAGTGTGAGAAAATATATACAAACTCTTTACTTGTTTGAATTTACTCTCGTTTCACTGCTTACAAATTAGGATGAAGCCATCCTTGAAAGCAATAATAGGATTATAAATTATAGAAAATTTTACTCGAATAAAAATTATTTTTCTTATGCTAAAATATTTTCCATTTTTTACTGTAAAAACAATAAATTTCTATTGCAACACAAATATTGTACAGGAAAACATTTTTTCTTTTGTAGCGAAAAAATATTTATTACTTAGGTACTTATACAAAAAAAATTTCTTACAGTAAAAAATCATTTTCTACAATGAAAAATGGTGGTTTCAATAAATAAAATGATGACAATATAGCAATAAAAAATTTGTTGTTCTACTGGAAAAAATATTATTTCGATAAACAATTTTTTTACAGTAAAAACAATTTTTTGGTTTTAATAAAAAATTTGTTTTTCTTCACACAAAAACAGTTTTTTACAGTAAAAAATTATTTTTTAACAGTTTTTTACACTAAAAATTTTTTAGTTTTTAACAGTTTTTTACGGTAAACAAATTTTAGTTTTTAGTAAAGAATGTGTCTTTCTTTACACAAAAAAGATTTTTACACAAAAAGTTTTTTACAGTAAAAAATGTTTTTTCGATAACAATATTTCTCTACAGTAAACAATTTTTTGTTTTTAACAGTTTTTTTGTAAAGAATTTTTCGTTTTTAACAGGTTTTTTACAGTAAAGAATTTTTTGTTTTTAACAGTTTTTTTACAGTTAAGAATTTTTGGTTTTTAACAGTTTTTTTACAGTAAAGAATTTTTTGTTTTTAATAAAGAATAAGTTTTTAGTTGTACAAAAAAGTTTTTTGCAATAAAAAATGTTTTTTCGATACCTAATAATGTTTTTCTACAGTAAACAATTTTTTGTTTTTAACAGTTTTTTTACACTAAAGAATTTTTTTTTTAATAAAGAATAAGTTTTTAGTTACACAAAAAAGTTTTTTACAGTAAAAAATGTTTTTTCGATAATAATGTTTCTCTACAGTAAACAATTTTTTGTATTTAACAGTTTTTTTTACAGTAAACAATTTTTTGTTTTTAACAGTTTTTTTACAGTAAAGAATTTTTTGTTTTTAACAGTTTTTTTACAGTAAAGAATTTTTTGTTTTTAACAGTTTTTTTACAGTAAAGAATTTTTTGTTTTTAATAAAGAATAAGCTTTTAGTTGTACAAAAAAGTTTTTTACAATAAAAAATGTTTTTTCGATACCTAATAATGTTTTTCTACAGTAAACAATTTTTTGTTTTTAACAGTTTTTTTAAAGTAAAGAATTTTTTGTTTTTAATAAAGAATATGTTTTTAGGTACACAAAAAAGTTTTTTACAGTAAAAAATGTTTTTTCGATAATAATATTTTTCTACAGTAAACAATTTTTTGTTTTTAACAGTTTCTTTTACAGTGAAGAATTTTTTGTTTTTAACAGTTTTTTTTTCAGTAAACAATTTTTTGTTTTTAACAGTTTTTTTAAAGTAAAAATTTTTTTGTTTTTAATACTTTCTTTTTGAGGGTAAAGAATTTTTTGTTTTTAACACTTTTTTTACAGTAAAGAATTTTCTGTTTTTAATAAAGAATAAGTTTTTCTTTACACAAAAAAGTTTTTTACAGTAAAAAATGTTTTTTCAATAACATAATTTTTGTCTACAGTAAACAATTTTTTGTTTTCAATAAAGAATGTGGTTTTCTTTTAAAAAAATGTTTTTTACAGTAAAAAATGTTTTTTCGATATCAATGTTTCTCTACAGTAAACAATTTTTTGTTTTTAACAGTTTTTTAGTACAGACATTTTCGTTTTTAACAGTTTTTTTACAGTAAAGAATTTTTTGTTTTTAACAGTTTTTTTTACAGTAAAGAATTTTTTTGTTTTTAACAGTTTTTTTCACAGTGAACAATTTTCTGTTTTTAACAGTTTTTTTACAGTAAAGAATTTTTTGTTTTTAATAAAGAATAAGTTTTCAGTGACACAAAAAATTTTTTTACAGTAAAAAATGTTTTTTCGATAACAATTTTTGTCTTTAGTAAACAATTTTTTGTTTTTAATTAAGAATGTGTTTTTCTTGACGCAAAAAATTTTTTTACTGTAAAAAATGTTTTTTAAACATAAAATATATTCTTTCTGCAGTGGAAAATATTTTCTTTTTGCAGTAAAAAATATTCTTTTTGTAGTAAAAAATTCTCTATGACAATAAAAAACTGTGTTTACAGTAAAAAATGTTTTTACAATAAAAAATAATGTTAACAATAAAAATTTTTTTTTTATTAATAAAAAATGTTTTCTACAGTAAAAAAAAGCTTTTTTTACAATAAAAAATTATGTTAACAATAAAAAATTATGTTAACAATAAAAATTCCTTTTTTACTAATACAAAATGTTTTCCACAGGAAAAAAATGTTTTTTTTTAAAATAAAAAAAATGTTTTTTTACAGTAAAAAAAAATTTTATTAACGAGTCCCCCATCATCGTTTTTACTATATTAGGAATCTTTTATTAAGAAGGATCTTATTTTACTCGAATTCTTCTTGCTTCTCACCATAATAATAATTTCTCTCTTACCCCCCCCCCTCCCCCCACCCATTCAAGATCCAATTCTCACACTAAAGTGCTTCTAATTTTCCGCTTCTTCAACCCTCTCTCCTTTTTCCCTTCTCTTTTGTAAATCAGCATTTATTCTAGGAACAAACATTCATTTCAACTTGTTCGCCTTTCTTTCTTTCTTTTTTTCTTTCTTTTTTTCCTCTCTTTAATTCTCTGCCTTCTGGCACTTGAAAAACTTTTTTTTTCTCCTTTTCCTTCTTCTGTTTTTCATCATTCTTATGCACACCATTGAGAAAATTGAAGAGAGGGTAATGGTATAGTGTAATGGCACAACCTTCCGATTTTAGCTTTATTATAAAATCTTATGTATTTATGAAGTTCACATTTCCTGTTTCCCATCTTCAAAACTCGCACACACATATCAACACTTTTCACGCGAGAGGAGTTAATTTTAAGGGATTTAAAAATATTCTTAGATCATTGACATGTTGTCGTTTATCGTCGCATGGGAATAAATTATATACACTTTGGAATGAATTTTTTTTATGGAATATTATATTTTTGTTTGGCAATAATATGTTATCAAATTCTGCGATATTTGTGAAATTCATTTTATGCTAATTTTTCCTCTTTTTTGTGGCTTTTTTTACTGTTTTTTTTATATTGAAAACAAAAAAAAATTTAATTAGGCTCCTATTATTCATAATTATTATTAAGTAAATCAATGTTTACTGACAATTTAAAATAATAATTATTAATATTAATAATAAGAATAAGAATAGTAGTAACAATAACAACCTATGTTAATAATCATTATGTTTCTTAAAATTAAATTCTCGCGAAAAATTTTATTGAAAAATTTTAAAATAATTGAAATTCTGTGTGGAATTTTATTATTGACAAAAATAATTGAATGACTAAGAAGAATTTTACTATTTCTGAAAATAATTGCATTAATGCCAGGAAAATTTAATAAAAATTTGTCAATAATTAAATTTTATTAAAATATGTATTAAATATGAAAATCATAAAATTCAGGAAAATTTTTGAAAATAATTGAAATTTTGCCAAGAATATTATGAAAATTGATAAAAATAATTATATTTCGACAATTTTTTCAAAATTTTTTCAAAATAATTAAATTTTGAAGAAGAATTTTATTCTTTATAAAGATAATTGAAATTTTGGCAAAAATGTTATTAAAATTCTTTAAAATAACATTTTATTATTTATAATAAATTGTATATAATTATATATATATAATTATAAAGATAATTAAAATTTTGACGACAATTTTTTCAAAGTTATTTTAACGTAATTAAATTTTGAAAAAGATTTTTATTATTTAAAGAGATTAATGAAATTTTGAAAAAATGTTTATTAAAATTTTTGAAAATATTTGAATTTTAGAAAAGAATTTTAATTTTTTTTAATTTTTGCAATTTTGACAAAACTTTTCTTAAAATTTTTGAAATTTTGACAAAACTTTTATTAAAATTTTTCAAAATAATTAAAATTTATAAAAGAATTTTAATATTTAAAAAAAATTTGGAATTCTGACAAAACTTTTATTAAAATTTTTGAAAAGCATTGAATTTTGGTGAGGAATTTTATTATTTATAAACAATTGAAATTTTGGCGAAAATTTTATTAACAGTTTTGCAAAAAATTAAATTTCAGAGAAGAATTTCATTACTAACAAAGATGATTGAAATTTTGACTCGAATTTTATTAAAATTTTTTGAAATAATTAAATTTTAGAAAAGAATTTTAATTTCTTTAAATTTTTGAAATTTTGACAAAACTTTTATTAAAATTTATGAAATTTTGACAAAGTTATTATAATTTTTCAAAATAATTGAATTTTATAAAAGAATTTTAATATTTAAAAAAATTTCTAATTCTGACAAAAATTTTAATAAAATTTTTGAAAATCATTGAATTTTGGTGAGGAATTTTATTATTTATCAACAATTGAAATTTTGGCGAAAATTTTATTAACATTTTTGAAAATAATGAAATTTCATAGAAGCATTTAATTACTTAAAAAGATAATTGAAATTTTGACTCGAATTTTATTAAAATTTTTGAAAATAATTGAATTTTGGGGGAGAATTTCACAATTTCGAAAAATAATTGTGTTTTTCCGAAGAATTTTATCAGAATTTTTGAAAACAATTGAATTTAATTAATGTTGTTTCAAAAGTAATTGTCTTCTTTCGAGAAATTTTACTACAGTTAAATTAAAAATAATTGCATTCCTTCGAAGACTTTTATTATCAATGAAAATAATTTAATTCTTGCGAAGAATTTTATTTAAAATATCCAAAATCATGATTAAATTGTTTAAGAGAATTTCATTGAATTTTTTTTTAAATAATTTATTTTCATTAATAATTTTATTTAAAAATTTTTAAAGCAATTGAATATTATAAAAAATTTCTTTAGGTTCTTAAAATAATTACTTTTTTTAAAATTATAATTAAATAATTGGTTATTTAAGTATATTAAAATTGTTTTCAATATAATTAATTTCCTGTGGAAAATTGTATTATTTATAGAAATAATTTAATTCTTGCGAAAAATTTCACTATTTAAAAAAAATTGAATTGTTTCCAAGAATTTATTAGAAGTTTGAAAAGTAACTGAATTTATTCGACAACTTTTATTAAAAATTGAAAAAAATGTTATTGAATCCTTCAGTAATATTTTATTAGAAGCTGAAATAATAAAATTTTTAGAAACAAATTTTGTAATTTTTTAATTTTTAAAGAATATTTTTTAATATTTTACGAGAATTTTCTTAATAATTTGTAAATTAATTGAATTTTTAAAATAAATTTTACTGATAATCTTAGAAATAATAGATGTTTTGAGATTAAATTGCCCTTTTAGAATTATTTTTAAGAGAATTGAATGTTTGCAAAGACTTTACTAAATAATAAATATTTTAATTGTTTCAATTGATTTATACAAATTTCAGAAGATAATTAAATTCTTTCCTCAAATTTTATTTAAATTCTATTGAAAATAATTTAATTTCTGTAAAGAATTTTGCTATTTAGAAAAATAATTGAATTCTTCTGAAGAAAAAATTAAATTTCAAAAATTAAAAATTTTTGACAATATAAACAATATATAAATATTTACTTAATAAGTGAATTTTTTTAAAAATAAATTATTATTTTATCAAAAAATTAAAATTTTATAACAAAAAATTTTGCAATTTGCATTATAATAAAATATACTTAATGTAAAATTTTTATTTTTTATTATCAGAAAATAGATAGCAAAATAAACATTTGCCAGTAATTATTAATTATATTAACCTTTTATTACCAAATAAATAATATCAATAACTATTTTTATTTTTTAGCGTTAATTTCTCTATTTACAATAATACTTATCTAGTAACAATTAATAATTATCATTTAAGTTCGAAAAAAATTCTTCCGAATCAAAAAGCAATTAAGTACGTTTCACAAATTATTATGTAAATTTTATATCAATCATATCAACAAAAAAAAGAAAATAATTAATCATACTTGAAATTAAACACTTGCGCTTTGAGTTTAATAACTTTTTTCTTGAATAATCAATTAAAATAACTCGAAAGAATATCATTGGAAATAATTTAAATGAACAATTATCGATTGATTGTGATATAAATTTAATTAAACTGGTCCACTTAAATACTAATTAAAATTCAATTTAATGAAGAAAGAAATTTACTTAATGGAGAATGAAACTTATTTAACGATTCATTAAATAATCGAAATTTATGTTTTATTATTTTATAACGAATTTTACGTATATATACATTGAGAAAGTGATTCGATTAATTTTTATAGTGCTTGAAATTGATATCATTAAATTTTTACAATTATTTTAGATGTTATCGTATACAAGTATAAATGTTAATAGAAAAAATTTACTTTTTAACAAAAATAATTATGAATATTAATTTCATTATTAAAATTTAATGAAAAATTTACCAAAATTACAATTAAGGGAATTTGAACAGATGTCAAAATTTGTGCGAAGCATGCGCTTTAAAAAATGTGACGTCCTAATGGTTCAAATGCCCTTAAAGCTTAAATATATTAATAATAGAATATTTTTAATAGAAAACTAAAATATATATTTACATAAATAATGAATATAGAAAAGATAAAGTAAAAATGCTAAAGATTTTGTCACGTCTACACGGAAAAAAACCTTTAACTTGAACAGCGATTACTTTCGTTGAAATAGCGAAAGTATTCGTTGCAATAACTAAAAATTTCGCTAATATAGTGAATTTTATAGTTGTTTGAGGTGAAGATTTTTTTTCGTGTATAAATAAAAAAAATTATAATTTAATTAATAAAAAATAAAGAAAGTAATTGTTCCAGGTGAAGATTTTTTTTCGTGTTTAAATAAAAAAAATAAATTATAATTTAATTAATTAAAAATAAATAAAGGAATAAAAATTAACAAAAAGCGCTCGTTACACAAAATTCGGTTAAAATCACACAGAATTAATCGTTAAAAAAAAGAGCGAATTTAATTTAATCCTCCACCCGTGGAAGAATGATGGAATATAACCCTTCTCTCCCCATTTTTCTCCACCATTAAAAATTCTTCTAAACCAGAATCAAAAGAGGGAAATGAATGCAAAAATAAATGCGTAAAAAATTTTTCGACATCCAAAAATCAACCCTGATGGGCGTTATTAAGTAATAAAGACTTTTTATAAATACAAGCGGGGCTCTATTTAAATCTCGGGTGAAAGTATTATTTTTTTAGGGTCTGTCACTATAATGATAATGATGACGAGTTTTTTTTTTATCCCTGTGTATGCTTCACTATACATATGTACGTGGTGATGGATTGTCGTCGAATTATTTTTCGGCAATAATTATCCTGGCAAAAAAAAAAAAAAAAATTATGTGCGACGATAGCGAGAAACGAGTTTAAATATATATGTTGATGTGTGATTTGGGTCGCACGAATATAATATTATTATTATATGCGGCTTTCGGTTTATATATATTTATATATATAACCCTTTTTGCGTCAAGTCACGCATGTGGCTTTCTGTTTTAACAGCTTTACTTTTTTGGGATTTAATGATTTGGTCGATCATGCAATTTTTCCTTTAATATCGTTTTACTCTTTCGTGATGATTATTTCTTTATTTTTGGATTTTTTGAATTATTTTTAAATATACGCGTCTTTTTATTTGTTTATTTGAATCGAATTTATCTTTCTTTAGTGTCGAAGAAAAATTTAAACGAAGCTATGATACATAGTTGATCATCTAGTTTATCTCGTTTGTGAGAGAACTTTCATGCTATCTAGGCGGAAAGATGAGGAACTATAATGGCGCGAAATTCAAATTTGAATTCAAAAATTAAAGAACTAGGAAAAGTTTATTCAACTAAAATAACTGTTTATTAAATAAAAAATTGTCCTTTTTTAAATAAATATAAATATAAATAAAATATAAATTTTTCAAATAAATACTTTCTATTTAAATCGGGTAAATTATAATTATAATTAAAATTAAAATTAAAATTAAAATTAAAATATTAAAGGTGAAAGAATCACTGTCTTCAATTATTATTAAAATTAATTACATATAATTAAATTTCAAGAAATTTTTATTGAAAATTAACTCACCAGTTTCTATAATTAGAGCTCATGTATATGAATCGATGGACTCACCTGAAACAAATTTAAGAATTCTCATGTTTAAAAATTAAAAGTGATTGAAATTTTGATAATTTATATTAATTATTATTTAGAACGACAGCTATTTTTGTGCGAAAAATATATTTCGAACTTATTATTCTTATTTTCGAAATGTAAATTTAAAAAATTGGATTAGTATATTGAATATTTATTGTTTGCTTCGATAACACAAAATAAAAATTGAATTTTTCATTTATAGAATTAACGCAAGAAAAAAAGAATCAAGACATCTTAACTAATAAAGCAGCGTCTTAAATCAGATAAAGCTTGATTCAAGAAACAAGATACGAGAGAATCAAAGGTGGATAATATGTGAGTGGGTTTTATTGTCTCATATCGTTCGCCACAAGACTTACGAACCCACAGCGAGATAAGGACTGACTCTTAGATCCTCTAATTAGGATTGTAGTCCTCGGCATTTAAAAATTAAATAAAATATAAATTGAATAAGAAAAATAAAAATTAAATGAAAAAATTAAAATAAATAAAAAAATAGAAATTAAATAAAAAATTTGTAATTTTAGAAAACAAATTTTTCAATAATAAAGAAAAGAAAGAAGTGAAGAGCCAAATTAGAAATTAGTGGAAAAAGAAAGAAAAGATAAAAGTAGAGAACAAAAATTGAAAATTAAGTAAAAAATAAAAAAAAACAAAAAAAAATGGATAAAGAACAAAATACAAAATTAAAAATTAAATAAAAAATACAAAAAAATGTATAAAACAACATTTAAAATTAAATGAATAATATAGAAAAGAAAAAAACAAAAAACAAAAATAAAAACTTAATAAAAAATTAATAAAAAAAGGTAAAATCAAAAATTAAAGTAAAAGTAATGGACAAAATTAAAATTATAAATAGAAAATATAGAAAAGAATTTCGAATGAAAAAAGAAATAAATTAAGAATAAAATTAAAAGTAAACAAAAAATAAAGAAAACAGAAAAATAGATAAAGAACAAAATTAAAAATTAAAGTAAAAATACAGAAAAGAAAAAAGTAAAAAACAAAATTTAAAATTAAATGAATAATAGAGAAAAGACAGAAATAAACTACAAAAGTAAAAAACTAAATAAAAATAAAGAAAACCGAAAAAAGTAGAAAACAAAATTAAAAATAAAAGACCAAAATTAAAAATTAAAGGAAAAATACAGAAAATAAAAAAGTAAAAAACATTTAAAATTAAATGAATAATAGAGAAAATAAAAAAATAAACAACAAAAGTAAAAACTAAATAAAAAATAAAAGAAAACTGAAAAATATATAAAGAACAAGATTAAAAATTAAAGAAAAAATACAGAAAATAAAAAAGTAAAGAAGAAAAAATAAAAAAGTAAAGAAGAAAAAATAAAAATTAAGTGATTAATATAGAAAAGACAAGAATAAGCAACAAAAGTAAAAAACTAAATAAAAAATAAAGAAAACAGAAAAAAGTAGAAAACAAAATTAAAAATAAAAGACCAAAATTAAAAAATAAGTAGAAAATATAGAAAAAAAGTCAAAATAACAGAAATGAAAAAAGAAATAAATTAAGAATAAAATTAAAAGTAAACAATAAATAAAAAAAGAAAAATAGATATAGAACAAAATTAAAAATTAAAGGAAAAATACAGAAAATAAAAAAAATTAAAAAATATTTAAAATTAAATGAATAGTAGAGAAAATAAAAAAATAAACAACAAAAGTAAAAACTAAATAAAAACTAAAAGAAAACAGAAAAATATATAAAGAACAAGATTAAAAATTAAAGAAAAAATACAGAAAATAAAAAAGTAAAGAAGAAAAAATAAAAAAGTAAAGAAGAAAAAATAAAAATTAAGTGATTAATATAGAAAAGACAAGAATAAGCAACAAAAGTAAAAAATTAAATAAAAAATAAAGAAAACAGAAAAAAGTAGAAAACAAAATGAAAAATAAAAGACAAAATTAAAAAATTAGTAGAAAATATAGAAAAGAAGTCAAAATAAAAGAAATGAAAAAATTAAAGAACAAGATTAAAAATAATGAAAAAATAAAGAAAAGAGATAAAAATAAAACAAAAAAATTGCTTAAAACAATAAATAAATAATTAAAGAAAAAATAGAGAAAATAAAAAAGTAATGAACAAGAAATAAAAATTAAATGATTAATATTGAAATGAAAAAAATAAACAACAAAATTAAAAACTAAATAAAAAATAAAGAAAACAGAAAGAAGGCAAAATACACAATTAAAAATTAAAGAAAATAGTGATGGACAAAATTAAGAAAATAAGTAAAAAGTAAAGAAAATAGTAAAAATAAAAAAAATAAATAAAATAAGGAATAAGATTAAAAATAAAGAAAAAATGAAGAAAAGAGATAAAGATAACGCAAAAAATTGAATAAAACAATAAATAAGTAAAGAAAAGTGAAAAATAAAGCAAAAAATAAATAAAGAAAAGTGAAAAATAAAGCAAAAAATTTTAAATTATGGAAAAAATACAGAAAAGAAAAAAGTGAAGAACATTGGATATTAAATAAATAATATTTGTAAATGAAGAAAATAAAAAACTAAATAAAAAATATAGAAAATAGAATAAGGGAAAAATACAAAATTAAAAATAAATAGGAAAAAAATAAAGAACAAATTAAAAAAATAAATAATAAATATAAAAAAGAAGTAATAATAAAGAAGTGAAAAAAATAGGGAGCAAGATTAAAAATAAAGAAAAAATGAAAAATAAAAATAACAAGAAATAATAAAATAAAAAAAAATTCTTACACCTGAGAATCGCCTTCCCTTTCACGCCGTCCCCGGCTAGGTAATTATTTACCACCTGCAGTATATATGTCCCAAAATGAAAATTACTTTCCACTCTTTAATCAATCTGGTCTTCTCGAGCGATAAATTTTACTTGCGTCAAAGTCAATATATAATCGATATCTGATATCCCCCATGGAATAACCAATTGCTGCGCGTATCCCCATATAATAAAACTATACTCTCCCAATCGTATATTTTAATTCCATTTAGGGTACATCTTGAGCACAGTGAAACAACAAGTATTCATTATACACTTAAATCATCAAGTTTTATCAGTTTCTTATCGACCTAATCATCGGTTCCTTTACCTATTAGTGTGTACATATATATTTTCTTGGGGTAATCAATTTAGATTATGGTTTCGTGTATTTCCAATCACGATCAATTTTCATTTATTCAATATAATTAACATTCTGAAATTATTGTTTTTATTTTCTCTTCTAAATTGATGAAGCTTCATTAAAAAATCAAGTCTTCTCTCTAAGTGCTTTTATTTGTCATTTTTTCGAAATCTTTCATTTTTAATTTATAAATCGTTGTCGTCGTCCGTTATACGAATTATTGTGTAATTCTTTCTTTCTCTTTCTTACTTTTGTTAATTTTTATTCTCTTTTAGTTTTCTTATGAATTTTTTTTTAATTAATTTATTTTTTATGTATAATTTTTTAGTCTTTCTGAAAACTCATCAGGGTTCGAAACTCACAAGTATATATTTTTATTTTATTATTTTATTTTATCATTTTTCGATTCCTGTATATTTACTGTTTGTATGTTTATTTAAATTTAAATTATTTACATTTTTTATATTTCTTATATTTATAATTTAATTTATATACCTTTTTTCATTTACACTTTCATTTTTCTTATTTTATTTATTTTTATTTATTTATTTTAACTTTTATTTTATTTTTTATTTAAATTTTTATATTTCTTATATTTATAATTTAATTTATATATCTTTTTTCATTTACACTTTCATTTTTTCTTATTCCTTTTCACTAATTAATTCTACTTCTATTAATTATTTATTTAATTTTTTAGTTTATCAATTTTCTTTACTTACATTTTTATTTGTTTACTTAATTATGTTCTTCATTTTCATACTCTTTTTAGTTGCTATACTCATTATTATAATTTATATAATTAATTTTTCTCTTACTATTATTCTTTATTATTTTCATTAATATTAGTGTTTTTCCTAATATTATTATTATTATTAATAAAATTATATTATTATTATTATCATTATTATTATCATTATTATTATTATTATTATTATTATCATTATAATTATAATTATTATTAACCATTTGTGAATATCTTTTACCAAAAAAATCTGAAGGCGCCGGGAATCGAACGCACTGCCCTAAATTTGTAAGTCGACACATTTACCACGTAGCCAAGGACACACTGATATTATTTCTTCAAATATACTTACTCCATTTGTTTGGAAAATTTAATTACTTAATAAAAATATAATAAATAACTTAACAATTAAGTTAATTGGAAGAAAAATTTGTTGCTAACATTTTTGAATAAAATTTATATTTACACGAAATAGAAAAAAAGTATTATAATACAAAAAAATTTTTTTTTTAAATATCTTGAGAAATACACATCATCGCGCGCGTTTATACTGTAAATGATTACCGCGACTGGTTTTTCTTGTCAGTTGAGTTTAATCTTACTTTTAATTAGTTAGCACATTATCGTCACTATCGCATCATCATTATTCACCTCATCTTCGTATGTCACCATTAATCTCCTTAATTAAAGATAAAGACCCATGGCTACATCGCGGTAATATTGCCTCTGAATTATCATCATAATGACTAAATTTCACCTGCAAAACTCGTATTTAAAAACATAGTTAGATGTCCTTCATTATATTTTAACTGAAGATTTATTTTGTTTTTTAATAAAAAAAATTGTTCGTTTTCATTTTAGTTAGAAATTGTTTTAAAAAATTATTTTAAAATTGACCTTATTTTGACCTAAAATAGGTCCTAACTTTCAGCGTGTCTGTAAAATAGTCTCCAGTAAAATTTATTAAAATTAAAAATAAAATATTTAAGTAAATAAATTATTAATTGTAATTTTAATTGAATTGCACTGGTTAATTAATAATTAATTCATGAAAGTAATTGTTTATTTATCTTTTGACCTGTAAATTTAAATATTAGACCAATAATAATGGCAGCAATCGGTATTTCAAGTCCTGATTTTTATACAGCGTTCAATCAGTTCAACTGTGAGAGTGTTTTTCGTCATCTAACGGACACTTTTTAAATTATTTTGGCGCGAAATTCAAATTTCATAAAGTGAGTTATTAATTCTGGTTATTATATTCGCCTATGAAATAGACTATAATAATTGTGTCATATTTCTCTCTTAATAAAGTAACTGAAAAAACGAAGAAAATAATAAAAGTAATATAATTATAAAATAATAATTAAGTAATTAATTACTCTTTTGTTTTTTTCTTTAAAAAAATTTTGTTTTGACAAATTGAAAATATGCAGGTATTTTTTATGATTTATACTAAAATAATATTAGAAATTAGAAAATTTAAAAAAATATTAATTAACAAATGAAATAATTACCCACTTTGTTTGTTATATGCTTTTTTATAACAAATTTCGTTTGACTGATCTAAATTATTGCAAATTTTTTTTCTTGTTTATTTATAAAAAAACGAAAAATTGTTAAAAAATTATTATTAAGAAATTGTAAATAAATACCCATTTTATGCATAATTTTTATTTGTCAATAACAATATTGTTCACAAATTCATTCTTTTATTTTGGGAAAAAAAAATTATACATATTCCCGTTGTTTATAATATTTTTGTAGAAAATTGTAAATTTCATAAGGAAATATTTTACATTATTTCAATTTTTAAATTACAATTGTTTTAATAAAATTCAAAGTTTCTTTTTTTAAATAAACGAAACAAATGTTTATAAATTCTATTTGTCAATTACAAATTTTCATTGAAAATGCAAATTTTCGAAATTTTTAGCAAATAAAGGAAAAAATCTTACGTTACAATTTTTCGAATTTCGTTAATTGTAAAATTTTTCAAAAAAATCAATAATATCTTTTTTATAAATAAATATTTAATTATAGTTATTTTTCCACAAGAATTAAGACGTTTAAAAATTCCAAATTCAAACCTTTTTGAAATTAAACAACTTATAAAAGTATTTTGCTATAAATAATGAAGAAATTGATTGCTCCAAGTCGAAGGTTCGGAGTGATCGATTTTTTTATGTTTTATAATAATTTATAATAAATTAAAATTTATGAAAATAATGAAATCAATGCGAAGAAATTTATAACAAAAAAATTGAAAATAATTGAATTCCTGTGAAATTTAAAAAATTTTTGACAATAATTACATGTTTGTCTACGATTTTATTAAGTTTTTTTTAACTAATTGAATTTTTCTCGTAAATTTTATTGAAATTGTATAGATATAGAAAATAATTCAAATTAGAACAAGAATTTGTATGTCACTTTTGAAAATAATTGAAATTAGAACTAGAATTTTTATGTCATTTTTGAAAATAATTGAACTTTGAAAAAAATTTTTGTTATTTACAAAGATAATTGCGATTTTGACCAAAATTTTTTTAAAACTCTAAACATAATTAAATTTTATGAGAAGAATTTTATTACTTTTGAAATTGAATTTCAGCCAACAAATTATTTGCAATTTTTCCAAAATTAAATTATTTTAGTGTTTTTAACAAAAATTTGAATTTAAAATTTCTAAATTATATTATTTTTAAAAATTGATAATTTTATTAAAAAAAATGAAGTATTTTTAAATTTTTTAAACTTCTATTTTTAAAATTCTATGGTATGGAATTTTTTATATTATTTTTTCCAGTGAATTTATTTTAAGAGCAATGTAGCACAATTTATTGTGCACTGCGATAGAATAATAAAATTATAGATGATCTCTCAACCAATTCATTCATTGTATTAAATTTGAATTTCGCGCCAAAATAATTCAGAAAGTGTCCGTTAGGTGACAAAAAACTCTCTCACAGTAGAGTTAAATTAAATTTACCTTATCATTTTATATAATTGATACAAAAAATTTATTTTATATAATTACTATATTATTTAGTTATTATATTAATATATTACTAGCCATAATTCGCGCGGACACTTTCTAAATTATTTTGGCGCGGAATTCAAATTTAATACAACGAAATAATTGTTTAAAAGCTCACCTACAATTTTAATATTCAATCTCAGTGCCTATAAATTTATTTCCATTGCTAAAATAAATAAAATAAATAAAATAAATAAAATAAATAAAATAAATAAAATAAATAAAATAAATAAAATAAATAAAATAAATAAAATAAATAAAATAAATAAAATAAATAAAATAAATAAAATAAATAAAATAAATAAAATAAATAAAATAAATAAAATAAATAAAATAAATAAAAAATCTAAAATAAATAAAATAATAAAAAATCTAAAATAAATTCACTGGAAGAAATAAAAAAAAAATCCCACACCATATAATTTTAAAAATAGCAAAATTTTTGTTCGCCAAAATAGATCCATTTCGTTTTGTATTTATACATTCTCACAGTGGGAATGAATCAGGAACTAATTATATAATTCATAGAAGTCGTGTTGCGGTCCCGAAACGAAAAAAAGAAGAAGAAGAAGAAGGAGAATAAAAGAAAAAGATTAACAAGTGGCCATCGAGGCGTTAAGCAATCCGGATTCTGGGGGCCCGAGGACAGCACACGAGCAGCACACTCCGTGAACGAGTGTATATATAAGCATATTGGCTCATCGGTTGCCAAAAAAAAAAATAAAAGAAAAAAAATACAATTCAACTCTATTGTACGCCTATATGTATTCTCCCTCTCTCAAAAAATATAATAAGGCCCCCTCCCCTCCAATCTCATGGTGGGGCACCTATTTATCGACACCCACTAGAATAGCACAAGAGAAAAAGAGAGAGAAAAAAAGAAGGTGATCCCCGACGGGTGTCTGACACACTTGCATGATTTTTTTTTCTTTTCTTTTTTTTTTTTGCTCTATATGTATATAAATGGGGTGGGCCTTATTTAAGGGCCTTACCATCAAACACGGGAAGATTCTCGTCGGTAGGTTCCCACGACATGGTACACCACCTGTGCTACCGGCCAACCCTAGTAGGACCCCAGAGAGTAAAAAAGAGGTGGGGGGTGAAACGGACCCAAAACACTCGGATCTTTCGAGAGACGTGTGTGTGTGTAAGATGAAAGAGCAAGGGAGAAAGAGAAAACTTTGCTTTTTCAGAGAAAAAAAAAAAAGAAAAACCGTCATTATTATAGCGGGGTGTTAAAAGTTACAATGTTACGATCTTTTATTAGTTATATTATTGCTTTTCTAATATATACACAGAATTCTATTTTGAAAATGAGATGAGAACATTTTCGTCTATTTTACGAACATAAAGAAAAAAAAGAAAGAAAGAAAGGATAGAGCAAACTTTAATGGATTTAGGAAACGTTCCCAATGCTCTATTATGGATGTGCCTTAATAGTAATTAGGAGAGGGCAAGAAACCGCCTTTTTGGTTCGTTTCATATATAATGGGATATAATTGACAAGAGAAATGACCAAGGAAGGGAAATTATGTTTTCAACTTGGGAAAATGATTCCTTTTTCTCTAAAAATGACCCTTCGTTTGGAATGACCCTTTTTATAAACTAGGATCATCTTTAATATGTGAATTATTATAACCCCGCTTCTCTCTCTTTTTCCCTTTTCTTCTTTTAAAGAAACTTCCTGTATTTAAAATATTATTTAAGTAAATTATTATTCATGAAAATCATTTTTAAAAAAATAATATCTATTAACGACTCAATACTCTCAAAATCTGATTTAGTAGAATTCTACTAAGAATTAGTAAAATTTTACTAATTTTTAGTAGTTTTCATGAACCATTTTTCACCTTTTTAATTAGTAGAATATTACTATGTTTTAGTAAAATTCTACTAATGTTTTAGTAGAATTCTACTAATTGAAAGTCACTTTTTCACTAAATGAATTAGTGAAACTGCTTTATTATAAATAAAAAAAATATAAAATTTAAAAAAAAAATAAAATAAAAAATAAAATAAATAAAATAAAAAAATAAAATAAAATATAAATATAAA
Source organism: Leptopilina drosophilae (assembly GCA_032873175.1). NCBI lineage: Eukaryota > Metazoa > Arthropoda > Insecta > Hymenoptera > Figitidae > Leptopilina > Leptopilina drosophilae. The sequence goes on along the minus strand of CM065480.1, from coordinate 45,838,737 downwards.
AAAAAAATAAATAATAATAATTAAAATTTTTTTATTAATAAAACAGTTCTACTAATTGTTAGTAGAATTCTACTAATCAATTAGTAACGTTCTACTAACAATTAGTAAAATTTTACCAATTGTTAGTAGAATTTTTACTAAATCATTTAATCATTTTTATCATTATTTAATCATTTATTTTAATCATTTTTTTAGTGGACGACTTTTCACCATTTCATTAGTAACTTTCTACTAATTCAGATTTAGAGAGTATAAGTAATATTAAAAAATTAATATTAAATTTTGTAAAACTATTTTATAAAATTACGAATAAAAGTATTTTCAATTTGAAAAATATAATGTACATAATGGAAAATCATTGAATTCTTGCAAAAGAATTTTTTTGAAATAATTTGTGAATAATTGAATTTCTTCGATTTTTTAGGAAAATAATAGAATTCTATTGAGGAATTTTGTTTAAATTTTAAAAAAATCAAAATATATTTCTGTAGAAAGAATTTCTTTGAATTTCCCTTTTTTTAATAATGGACTTTCTTTGACAATTTTTATTACAACGTTTTGATAATAATTGAATTTTATGAACGATTCCTTTCAAGTTTTTAAAATAATCGTGTTTGTTAATGAGTGAAAAGGAACATTTAATTATTGTTTTTTATTATCTACATCTACTGAAATTTTTTAATAACAACTTAGAAAAAAATTATTTCGTGAGATTGTATTTTAAAAGTAATTGAATTTTTGCATATAATCTGACTATTTATAAATAAAATTGAATTGTTTGGAAGAATTTATTAAAATTTTAAAGAATAATTGAATTCTTTCGTGAAATTTTATTCTAATTTTTTTTAATTACTTGTATGTTTGGAAACAATTTTATTTTTTAATTTATAAAAATAATTGAATTCTTTTGAAGAATTTTATTATTTAGGAAAATAATAGAATTCTATTGAAGAATTTTGTTGAAATTTTAAAAAATTCGATATATATTTCTTTATGAAGAATTTCTTTGAATTTCCCTTTTTTTAATAATGGACTTTCTTTGACAATTTTTATTACAACGTTTTGATAATAATTGAATTTTATGAACAATTTCTTTCAAGTTTTTAAAATAATCGTGTTTCTTAATAATTGAAATGGAACATTTATAATTATTGATTTTTATTAACATTATAGAAAATAATTAAATTATGTTAAAATTGTTTATAAGGATTAAGAAAAGATTTTTTTCGTGAAATTGTATTTTAAAAATAATTGAATTTTTGCAAATAATCTTACTATTTATAAATGAAATTGAATTGTTTTAAAGAATGTATTGAAATTTTAAAAAATGATTGAATTCTTTCGGGAAATTTTATTCAAATTTTTTTTAAAGTTAATTGTATGTTTGGGACAAATTTTTTTATTTAATTTATGAAAATATAATTGAATTCTTTTGAAGAATTTTATTATATTTAGGAAGATAATTTAATTTTGCTAAAGAATTTTGGGAAAATTTTTGAAAATCCTATAAATATAATTCTGTTTGAAGAATTTTTTTTGAAGTTTTCTTTCTTTTTAATAATTGACTTTCTTTGACAATTTTTATTTAAAAAATTTTGATAATAATTGAATTTTATGAATATTTTTCTTTCAAGTTTTGAAAACAATCGAGTTTTTTAATAATTAAAAGGAAAGATTTAATTCTTGATTTTTATTAAAAATATAAAAAATAATTTTATTCTATTAACATTTTTTCTACATTAAGGAAAAAATTAGTTTTGTAAAATTTTATTAAGAATGATCGAAATTTTGCACATAATTTTACTATTCATTGAATTTTTTCGAAGAATTTATTAAAATTTTAGAAAATAATTAAACTCTACTAAATTTTTTTTATCCTTTGAAGAATTTTATTATATTTAGGTAATTTATTTCATTTTTTTCTTTTTTTAATAATAAACTTTCTTTGACAATTTTTATTAAAAATTTTGGTAATAATTGAATTTTTTAAACAATTTCTTGCAAGTTTTTAAAATAATCGTATTTGTTTATAAATGAAATGGAACATTTACTTACTGAATTTTATTGAATTTTAAAAAAATTGAATTCGTTAAAAAAATTTTTATAACGAGTTAGAAAAAACAAATGAATTTTTTGGGACATTTTTTAAAAAAATTATTGGATTTTTCCAATTAATTTTACTATTTTAAAGAATGTTACAATTCAAGATAAAATAATTGAATTCTTGCGAAGAATTTCGTAGAAAAATTGGAGAATAATTAATTCTTTAAAAAAATGTTTTTAATTTTGGGAAGTAATTGAATTATGATGACGAATTTGGTTAAAATTTTTAAAAGTTATAAATTACATTCTTTTTGCAAAATTACTTTGATTTTTTTAGTACTGGAGTTTCTTTAACAATTTTAATTTAACTTTTTGAAAATAAATTGAATTTCTGGTTGTTAATAATTGAAATTGGATATTTAACAATCAAATTATTTTAAAATTTCAAATGAAAAAATTTAATTCTTTTGAATTTTTTCATAACGATTATGAAAAATAATAAATTCTTTCCTCAAAATTGTATTAAAAATAATTAAATAATTAAAAAAATCTAACAATATTTAAAAAAATAATTGAAATGTTTCGAGGGAGTTATTAAAATTATAGAAAATAATTGGAATTTATTGAAATTTTTTTAAGCGGTTCAGAAAAAAAATTGAATTCTTTCGTGAAATTGTATTAAAAATAATTGAATATTTGCAAATAATTTTACTCTTTATAAATAAAATTTAATTATTTCGAAGTATTTATTAAAGTATTAGAAAATGTATTCGTTCGTGAAATTTTATTAAAATTCTGTTTAAAATAATTGAATGTTTGCGAAAAATTTTAGTATTTATAAAAATAATTGAAATCTATCAAACAAGGTTACAATTCAGGACAAAATAAATAAATTTTTGCGTAGAATTTTGTTGAAAAATTTGATACTACTTAAATTCTTTAAAAAAATTTTATTATTCAGGAAAATAATTGTTTTCTCGGGAAGAATATTGTTAAATTAAAAATTGTAAATAAAACTTTTATTGAAGAATTTCTTTGATTGTTTTCAATTATGAAGTTTCTTTAACAATTTTAATAAAAAAATTTAAAAATTTTTTAATTATGGAGTTTCTTTAACAATTTGAATAAAAAATTTTGAAAATAAATTGAATTTCATAAACAATTTATTTCAAGATTTTTAAATAATAAATTATGTTTGTTAACAATTGAAATTAAACATTTTGATTAATGAATGTTTTTGAAAAATTTTATAACGAATTAAGAAAAAAATTGTATTCTTTCGTGACAGTTATGCTTTTTTTGAATAATTAATTTTTGCAACAAATTTTACTGTTTGTAAATATAAATGAATTTTTGCAACAAATTTTACTGTTTGTAAATAAAATAGAATTTTTGCAACAAATTTTACTGTTTGTAAATATAATTAAATTGTTTCCAAAAATTTATTAAAATTACTGAAAATTATTGAATTCTTTCGTGACATTGTATTAAAAAGAATAAAAAAATTTGCAAATAATTTTACTATTACAAAAGTAATTTTCGCAGAATTTAAAAAAAAATTCTAAAATCAGAATATTCTATAGAGATATAATTTTGTTCTGCAAAGAAGATGAATATAAGCAGAAAAAGAGTAAAATTTCGTTATCCCTTTCCAAGAGAGCAGAGAATTTCCGATTAAAATGCGTGTTTTGCAAAATCTTCCCAGCGCATAATAATTACAAAGTCTTTTCTTTTTTTCCTTCATTTTATTTATAATAATAAATATACCCGACAATGTATATGTGGATTTAAGGAGAAAATTACACATCACCTGTCATCAATATTTTGTATGCGCGCATTTAGGTGCAATTTTTTTCACGCTATATGTATAAAAAAAATTGTGCCGAGAGAAAGAGAGAAAAAGAGTGTTTAGCAAATTCCAAGTAACTTTTCAAATTCCACTTTTGCTAAATCATTTCGAAAAAAAATCTTTTTATTCTCTATATGTCTAGTGAATGCTGGAATTTTTTAAAGTGGACATTCTTGGAATTATTTTGATTACACGTATTTTTCATTTTTTACCGCAAAAAATATTTTCACTCCGATTGATGTTAATTACACTGCTCAATTTTCTACAGTAATTTCGTGAAAAAAATTTTTATTTTGCTCAAAGAAAAATATTGTTATTAAATTAATTAATTTTAATTATTGTTATTAAATTTGTTATTAAATTAAAAAATTGAAAAACAAACATTGAAATTTGTTTTTTAATTGTTTACTGCAAAAAATATTTTCACTTCGATTGATGTTAATTATAACACTGCTCAATTTTCTACATAGATTTCAGGAAAAAAAATCTTTATTTTGCTTAAAAAAAATTGTTTTTATTAAATTAAAAAATTAAAAACAAACATTAAAATTTGTTTTTAATTCGTACTGCAAAAAATATTTTCACTTCGATTGACGTTAATTACACGCTCAATTCTCTACATGAATTTCAGGCAAAAAAATACCTTTATTTTGCTCAAAGAAAAAAATTATTTTTTTAAATTAAAAAATTAAAAAACAAACATTAAAATTTGTTTCTCAATTTTTTATTTAAAATACACTTCTCAGTGAACTAAAACATTCTACAGATTTTTATGATGATTCTACAAAATAACATTTTTTTACAGACGCAAAAAAATATTCACCTGGTACAGCTACAAATTTTGCTAGATTAGTCAAATGTTTAGTTGTTTTAGTTAAGACTTTCGCTATTTTAGCGAAACGTATCGCTGTTCCAGATAAAATTTTTTTTTCGTCCATAAAATCTACAATAAGAAAAATTTTTTAATTCGGTTATAAAATATTTTTAATTCAAACATATTTTTTTGGTTGACTAATTTAAATTTAATTTAATTAATTAATTTAAATTTTAATTAATTAATTTAAATTTTTTTCATTCAAAAATAAGTATTTTTGAATTAAAAAATTTTTTTTCCATTGCAGGTCTATTAATTGTTTATTTATTGTTAACTAAATTGAAGCACAAAGAGCGACTGTTCGACAGGAACTTTTTATGTAATTAGAATAAAAATCACGCGGTGCAACAGTAGAGAGCTCATTCGAATGCGTCTAGGGTTAACATTATTGAATTGTATGCGAGAGAGGAGCGGTTAAACATTAATCAGGAGGAGTGGAAATTATATTTAAAAGAGAGAGGGAGCGTCACGAACAAATGGATTAGAGAATAAAAGAAAAAAAAAGAGAGAGAGAGAGGAAATTATTTTTTTTTTGCAAAAGAAAGTGACAAAAGAGGAAAGAGACATTTATAGCGGAAAGGCACGAGCTGAACATTGCGTCGAGGTTTAATAATTGATGGGCGATGCCACCGCGAACTATGGGAACATGATGGTGTGAAGGCATGTGTTTGCTTTCTCGAGGTCGTTGGAGGACGTGTCGCGTTATGCATCGCTGATAACATTCTCGTTTTACAAAAGGAAATTACCGCCGCAGATTAGCGTGACTAGATTTACTCATTATATTCCGTATATAGCAGACTGTTATTTTTTTACTTGGAATTTCCGTATCGGACAATGGGGACTTTGGGAAAAAAAAGAAACAATTTTGCTTTTAAACTGCAAAACATTTGGTTTGAAATTATTTTTTTTTTTTTTCAAGAACAGGGTTTTTTTTTAGAAAAATCTAATTCCTTTTTCCCTCATTTCCAAATAAAATGTTTATGTTTTTGCAATAACTAAAAATCATCGAGTGATAAAATCGTTATTTAAGTTTTTCAAAATTATTTTCATCAGTTTAATTAATATTAATATTAATAAATAATAATTCATAATATTAATATTAATACTAACAATATTAATATTTTAAGGGCATTTGAACCTTTATGACGTCACAGCATTAAAATATATGCTTTGCATCCATTGTGACGTCATAATGGTTCAAATGCCCTTAATTAATAAATAATAATATTAATAATGATATAATATAATGATGATAATAATAATAATGATGATAATAATAATAATAATAATAACAATAATAATAATAATAATAATAATAATAATAATATAATAATGTATAATAATATTAATATTAATAATATTAATTAATATCAATTAATATTTTCTAGAATTTTCAACTAAAATTCTTCTTTAAATCAATTATTAATCTTCGTATTTCATTTTTTTTTGTTTTTTTTCCTTTAGAAAATATTCCTTGAAAAATCAAAAATATGCAGGCATTTTGCATATAATTTCAAATTATTGAAAAAAAAATTAAATTAAACTTTAAAAAAAATAATTCTTCAAAATTGATAGTTAAAAGTATAGAAGATTCAAATTTTCAAATATTTTAATTTGAAAACTTTTATTAAAATAAATTATTCAATTATTCCTACTGAACAGTAAATAATTCACTGAAGAATTCAATTTTTCTTAAAATTATATTCTCATATCAAAATCTACCAAAGAAAATTTTTATTAAATAATTGAATTCTTTTGATGAATTTTAATCACATTTTTAAGAATAATTACATTTTTCCAAGAATTCCATTAAAAACTGTACTAAAAATTATTAAAACATTGCGATGAGATTTATAATTTATGAAAATAATTGACTTCCTAAAACAAATTTATCGTTTATAAAAATTTATTATAAAATATCTTGTTTATGATATTAATTGAATTATTGCGATAAAATCTATAAAAAATTTTTTATTAATATTGAATTCCTCTGTAATTTGTATTTTATTTATGAAAATAATTAAATGTTTGAGTTCAGTTTTATTAATTTTTTTAAATAATTAAATTCTTTCAGAAAATTCATGAAATAGTAGATATTAAAAATTAAATCAGAAAATGTTTTTAGATTCGAATTTTTGAGAAGAATTTTGATATTTATACATAGTTGAGATTTTTAGGCGAATTTTTTATTAAATTTTGAACACAATTGAACTCTTGTAATACGAATTTTATTAAAACTGAAAATAATTGAATTCTAGTTAAAAACATTTTATAAAATTGCAATTTTGTAAAATGATTTTAACTAAAAATTTTCTAGAAATCCATTATTTTTAATTTTTCGAGGAATTTGTATAAAATTGTATTATTTAAATACAAAAGTTAATTATTCATGAAATAAACGAATGATTTTAAAATTAAATTCTTGTATTGAATTTTATTTTAACAAATTTTTAAATAATTCAGTTCTTTTGATGAATTTTAATCAAATTTTTATGAATAATTCATTTTTCCAAAAATTCCATTACAATTGTACTAAAAATATTTAAAATTCTGCGATGAGCTTTATAATTTATGAAAATAATTGAATTCCTAAAACAAACTTAATATTTATAACAGTAATTGACTTAATAAAAAATGCATTATTTATGAAACTAATTAAATTATTGCGATTTTTAAAAAAATAATTTTATTAATTTAATTTTTCTGCAATTTTTATTTTGTTTATGAAAATAATTAAATGCTTGAGTTCAATTTTATTAATTTTTTAAAAATAATTCAATTCCTTTAGGAAATTTATTAAAATAGCAGATATTAAAAACGAAATGAGGAAATTTTTTGAAAATAATTGAATTTTGGAGACGAATTTTGATATTTATAAAGATTTATAAATAAAGATTTATAAAGATACCTTTTGTAAGAAGAATTTTATTACGATTGAAAATAATTGAATTTCTGCAATTATTCGTAATTTCTCCAAAATTCAATTTTTTTAAATGTTTTTAATTAAAATTTTTCTATAAAGTCATATTTGAAATAATTAATTAAATATATATTGACAAATTGAACAAATTTCAGAAAAGAATTTGAATTGTTAACGAATTTGTAATAATCTAAAATTTTTAATTAAAAATTTCTATTTAAATTCATTGAAAATTTAAATATTATAAAAATTTTAAATTAAAACCTTTTGAAGTTGATTTATTTATAAATATAATAAAGGCATTTCTTTTAAAATTGAATTAATTCTAAAATACTTAAATAAAATTTGTATTAAATAAATTCTATGTAATAATTTTATGAATGTTGTTCAAAAATTAGTTATTTAGAAATAAAATTTTTAAAAAATATTTTTTAAATGATATTATTGTTAGAAATAGAAAAAATTGATGGTTTTGTATTAGAATTCGTCGTGATTTCATAGTTTATGAGGCAAATAATAATAATAAAACAAATATTATAGTTTAAAGCATGAAAAATTTAGATTTGCAAAGATTTTAAGATAAAACCGTTTCAAAATTTAATTATTTCTAAAAATTAATGCCAATAGTGTTTTTTAAATATTCAATTATTATCTAAACCTTCAAATAAAATTATTCATTTTTAAATCAATTTTTTACTAAATAATTCTACGAGAATTCAATAATTTAAATACACAATAAATAATTAATTGAATAATTAAATGTTTTCTAAAATTGTATTAAAAATAATTAAAAATGTAAGATGAATTTTGTTACTAATAAAAATAATTGATTTCTTGAAGATAATTTTATTATTTACGAAACTGAATTATTGCGATAACATTTATAAATAATTTGTAAATATAGTTAAATTCCTGTAAAATTTTTATTATTTATGAAAATAATTAAATGTTGGTGTAGAATTTTATTAAAATTTTTAACCTTAATTACCTTTCTCAAAAATTCGATTAAAATTCGATTAAAATTCGAATTAAATATAATTGAAATTAAAAATTTCTAACTAAATACATTGAAATTAAAAAAAATTCAAATTGAAACTTTTTGATATTATTTAAGTTTCAATAACTAGGAAAGCAGTCATCGCCAGTGTAAATAAATAAGATTACTGCATGAAATTCTAACCTGTCAAAAGAATTTTTGACGTGGGCCTTTTTGAAATATTTGTGTATATTAAAATATATATTTGACGAATTACGTAAGATTAAATTTTGTTTTCAAGACAGAGAAAAAAAAGACTTAAAAAAATTAAGCTGTCTCGTGTTCAGGATTACCAGTTTTTTTCGCTCTTGATGCTTCCTCGAAGAAACGTCATGTTTGATGATTAGGGTATCATAAAAAATTCACGTACAAAAAAAATTTTGGGTAAATGTAATCTATATTAATACATATATATGGACGTATTCATTTAGTTTTATAATTAGTATTCATTGAATTCGCTTCTTCTTCGTTTTTTCGTTATTCTGATAATTCTTTTTTTCTTCTGCCTTTTTTTCGTTCTGTTCTTTTTTTTAACTTTCTGTCTTTTTTCGTTCTGTTTCTTTTTATCTTTCTGTCTTTTTTTTCTTTCTGTTTCTTTTTATCTTTTTGCCTTTTTTTCTTTCTGTTTTTTTCTTTCTATTTTTTTATCTTTCTGTCATTCTTTCTTTATATTTTTTTCTTTCTATTTTTCTTTTTATCTTTCTGCCTCTTTTTCTTTCTGTCTTTCTTTCTTTCTGATGTGATTGATAAAAAAATCTAAAATTCTAAAAATTATTATTTATGTCTGATGAATTTATTAGAAACCTTATTGAAACATCTGCCATGTAAGTTTTCGTAACATCTTTGTTAGAAGCATAATTAAGTCATCAAGTAGCATAAAAAATAAAATAGAGTCTCTATAGAAAATTTGGAATAAGAAACAAATATTTTAGTATCTATACTCCTTGAAGATTATTCTATCCTGCCTTTTTGATTTTATACTTTTGTTGTCAATCTCTTACTTTTTGTATCAATTTGCTACTTTAAAGTTAATACAGAAATGATTGAAATGAAAATAATTATACCTCAGTATTTGTAAATAAAAGTTCTGCAAATTATACCCTCAAGTAATTGTTGAAAAAAACACCCAGTTTTCTTGAAAGCATCAAATTTATTCTGTAACATAAACTATAGATGCTTGTAACCTATACAGAGTGTGTACTTAAAGCTTAGATCAATTTTTAATTTGATCCAAAAATTTGTTGGTATAAATTCGTTGTATGATTTGATTGAGGCAAAAATTAGGTTTACTATTAAGACAAACATTAAGTCAAACATTAAGTCAACTATTAAGTCAACTATTAAGTCGACTATTATTAGAATTATGGGTAAAGTTTAATTAATTTTGATGCATTTCACTTTAATAAACTAACAACTATTAAGTCAAACATAAAGGCAAACATTAATGCAAACATTATATCAAACATTAAGTCAATTATTAAGTCAAACATAAAGGCAAACATTAATGCAAACATTATGTCAAACATTAAGTCAACTATTAAGTCAACTATTATTAGGATTATAGGTAAAGTTTAATTAATTTTGATGTATTTTACTTTAATAAACTAACAACTATTATAAGTCAATCATAAAGGCAAACATTAATGCAAACATTATGTCAAACATTAAGTCAACTATTAAGTCAAACATAAAGGCAAACATTATTGCAAACATTATGTCAAACATTAAGTCAACTATTAAGTCAACTATTATTAGGATTATGGGTAAAATTTAATTAATTTTTATGCATTTCACTTTAATAAACTAACAACTATTATGTCAAACATTAATGCAAACATTATGTCAAACATTAATGCAAAAATTATGTCAAACATTAATGCAAACATTATATCAAACATTAAGTCAACTATTAAGTCAAACATAAAGGCAAACATTAATGCAAACATTATATCAAACATTAAGTCAAACATAAAGGCAAACATTATGTCAAACATTAAGTCAACTATTAAGTCAACTATTATTAGGAATATAGGTAAAGTTTAATTAATTTTGATGCATTTTACTTTAATAAACTAACAACTATTATAAGTCAATCATAAAGGCAAACATTAATGCAAACATTATATCAAACATTATGTCAAACATTAATGCAAAAATTATGTCAAACATTAATGCAAACATTAAGTCAACTATTAGGTCAACTATTAAGTCAAACATTAAGTCAACTATTAAGTCACCAGTAGCAAAAAATTATTTCCCAAAAACTTTCCTTTGCAACAATGACACATTCTGCAAAAGAGTGAATCAAAAATTTAAACTTCACCGCAGAGTAAAAATAAAATTATTTATACAACTGAAGTAAAGCATTTTCGCGCAGGTAAATTTCGCAACAAAGTTAAAGAGATTATTATTCGAGATAAGTAAAGTGCGCTCCTCATAAGAAGCTTATCTCCAACGATGGTGAGTGCTTCCGATCGAGTCGATCAGGATCACGTGCAAAAATGATCATCTCGAAACGCTTATCTTGCGGGCTCGTTATTTAGAGACGTTTAAAAGAGAGTGCCGAGTAAAAAAAAATGAGAGCGGGAGGAGAGAGAGAAAGAGAAAAAGAAGAAACAGAAAGAGGCAGAAAATTGTGCATGTGTAATATTATGTGTGTGCTCGAATGTTTTGCGAAAACGAGCATAAGAAAACGAAGAACAAGCTTCTTCTCTCGATATCTGTGATTCGCATACAAACGATCAAGAATTCCTGTCCGTCGCTTTAATGAGAGACCATTTTGATTGCGACGAGTTCGAATACTCGCCCCGTAATCCTTGTAGGTTATCACAACGGGACTCCCGGCTTTCATGTGATGCTGTGTTATGTACATTTTATATGTATATACTGCTAACCAACCAATGATCTTGATCATCATCATCATCATCATCATCAAGGTCCAAAGAGAACTTCTTTTACGCACCTGTCACCTGCTCCTGCGAAAAAACCGCAAAAAACACTTCCGACCACAAAGTGCATGGAGCACCGTTACATCTTCGCGGGTTGCACCCATAAACACGTCTCCATATTTGGCTCCAATCTTTGCCAAATTTTCAGTCTTCACTTCCTCATGTTTGAAGAAACGAACATTTATACACACACGTGCGTTCTTTGCCATCTGGCGGAGAATAACATTTTTCAACAAAATAATTATTATCTTTCGAAAGGAATTAAGATTTTCAAAAATTACATTATAATACAGTGTAAGAAAATATTATTACTATAACTTGTTCACCATTATTTTCATGATTTCAATTATTATTAGATGTTAACTTCGTGTTTTATTCTTTTATTCAGTTCGTCCACACTTTGAAGTTAGTTTTTGTGTACACTGAAAAAAAAAATTATTTGATTCAAATAACCGATTATTTGTCTATAATCAAATAAATATTTACTTGAATCAAATAATTTTTATTTCCATTAAATAAATTGTATTTGAATCAAATATTTCAGTATTTGAATAAAATATTTCAGTATTTGAATCAAATATTTCAGTATTTGAAGCAAATACTAATTAATTGATTCAAATATAAAAATTATTTGATTCAAGTAAATATTTATTTGATTATAGACAAATAATCGGTTTATTTGAATCAAATAAATTTTTTTTTTAGTGTAGGTTTTTGTTTTTTTTTCTTTTAGAAAATATTGCTTTGACAAATCAAAAAAATGCAGGTATTTTTCATGATTTATAATAAAATAATATTTGTAATTTGAAACATTCGAAAAATTCTGATTAAAAAATAAATTTTGTTTTTTATCCTTTTTTTGGGAAAACAAATTTCGTTTGACTGGCCTAAATAATGCAGTTTTCTTTTAATTTATTTAAAATATTTTAAAATTGTTTATTGTTTGCGAAAATTATGATTAAGAAATAGAAAAAAATATCCATTTTGTGCATAATTTTTATGCCTAAATAACAATATTGTTCATAAATTAATTCTATGCTTTAAAGAAGAAAAAAATTACATATTCTCGTTTCTTAATATTTTAGTAGAAAATTGAGCGGCTGGATTCCATAAGGGCATGTAAATTTTTCTCGGCCGAAATCAAAGTCCCCTGGACATTTAAAATCCAACTTCTGAATTAAAATGTTTAAAATATATATAGTATATAAAATATAAGGATACATATAATTTAAACATTTAAATTCAGAAGTTGAATTTTGAGTTTCCAGGGGTCTTCGATTTCGGCCGAGAAAAATTTACATGCCCTTATGGAATCCAGCCGCTCAATTCTCAATTTTCATAAGTATTTACTTATGAAAATTGAGAATTTTCTACTAAAATATTATGAAACGAGAATGTGTAATTTTTTTGCAAATGATTTCATTTGCATCATTTCTATTTCTCATTTGGAATTGCTTTAATAAAATTAAAAAAATATTTTAAAATAAAGGAAAAACCGTTTATAAATTCTATTTGTCAATTGTAAATTTCTTAATTGATATTGATATTGGAAATTTTTAAATTTGTAGAAAATAAATAAAAAAATGTTACTCAAAACCGTGTTGTGATACATTTTTTAAACAAATTTCTTTAATTGTAAAAATGTTCAAAAACATCAATAACTTCTTTTTTTAAAAAATATTTATTTATTATTTTTCCACTAGAATTAAGATTTTTCAAAATATTCAAATTCAAACCTTTTGGAAATTAAAAAAACTTATAAAGATATTTTTATTTTATATTAAGAATATTATTACTGTAACTTTCTTAAAAATTACTTTATCATTTCAATTCAATTATTACTTTCTAGAATTTTTAACTAAAATTCTTCTCTAAGCCAACATTTATAAAATATATTTTAAAAAGTTCTTTGAGAATTTGCAATTGAATTAATTTAGAAACATTCCCCTGAAATAATGTGGAAAAATACTAAAAATTTGGAAAAAAATTCTCTTGAACGTTTAGAGAAATTCCCACATATGAAAAAATTTCTGTGTAAGTTCGCTGAAAAAAATGTATATTAAATTTTGTAAAAGTATTTTACTTTTACAAAATTTTACATCATTTAGTATACATTTTCTTTCAGTGTTTAAATTATTTAAAACAATAAAATTAAACTTTAAAAAAAAATTAATTCTTCATAATTTCCAGTTAAAAGTATGGAAAATTCAAATAATCAAATATTTTAATTTGAAATCTTTTCAAAATAAATTATTCAATTATTGCAATACAATAGTAAATAACTTACTGAAGAATTGAATGTTTCAGAAAATTTAATTCTTGTAGAGAATTTTGCAAACAAAATTTTTATTAAATAATTACATTCTATTGACAAATTTTGATAAAATTTTTAACAGACATTACATTTTTCGAAGAATTTGTATAAAATTAAATTATTTAAATACAAAAGTCAATAATTTATTAAGAAATTGAATGATTTTTAAGATTTAATTCTAGTATTGAATTTTATTAACAAATTTTTGAGTAATTGCATTCTTTTGACGAATATCAATAAAACTTTTAAGAAAATTTACATTTTTCCAAGAATTCAATTAAAAAACAGGCACTAAAAATAATTAAAATTCTGCAATGAAATTTATAATTTATATGAATATAATTGAATTCCTAAAACAAATGTATTATTTTTAAAAATTTATTTAAAAAATGCCTTGTTTATGAAATTGAATGAATTAATTACAATGAAATTTATGAAAAAATTTTATTAATTGAATTTCTCTACAATTTGTATTTTATTTATGAAAAAAATTAAATATTAGAGTTCAGTTTTATTAATTTTTTTAAATAATTAAATTCTTTCAGAAAATTCATGAAATAGTAGATATTAAAAATTAAATCAGAAAATGTTTTTAGATTCGAATTTTTGAGAAGAATTTTGATATTTATACATAGTTGAGATTTTTAGGCGAATTTTTTATTAAATTTGAACACAACTGAACTTTTGTAAGACGAATTTTATTAAAACTGAAAATAATTGAATTTTAGTTAAAAACATTTAACAAAATTGCAATTTTGTAAAATGATTTTAACTAAAATTTTTCTATAAATCCATTATTTTTAATTTTTCGAGGAATTTGTATAAAATTGTATTATTTAAATACAAAAGTTAGTTATTCATGAAATAAACGAATGATTTTAAAATTAAATTCTTGTATTGAATTTTATTTTAACAAATTTTTAAATAATTGAGTTCTTTTGATGGATTTTAATCAAATTTTTATGAATAATTCATTTTTCCAAAGATTCCATTAAAAAAAATTCATTTATTTAAAATTTTATTTAAAATTCATTTATATATGAAAATAATTAAATGTTTGAGTTCAATTTTATTAATTTTTTCAAAAAATTAAATTCTTTAAGAAAATTCATTAAAATAGTAGATATATAAAAATAAAATGAGTTTATTTTTTAAAATTGAATTTTGGAGAAGAATTTTGATATTTATATCGGTAGTTGTGATTTTTACGCGAATTTTTTATTAAATTTTGAAAAAAAAATTTTGAACTTTTGTAAGACGAATTTTATGACAACTGAAAATAACTGAATTTCTTCACTCATTTGTAAATACTCCAAAATGCAATTTTGTAAAATGTTTTTAACAAAAATTTTTCTATAAATCCATTATTTTAATAATTAATTAAATATATACAGAATTTTATTAACAAATTTTTAAATAATTGAATTCTTTTCATGGATATTAATCACATTTTGAAAAATAATTACTTTTTTCTAAGAATGACTTTAAAACAGTACTAAAAATAATTAAAATTCTTCGACGAGATTTATAATTAATGAAAATAACTGAATTCCTAAAACAAATGTATTATTTTTCAAAACTTATTTAAAAAATGCATTATTTATGAATGTTCAATTTTATTAATTTTTTAAAAATAATTAAATTCTTTTGGGAAATTTATTAAAATAGTAGATATTGAAAATTATATGAGGAAATTTTTTGAATAATAATAATAATAATAATAATAATAATAATAAAAATAATAATAATAATAATATACAATTAATTAATATGATTAAAAAAGTATTGTATAAATTTCTATTAATATTAATTGTAATTTATGTGGCGAAAAATTAAAAAAATTAAATTAATTCATTAATATGAAGAAAACAAATTTAATTAACCCCTAAAAAAATAATTTTTCAAATTTCTACCTAATATTTACAAACAATTAGTCAGTTATAACTAATTGAGACTGTCTAACGAGACAGAAATAAACTGTTCATTTCTTCATACGAATCCTGCAAAAGTAGTGGTTAACGAGATCCTCACTGTGATTTATAATACTTCTCAGTTGAGTAAAAGCCCCTCAAAAAAAAAGAAGCGCGAACAATTATATTCATTATCAAGAGTTTGAAAATAAAAAAAAGAACAAAAATTCATTCCTCGCTTAAATAAAGTGATGAAAGATTCTAATTTTCAAAGTACAGAGGAGGAAAGTAAAAAAAAAGTTCCTGCCAGCGACCCTGACTATATATATTGTACAGCCGTTGAATCAACAAATGTTTTCTTCTTCAGTCAACATTGCTTTTTGTTTCTCTTTCTTTTTGCTTGTTACAGTGGAAAACGCGCATTATTCACGGTGTAAAATTCTCACAGAGTCTCTCGAATCTTTTTGATACCGTCATGACTCGTCTTGTACACACATAGTGTGTTTGCCTTTTCTTGTCGGTAAAAACCCACACCGATTAATTGAACAAGTTGGCAAAAGAGAAAAAAAAAATTCTTTGCTACTCCAAAGTCATGTTTCGGGTAAAGAAATTGAACCTTTTTTTACGGAGAGGAGGGGGAATAATTTTTACCTTCGACCATTAACTTCGCGGCGGTCATTTCCGCAGGAAGTTAATCATCTTGAGATCAAAAAATTTTTTTTATCATCTTCAAGTGAATTTCTTTTTTATGAAACTAATATCTTACACTTTAGTATAATTATGCAAAAAATGATTGTAACAAAAAGAGAGAAATAAAAATTTATGAAAATTACGAAATTTCGTGTATTAACTCCAGACTTCGCATGGAGCAAAAAAAAAATTCTTTTTCGAAAGTATAATTGACTGCAGTCAATTTTTTTTCAGAGAATAACATATTCGCATAAATGAATTTTTTTCCCCTATTTTTAAATGGAAGGGAGAAATTTATCTGATCTACTGATGGAGGAATTCGAAAAAGAATAAATTCTGAAATTTTTAATTTAGATTCAAGAGTTGAGAAAAAAAAATCATTGAAGGAAATAAAGTATCTATTTGCACAGTGCTTGAAGTATTAAAATATCGAATGTGTATGTAAACTAGAGAATAGATTTTATGCTCTTGACTCGTAAAATATACTGCTTCAGCAATTTTCAATTATTCAAATTTAAAATTCAAATATTTTAACGAAGCTTGTTCGTTACTTTCAATTGAATAATTGAATAGTTAATAGTAAATAGTAATAATAGTTGAATAGTTAATAAAACAATTTAATTTTATTACTAACGTATTTATATTAATATCATACAGTTAATACAAATTCGTTAACAATTCAAATTCTTTTCTGAAATTAGTTAAATTTGTCAATATAAATTTAATTAATTATTAAAAATAATGGATTTATATAGAAAAATTTTAGTTAAAAATATTTTACAAAATTGCCTTTTGGAGAAGTTACGAATGATTAAAGAAATTCAATTATTTTCAGTTGTAATAAAATTCTTCTTACAAAAGTTCAATTGTATTCGAAATTTAATAAAAAATTCGCGTAAAAATCATAACTATATATAAATTTCAAAATTCTTCTCCAAAATTAAATTTAAAAAAGATTTCCTCGTTTAATTTTTAATCTCTACTATTTTAATGAATTCTCTGAAAAAATTTAGTTAATTTTAAAAAATTTATAAAATTGAACTCAAGCATTTAATTATTTTCATCAATAAAATACAAATTGCAGAGGAAATCAATTTATAACATTTTTTTTAGGTTTCATCGCAATAATTCAATTAATTTTATATACAAGGCATTTTTTAATAAATTTTTATAAATGATAAATTTGTTTCAGGAATTCAATTGTTTTCATAAATTATAAACCTCATAGCAGAATTTAAATTATTTTTAGTAGTTTTAATGGCATTCTTAGAAAAATGTTATTATTAAAAAAAATAAAAATCTTAAAAATCATTCAATTACTTGATAAATTATTAATTTTTGTATTTAAATAATATAATTTTATTAGAATTCTTGGAAAAATGAAATGATTCTTAAAAATTTTATTAAAATTCGTCAAAAGAATGTAAAAATGTAACAAAAATGTTGTTTGCAAAATTTGTTTATAAAAATTCAATTTTATGAAACATTCAATTCCTCAATAAATTATTTACTGTTGTATTGAAATAATTGAATAATTTATTTTGAAAAGGTTTCAAATTAAAATATTTGATTATTTGAATTTTCTATACTTTTAACTGGAAATTGTGAAGAATTATTTTTTTTAAAGTTTAATTTAATTGTTTAAAATAATTTGAATACTGAAAAATTGAAATTTTTATATAAAAAATTCTAAACTTTGCAAAAATTTTTGTGAAATTTATAAAATTATACTAAAATTGAATAAAAATTCTTGATATTTGATATAATTATACTAAATTTCACAATTTTTTTTTCAAGTTTAGTATTTTTTATATGAAAAATTCGGTTTGTTGTACTTTTCCCCCAAATTGCAAAATACTTTTACTAAAACTTAATATAATTTTTTTTTCAGTCCGAACTTACACGGAAATTTTTTCGTATGTGGGAATTTGTCTACACGTTTCAGAAAGTTTTTCCAAACTTTTATTATTTTTCAACATTATTTCAGGGGAATGTATCTAAATTAATTCAATTGCAAATTCATTCAAAGAACTTTTAAAAAAAAATGTTTTATAAAAGTTGATTTAGAGAAGAATTTTCGTTAGCAATTCTAGAAAGTAATAATTCAATTGAAATGATGAAACTAATTTTTAAAAAAGTTACAGTAACAATATTTTTAAATAAAATAAAAATACCTTTAGAAGTTGTGTAATTTCAATAAGCTTTGAATTTGAATGTATTGAGAAATTTTAATTCTTGTGGAAAAATAATAATTAAATATATTTATTATTTAAAAAAGAAGTTATTAATGGTTTCGAATAATTTAACGATTAAAAAATAAAATTTATTTGTTAACCACAATTTTTTAAATATTTTTAAATTACAAATATTATTTTATTATAAATCGTGAAAAAAACCTGCATATTTTTGATTTGACAAGCAATATTTTCTAAAGGAAAAAAAAACAAAAGCATACAAAAGAACTTACTTTAAAGTGTGGACAGACAGAATGAAATACAAATATTATTATGATTAATAATAATTTATTAATAATAATAATTTATTAATTCTAAGTCTTTCGATTTTATTAAAAAGTGTGAAAAGTCCTTAAGTATAATAAATTAAAAATTAGTGTAAATAAATAAATTTATTTAATTAATTGATTTATTTAATTTATTTAATTAAAAATTAATGAAAATAAATAAATTCATTTAATTAATTGATTTATTTAATTTATTATACTTAAGAACTTTTTACGCTTTTTAATAAAATCGAAAGACTTAGAATTAATTAATAATTCGTCTATTTAACTAAAGGGGAACTCCTCACTAATTCAAATTTAGACAAAGTACACGTTGAGAAGCGTCTTTAAAGTTTTCTCCACAGGCCTATAATAGATATTTAAACTCGCGTGCTCCGTGATTGGCATCGTCGAGTGTAATGACAATAATAATGATAATATTCAAATAAGTATGGTACGCCACGTGACAGTAAATCAATTCTCAATTCACGGCCTCCAACGACCTTCTGCACCAGTTTCATTTTTTTTCTTTTCTTCTCTTTTTTTTTTTCTTTTTCTCTCAGCAGCGAACAACAGGTGCCCCCTGTGCGCAAATGCGAGCACACACTCTTTCAAACGTCATTCGTTTATTTTTATGGGGCCATTCACATCTTGCTTGGTTGCACGTTAGAGAATGGTTCACACGAGGCACCTCTTGTGTGACGGAAGTAGTCCATTTATTGAATCAATTCGGCAGACATGCACCAATCACTCCCTGGAGAATTGCCACTGCGTATAGAGCAAGTGCGCGCGCTTTAAAACAAACGCTTTTCACTATTAATAGCGTTTAAAATGGACTTTCAATGTTTTTATTCTATTCCTCCCGAAAAAAAAATTTGTTGAATATTTTCTTTTAGAATCATTAATTAGCTGATTTTAATTTGGTGTAGTATTTAAAATTTTAGAAAAAAAATTTTATTCTTGGATAATTTTGTTAGTTTTATTTTATTTTTTGAATTTCGCGCCAAGATAGTTGGTTAAATTGCCGCCTAGAGGGCATGAAAATTCTCTCACAAGCGAAATGAAGCGAAGCGAGTGCATAAGTGATGGTGATGTTATAATGTAGTTTCGTTTTTGTTCGGAGATAATATAAATAAATATAAACAATTGTAAAGAAATGTTTATATTTATAATTTAAATAATAATATTATTATAATAATAATATAATAATAATATAATAATAATAATAATATAATAATAATATAATAATAATAATATTATAATATTATTATAATAATATTTTTAATTTAAAATTTTTCATTCTTGGACAATTTTATAATATAATATAAATAATATAAACATTTGTTTGTATTTCTTTATATTTATTTAAATTATCTCCGAAAAAAACGAAACTATTTTATATCATCAGCATCACTTATGTACTCACTTCGCTTCATTTCGCTTGTGAGAGAATTTTCATGCCCCCTAGGCGGCAATTTAACCAACTGTCTTGGCGCGAAATTCAAAAAATAAAATTAAACTGACAAAATTATGCAGAAAAATATATTTTCTTTCTAGAATTTTAAATACTACATACATGAATAGAAATAAATGTAAATAAATATAAACAAATAAAAATAGAAATAAATGTAAATAAGTATAAACAACTATAAATAAAAATTAGAAATAGAAATAAATGTAAATAAATATAAATAAATATAAATAAATATAAACAAATAGAAATAGAAATAAATGTAAATAAATATAAACAAATAGAATAAGAAATAAATGTAAATAAATATAAACAAATAAAAATAGAAATAAATGTAAATAAATATAAATAAATAGAAATAATTATAAACAAATATAAACAAATATAAACAAATATAAACAAATATAAACAAATATAAACAAATATAAACAAATATAAACAAATATAAACAAATATAAATAAATATAAACAAATATAAAAATAAATAAATATAAACAAAATTAAATATAAATATATTATTTTACATATATTACTTTATTTTATTTTCCCTCTTTTGATTTTCAGACGTAATTTATTTTTTTAATTTTATTTTGGTTTTCCATTTACTGCTTTTATATTAGTCTCTAAATTAGTTACCTTTCTCTCTCTCTCTCTCTCTCTCTCTCTCTCTCTCTCTCTCTCTCTCTCTCTCTCTCTCTCTCTTTCTTTCTATACGTTTTTCATATTGGCGCCATTGGCATTACCGCATGATAATAAAAATTTATTTTGCGAGTTCATTTTATCGCTCAAGAGCGGTTTGCCGCACATACAAACACAAAATGTAATATATGTATTTGCACTTTGCAAAAGAAAATAAAAACAAAAGTCCTTTGCCTGCATAATGTGCCGTGTATGGATTTTTAAAATTATGTCTACTACTTTTAATTATTTTAAATCACACCTTCAGATTGCTCAATTTATTCACGAAAGAAGTTAATTAGATTCCAGTCTTTCTCTATGCTCTCATTACTATACACATTTGATACCTAATTTAATAAACCAGATTTCACTTAGTATTCAGAATTCTTTTTTTTTTTTTGCGAAAACAGATGTACATTTTAATTAATTCATTTGCAAAAGTGTTAGTAATAATTTAATTTTTTAAAACAAACAAACACTTTTAATGATAAAATAGTTATTAAAAATATTTGAAAAATAATTTTAAAAACATATTTAAAAAAAAAAATTAAATAAATAATATGTGGCTAGAGTTTTGAACGTTCAAATAAAAGAAATTTTTTCCCCTTAAATGTTTTAGAAAATTACGATCTAAAAACGATAAATAATTGAATTTAAACAATATTTAGTTTAGAATTAATTTGTTTTAATCTAAAAACTAATTTTTTATAAAGAAATATACAAATTAGAAGAGTTAAAAAAAATATTGTCGTTCATTCGAACGTTCGAAACTTTAGGAACATATAAATATTATAAAATATTATAAATATTATTATATAAATAAATAAAATATAAATAAATAAAATATAAATAAATAAATATAAATTAATTAAATATTGTTATTATTAAAATTATTTTAAAATATTATTATTAATTAAATTATTATAAATATTATTATTATTAAAATTATTATTAAATATTATTATTATTATTATTATTATTATTATTATTATTATAATTATTAATTAAATTATTATAAATATTATTAAAATAGTTATACAAAATTTTTTTTTTAAATAATTGGCTTTAATAAAATGAATAGAATAAAAATTAATTAAAGAGCCATAACTCTAAAAAAAAATTGTACTCTCGATATAATGTTCCCTTAATTTACATTTAATTTAGTCTGCGTTCGTTTGGAGTATAATAATAAAAGAACAAAATTATTCTCGAGAAGAAATTTTGAATATTTAAAAATTTTTTTTTTTTCATTGTCCTTTACGGTGAATTAATTTGGGGGAAAATTACTCGCACGCTGCTGTTTCTGCGTGTTAAAAAAGAATTAGACGCTACTTTAAAATCCTGTTGAATGCGACACCTCGTAATCGCTTACACGAGTCCTCCTTAAGCGCGTAAATTCGAAGGTGCCGCTTTAAATTGTTCTCGCGAATTTTTGGCGAGGACCGTCTGGAATTCCAATTAGCCCAGTCGACGTATTCTGCTTACTGAATTTTCTGCACTTATATATATACCTATTTTATATATTTTTATTTATTTCTAAATAATCCGTCCTTTAAACATAAATTTATTTCTAAATGAATAAAAAATATTATTACATTTTTTATATTGTTTGTAATAAAAAAATTATCAGATTGGAATTTACACAACTATTTTCTATTCTAATTAATTATTTTCTAATTATATAATAATCAAAATTAATAAACTTCTATTTCAATTGTTCTCTTTTTGAATTTCGCGCCAATGCTGCTTGTTGCGCTTGTGAGAGAACTTTCATGCCGTCTAGGCGGCAATTTCACGAACTAAATTGGCGCGAAATTCAAAAAAAGAAGAGTAAATCATACAGAAAAAATTCTGCAGAGAGTGATTATTATTATTATTATTATTATTATTATTATTATTATTATTATTATTTTTGTTATTATTATTATTACTGTTATTAATATTAAATTTTCTGTTTATAAATATTGAGATAAATAAATATAAATAAATAATTTCCAGATAAATAAAAACAGTAAATTCACAATAAAAAAACAGATATTTTCTTTTCTTATCGCAAAGAGAATAAAAAACCAATACACGCAGTTAACATGTGAATAAAACTATAAATGTTTTTTTAATTCGCAGAATCATCGATCAAGCTTATTCGCAGAGGACCATTAGCACCACGCCGAGTGAAGTGCGACACTCCCTTTACTTTGCAAAATGCATAATTACCCCCGGACTTAATGCATCCGCGGGACCGAATGTCGGGGCCCTTTTATATAATCGTCGTCGATCATGCCCCCAAAAAAAGATCATGACGCTTTTAATGCGACGTAGCACACATTCTTTTTTAACGCTTTTTTTTGGGCAAAAACCCCTTAATTATTTTAGAGAGAAAGAGAGAAAGACGTTTTATACCCGGATACTGCGCAACATTATCTTGATTTTTTTCTGATTCAAGGGCCCGATTCAAAGCAATTTCGAATATTTTTAACACGCTAGTGATTATTTTCTTAATTTTTCTCCTGGTTTTCATAAAACTCATATCACATAATTCGCATTTGACATAAAAAAACATGCCTAACATAAATTCATTTTTTGACATAAAAATCATGTAAAATACATTTTTTTCACATAAAAATCATGTAAAATAATTTTTTTCACATAAAAATCATGTAAAATAAATTTTTTTCCACATAAAAATTATGTAAAATAAATTTTTTTGATATAAAAATCATGTATAACATAAATTTCTTTTGACCCAAAAATCATGTATAACATAAATTTCTTTTGACCCACAAATCATTTAATATAAATTTCTTTTGACAAAAAAGTCATTTAATGTAAATTTTAATTCTTATAAAATTTATTTCAACTGGAATTCATTTGACATAACAATTTCATTTGGCATGAAAGTCTTTTAATGTATTTCTCATTTGACACACAATCCATTTAACATAAAAATAATGTAACATAAATTTTTTTTTGACATAAAAATTATTTAACATAAATTTTTTTTTGACATAAAAATCATTTAACATAAATTTCTTTTGACAAAAAATTCATTTAACGTAAAATTTAATTGTTATAAAATTTATTTCACGTATAATTCATTAAACAACTTCATTTGGTACTGATAAGTCATTTAACGTAATTCTCATTTAACACACAATCCATTTGACATAAATATCATTTCACATAAAATTAAAAACTTGACATTAATTTAATTTAACGTAAATATCATTAACATAAATAAATAAATTATTATGTTAAATATCATTTAACATAATTATTCTTATTTAATATAAAATTCACTTGATAAAAATTTTATTTGGCATAAATTCCATTTAATAAAATTTTTATTTGACATAATACAGGGCTCGGATTGTGCGACTTTTTCGACTTTTTTCCAAATTTCTAAGGAAATGTGACTTTTTTGTGAAAAGATGCGACTAATCGACTTTGGCAAGATTTTTTTTTTAGTAAAAAGCGACTGAAATTTTTTTAATTTTCAGAAAATTAATATTAAAGGAAAAAGTTTCAGTCAAAAAAATTTTCTGTTAAGTTTATTTACAGATTTCTTTCAAATTTTTCAAAAAAAACATCAATAACTTCTTTTTTAAATAAATATTTATTTATTATTTTACCATAAGAATTAAAATTCTTTAAAAGATTCAAATTAAAACCTTTTCGAAATTAAACTACTTATAATAATTAAAGATGACCGAGTGATAAAATCATTATTTTACATTATAAGATTTTTTAAAAAAAGAATTTGAATTTTAAAAAAAATTTTTTATTTATAAAGATAATTACAATTTTGACAATAATTTTATTAAAATTCTTTAAAAATAATTGAATTACAGAGAAGAATTTTATTATTTATAAAGATAATTGAATTTTTGAACATATTTTTTTTAAATGTTTCAAAGTAATTGCGAATTTTGAAGAAGAATTTTGATATTTATAATGATAATTGAAATTTTGAGAATTTAAAACAAAAATTTTTAAAATAATTGAATTTCTGCGATGAATTTTCTTATTTTTCAAGATAATTAAATTTTGTAAAGAAATTTATCAGAACTTTTAAAAATAATCAAATTTCCATGATGAATTTTTTATTTATAAAGATAATGATAATTTGACGAGAAATTAAAAAAAATTTGAAAATAATTGAATTTCTGGAAAGAGTTTTATTACTTTTGAAAATAAATTAATTTCTAGGGTGAATTTTATTATTTATAAAGATAATTACAAATATACAAAAAAAAAATAAATAATTGAAATTCTGACAAGAATTTTATTAAAATTATTTGAAAATAATTGAATTTCTGCGATGAATTTTCTTCTTTTTCAAGAGAATTGAATTTTGTAAAGAATTTTATCAGAACTTTTAAAAATAATTAAATTTCTATGATGTATTTTTTTATTTATAAAGATAATGACAATTTAACGAGAAATTAAAAGAAATTTGTGAAAATAATTGAATTTCTGCGAAGAATTTTATTACCTTTGAAAATAAATGAATATCTAGGATGAATTTTATTATTTATAAAGATAATTACAAATGTACAGAAATAAATAAATAATTGAAATTCTCACAAGAATTTTATTATTTATGAAGATAATTGAATTTTTGAATAGACTTTTTTAAAAATGTTTAAAAGTAATTGAATTTTGAAGAAGAATTTTTATATTTTTAAAAATAGTTAAAATTGTGAGAAGATTTTTAAAAAATTTGAAAATATTTGAATTTCTGCGATAAATTTTCTTATTTTTTAAGAAAATTGAATTTTCCAAAGAATTTTATCAGGACTTTTGAAAATAATGAAATTTTCATGATGAATTTTATTATTTATGAAGATAACGATAATTTTGAAGAGAAATTAAAAAAAAATTTTGAAAATAATTGAATTTCCGCCAATAATTTTATTACTTTTGAAAATAAATGGATATCCAGGATGAATTCTAATATTTATAAAGATAATTACAAAAGTACAGAAATAAATAAATAATTGAAATTCTCACAAGAATTTTATTAAAATTCTTCGAAAATAATTGAATTACAGAGAAGAATTTTATTATTTATGAAGATAATTGAATTTTTGAACAGATTTTTTTAAAAAATGTTTAAAAGTAATTGAATTTTGAAGAAGAATTTTGATATGTATAAAGATAATTGAAATTTTGAGAATTTAAAAAAAAATTTTTGAAAATAATTGAATTGCTGCGATGAATTCTCATATTTTTTAAGATAATTGAATTTTGCAAAGAATTTTATCACAACTTTTGAAAATAATCAAATTTCCACGATGAATCTTTATATTTATGAAGATAATGATAATTTGACAAGAAATTAAAAAAAATTAGAAAATAATTGAAATCCTGCGGAGAATTTTATTACTTTTAAAAATAATTGAATTCCCATGATGAATTGTATTATTTATAAAATTTAGAAGAGAAATTAAAAAAAAAAATTTTGAATGTAATTGAATTTTTACGAAGAATTTCATTATTTTTCGAAATAAATGAATTTTAGAGAAAAATTTTACTATATTTATAAAGAAAATTGAAATTATGACAGGCATTTTATTAAATTTTTTGTAAATAATTGAATTTTGGAAAAGAATTTTATTATCTATAAAAATAATTGAACTTTTAAACAGATTTTAAAAAAAAATGTAAAAAATACCTAATTAAAATTTTGCCATGCATTTTATTAAATTTTAATAAATAGTATTTCAGATTGTTTGATGTTAAAGTATGTGATGACGAGAAATGGGATTTTTTTTTACAATTTTGACAATTTCGTATTTCCTTTTTGGCGTTTTTTCCCTAAAATTTCATTCGACTTTTTTCCGACTTTTTCGGAAATTTTATGCGACTTTTCGTGACTTTCGTTGTGAATTTATGCGACTAAAGCGAATTTTTTTGAGTCTTAAAGACGATCCGAGCCCTGCAAATTGCATTTATTCGAAAACCCTTTTTTTGAAAGAAAGGGAGAAAAAATATTAAAATGACCACAGTAAAAAATCCTGTTTCCTCTCTTTTTTCAATTTTGTATTGTCACGATGCATTAAAATTACAGCATAATAAGAAAAAAAGGATTCTTTTTCGATAATAATAAAAAAATAAGAATAAAAAAAAATATTCTGAGAAATTCAAAAGAGAACATCTCTCGAGCAACAAATCTTCTCCTGTAATTTTCTTTTCTCCCGATCCATCAGTGAATCGCGCACGCGTAACCTAAGTGCCACTGCAATTCGAATAGGATATATACATGTAATTTCATGTATAGTCTCCTTTTCTCTCTCATTTTTCTTTTTTTTCCTCTCTCTCTCTCTCTCTTTCCATGCGTGCTGCTCAAGTCTCTCAATCTTGAGAAATAATAAAATAAATCGACAAAAACTGGTTTTTGTATATAGCGATAGCAATTTTCTCTCTGCTGCAATAGAGTTTGAAACGAGCAATGCACCAAGTATATGATATACTTATATATAGCAATAAACATCTATAGATATACAAAACCTTCTATAACACTGGTCACACACGTGTTCAACGCTGAAAACTCTTGTGGACCTTTTTCTCACTTAACGTCTCGTATATAAATATTAAATGAGCTTGCATCACGAAACTATATGTGCGTATTAAAAAAAAAAAAAATTCTCACGAAATCTTATATTTCTTTCACTCAATTTTCAATCATTACCAAACCCCCTCTTCTGTCTATACTATAAAATATTGAAAATTCTCTTTCTTGAAAAAAAATACTTTTTTTCTTTTGTTTTTTTGTTGTTCTTAATTTTTTTTTCTTCTTAATCTATATATACAGGATGATATGACTCGTGCACGATATGCCAAAGTGGTTAAAACGGGAATTTTCATGGAATGAAAATTGACGAGAGTGCAATTAATTTTGATCCACTGTGTTTTAAAGAAAAATTAAATATACCATAGGGAATATATTTTACAAAGTGTTATTAAAGATTCGCCTTCATACTTTGGGCAAATAACGTGCAATTTTATTATAATTATACGGGTATGCTTTTATTTTTGAGTTTTTTTTTTCATTTATGGCTTGATATATATAAGACAAAGATCAGAATAATGAGTGTATTTGAGGGAGAAAGAAAGGGACGGAGAGAAGGGAGAGTTTAAGATGAAATTTTTCGGACTGAAATTGCGCACATACTGTATGTACGCAAGCGATACTCAATTTTTAAAGGTGTACATTAAAATTTCCAACGTGTTATTATAATTTTATTTGTGAATTAAGGGAACAAAAATCAATGCTTAATGGGAAAATGATTCTAAAGTTTCGTGAAATTTTTAATGATTTCTGAAGATGAAGCAATTTTTTTAATTTCGAAAACAAATTTTAAATTTACTTTGGTAAAATTTTACAATCCTTAAAGTAAGTCTTACTATATACGTTTAAGGTATAAATTTAACACATTTTTCAAAAATCACTTTTCGAAAATAGTTGCAAAATTTACTGCACAAAAATTTTTTGTAATAAATATTCTACTACAAAAGACTAAATTTTACTATAGAGAAATGTAAATTGGAAGCAGTAAATGGTAATTTTTAGCTAAACTAAAATAGAAATTGTAAAATTTTACAAATAAAAATTTTAAAATAGTAAATATTTAAAAAAAAATTTCTTTAATTAGTAAATATTTTCTACAAAATAGCACATTTGCTAAAATAAATAGTAAATTCGTTTAAAATATTATTTCCAAATTGGTATGTTGTACAATGAATTAAAAACTATTAAGTTATACTGTAAATAGTATTTTTACTAATAAAAATCTAAATTCTAACAAAATTTTGGAATCGTAAGATTTAATGTAAAAAATTAGCAAAGTACTGATCCACTAAAACTGAGTTTCTTATAATAAATAGTACTTTACAGCATAATTCTAATAAAATTTACTTATTCAAAAATCGTAAAGTTATTAAATTTTAATAAGAAATCAATAAGAATTTCTTTTTCTTGACTATTTGATAATAATGGTATTTATTGTTATTTAATAGTAAAACTAATAAAAATATAATAATAATACTAATAATAATAAAAATAGTTATTATAATAATAGTACAAATATTTGTCCACAATTTTGTTTTTTGATTATAGTAAAAACCTATAAGAACAATAATATTAGAAACCATGCAAAATAATATAAAAGTAAAAAATAATAGAAACTACTTTATTGTGAGTGACGTGACCACTGAATAATATAATCTAATAGTAAAAAAGGTGAAAGTTGTAAAAAAGGATTTTTTCTTTTTTATAAAACTGCAAATGTAAAAAAAGTAAAAACACTGAAAATAGTAGAAATAGTAAAAATAGTGTAAAATTAGAAAAAATGGTTTTACTGTAAAACCATATAGAAATAGAAAAAAATACTGATGCAAAGGTAAATAGTAGAAAATAGTAACGTTGAAGTAGTAGAAAGAAAAAAAATAGTCGACAATAGTTAAAAATTATATGAACAGTAAAAATAGAAAAATATTTAAACCTAAAAATAATGAAGTCTACAATAGTAAAAACACTGAAAATAGTAGAAATAGTAAAAAATAGTATAAAAACAATAAATAATACTGCAAAATCTGAATGTGTCGTTTTTTTAATATAATGAAGTAGTTCGAATTCGTTTAGCAATTAAAATAGTAACATAGTTTTGACTACAACTTTTAGTAGTTTCCTACTAATTGCTATAGTGTAGAATACTACACTAATTCATTAGTAAGTTATAATTTTTTACTTTATTTAAAATTAGTAGGCCGACTAACTACATGAATTAGTTGTATTCTCCTATAGCAATTGGTAGAAAACTACTAAAAATTAGTTAAAACTGTTACTAATTCAATTGCTAAACGAATTCACACTATATTTCATTATTAAACTATATAGAAAACTTCTAATTCAGATTTAGAGAGTTAAAATAAAAATTACTCAATTACTTAATTACTTAATTAATTAATAAGAATTACTTAAGAAATAGTGTAAAACATAAAGTTCAAATTTGCAAAATAGTAGAAGTAGTGAAAAACAGTTAAAAACTGCGAAAATATAGAATTAGTAGTAAAAATAGCGAAAAATAGTCAAACACGCAAAAGTAGTACATGTAGTAAATATTTTCCATTCTCTGATTTTTTCAAAGCTTTAATTTTCAAATCATATATAGAAACAGTAGAGAATAGTGAAAAATATAAAATAGTAAAAACTATATAAATAGTAAAACACAGTGATAAACAGTAAATATAATATAAATATTGAAAGCAAGTGAAAAATAATGAAAATTATAGAAATAGTAACAAATATAGTGTAAAATAGTCAAAATGTGATAAATAATAACAAAATAGTAAAAATGATATAAACAGTATCAAATAGTCAAAATGATATAAATAGTAACAAATAGCGAAAAATAGTCAAAATGATATAAATAGTAAAAGTAAAATAGGCAAAATGATATAAATAGTAACAAAAAAGTAAAAATGATATAAATAGTAAAAAAAAAATTGTAAAAATGATATAAATAGTAGCAAATAGTGAAAAATAGTCAAAATGATATAAATGGGTGAATTTTCTGAAAGTGACACTTTTAAATTTCAGTTTTTCAATTAATTTTTTTCTTCAATTATATGGTTTTTTCTATTAAAACTACTTAATTTCATACTCAAGAGTAAGATTTTTAGGTTGCGCAAAATTAATTCTTAAAAATATTAAAGTTTTTTTCATTTGAAAAATATTATTGTTGCTGCATTAAATTAATTTTATTTAATTGGCGAGCTTTTCTATTAAAAATTCACGCTAATGTCGCGTTCACGAAATCGAAAATAAAATTACACTGTTTAAAAATTAATAATTTGTATATTTTAATACCAAATATATTTAATTAGATGAAAATATAAATGTATTTGAAGTATTTAATTTAACGGTAATTTGGGTTAATTTTTTCAAAGCAATGCAGGTAAATACTAAAAACAAAAGAAAAACTAGCATATTTCAAGAAAAAGGCTTCGGAGATGAAAAATAAATTTTCATTCATATTTGTATACACTAGGGCGCAATTAAAATATGTTTTTTAGTAAAACATACAAATCTCACACCCTCATTTTATATTACCATCGAAATATTCCGTTAAATTTACTTCTACATTCAGTTATTTATTAAAAAGGAAGGCTTCGGAGATGAAATTAATTTTTACTCGGAGAAAAATGTAAATTTCGATTATTTAAAACAGCAATAATTTTTCTCCTTTTTGTAGATAAAATATAGGGAAATTTAACGTCAGATTCTCAGCTTTATTTTAATGTGCATTAAAATTTTGTTTAAGATATTTTTAAAGTATAAAATGTCAGAAATCATTGTAAAGTAATTTTAACCTGAAACTGAAGACAGAGTTTAAACATTTGTATCAAAAATAAAAGTGAGGTCTACAAATTTTTAAAATGCACATAATGATAGAACAAACATTGTACTTTCTGACAATATTTTTAAAAAATTTCTGAGAATTTGAAAAAAACCATGAAAATTTAATTTTATTGTATAAGTCCTATTGGAGACATGTTGAAAAGGCTTCGGAGATGAAAGTAATTTAGTTATTACGTAAATTAAGTTGAATAAAATTATTTAATTTTCTTTTAAAAATGATAAATAAGTGCTAAATTTTCACTATGGAAATTGATAATAATTATTAAAGAGTAGATTTTGTAAAATTAATCGAGACATAAAAAATGTCACTTTCAGAAAATTCACCCAAATAGTAAAAGTAAAATAGTCAAAATTATATTAATAGTAAAAGTAAATTAGACAAAATGATATAAATAATAACAAAATAGTAAAAAAATAGTAAAAATTATATAAATAGTATCAAATAGTCAAAATGATATAAATAGTAACAAAATAGTAAAATTATATAAATAGTAAAAAAATAGTCAAAATGATATAAATAGTAAAAAAATAGTGAAAAATAGTCAAAATGATATAAATAGTAGATTGAAATAGTGCAAAATAGCAAAAATGATATAAATATAAAAAAATAGCGAAAATATATAGTAGAAATATTAATGTCAACATTTATAATAGCAATAATAATAATATACGGATATAATTAAATAAATAAAGAGAAGAGGGTATTACACGAGTATTAATATGCAGGTATGTATAACAATAGGTAGAGAAAAAAGAAGAAGAAGAAGAAGAAGGATGAGAGTATACGTATATATATACATGTAGAAAAGTATCCCTGCGCGTGTACGAAGTGTGCGTACGGCATGCGCGAAGAGCGTGGCGGTGAGTTTTTTCTTCTTATTTCTTCCCTCCTATATGCCCCACTCTACATACACACATATATACATCTAGAAAAGTCGTTCCCTCCTCCTCATCCTCCCCCCTCTTTTTCTACTCTGTCTATAAGCGATTTCAAACTATCATCCCTCCCCCCTCTCTCTTATTCACAATATATGTATGCATCTTCCTCCTCCGCGCCCGTCGTCGACACCATCCACATTCATTCTCACTCACTCCCCCCCACCACCATCCAACTTGTGATGTTCTGAGATCACCAACGCTGACTCGGACGCACCTGCCGCCGGTTCCCACACTCGATGCCCTCGCGCCGGACGTGACGTCACTACCTACACTTTTGCTACCTATATATATACACACACTGACAACAGTTAAATATCCTCATGTTAATATATATATATAGTATTTTCGTGTCCACTATATATATATATATATATACAACTTTGCTAGGTTAGGTATCCGTTTAGCTTTATAGATAAGTGCGTGCTGGCGCATAAAAGGCGGGGTTCTACTGAGATTATCTTTCCACGGTGAAAAAATTATCTCCTCCTCCTCATTTTCCCCCCTTTCTTTTTCACGGTGCCATCGAGTGTGTAACCCCATCTTCTATTCAATATAATACTTGATATGCTGGTTCGCGTCACACCTATAAAACGAGACTAATATTTTCCCATTATTATTTTTTTTTTTTTGATATTAGATAAAAGGAAATTATCAGTTTTCGACTTTTTTGGTAATTAAAAAAAACTAGTCTAAATATAGTAGAGGATTACGACGCCCCCCGTTGATAAAATGTCTATTGGAAAGCCAGTGGAATAAAATGTTAATTGAAAATTTTGTGGAATATAAGTCTAATTCAATTGTTTGTGTAATAAAATGCTTGTTGAAGTTGCGTGCTATAAAATGCTAATTGAAATGAAAATTCAATATAATGTTTATTCAAGTAAATAACCAAAATAACCAATAAAATTATAAATTGCTCTTTAATAATTATAATGTTAACGTTTTTAGTGACTTTTCGTAGTAAGTTTATAGAAACTTTTATTAAATAATAAATAATCCAAGGATTAAAGGTGTAATTTTAAATTAAATATAAAATAATATAATGTTAAATAATAGTTTGTTGCAATAATCATAATTAAATTCTTATTTGAAAGTAAATAAATTTTGGAAAATATATTTTTTTATTATATTAATATTTTTGTAGAAATATTTCATGTATATTGTAAATAATAATTAATCACTTTATTTTTTTTAAACTTCGAGTATTTTCAACTAGAAAATACTATTAATTAAAATATTTTAAAAAATATGTGGCAAATTATGATACAAAGATGCAAGGTTAAGAAGAGAATATTTCCTATGAAAACTTACGTTAGCATTATAATTATTAAAGATGGATTTATAATTTTATTCGTTATTTTGGTTATTTACTTGAATAAACATTATATTGAATTTTCATTTCAATTAGCATTTTATAGCACGCAACTTCAACGAGCATTTTATTACACAAACAATTGAATTAGACTTATATTTCACAAAATTTTTAATTAACATTTTATTCCACTGGCTTTCCAATAGACATTTTATCAACGGGGGGCGTCGATTATTTTTGAAATTAAAAGAAAGAGACTGATGTTTTCCCCTTTTTTCCGAAATAAAAAAAAAAAACTGTAGTGTTTCCGTCTTTTTTTGAAAAAAAAAATTATTATTTAGACCCTGCAACGGGGATCGAACGTAAAATGATTTTTTCGTACTTAAAGCGCTTTAACGTCCACAGCTAATGTTGAATTCAGAGTTGCCACAGGTCAGGGAAAGTAAAATTGGCCAGGGATTTTTAATAAAAGTATTGGAAAAAATCGATTTTTTAAAAATTCATGCAAAAACTCTAAATTTTGATGTTTTCTTGTTTGCCTTGTAAACTATAAAAATAAACACGAATTTTAATACAAAACCTTGAAGTTTATCTATTTCGGACAATAGTTTCTTTTTAAATAACTTAAAAAGAATTTTAATTAAAAATACTAAAAAAATTTAATTTTGGAAAAGTTACAAATAATTGAATTTCAATTATTGTTATAAATAATTCAATTCTTCTTCAAAATTCAAATGTATTTAAAAACTTGAATAAAATTTTTGTTAAAATTTTACAGAAATTCAATAATTTATGCAATTTCATGCAAAACTCTAGATTTTGATGTTTTTTTGTTTGCCTTGTAAACTATAAAAATAAACACGAATTTTAATACAAAACCTTGAAGTTTATCTATTTCGGACAATAATTTCTTTTTAAATAACTTAAAAAGAATTTTAATTAAAAAT
This sequence comes from Leptopilina drosophilae, assembly GCA_032873175.1. Taxonomy (NCBI): domain Eukaryota; kingdom Metazoa; phylum Arthropoda; class Insecta; order Hymenoptera; family Figitidae; genus Leptopilina; species Leptopilina drosophilae. The sequence continues at coordinate 45,803,883 of CM065480.1, read as the reverse complement.
ACTAAAAAATTTTAATTTTGGAAAAGTTACAAATAATTACAGAAATTCAATTATTTGCAAAAGTAATAAAATTTTTCGCAGAAATTCAATTATATTCAAAAATTTTTTTAAATTCTGGTCATTTCAAATATATCTTTAAAAATAAAAAAATTGTTTTTCAAAATTCAATTATGTTCAAATTTTTTTTTTAAATTCTCGTCAAAATTTTAATTCTTTTTGATAATAAATAATAAAATAATAGTTATATATAATAAAATATATATAAAATATAAATATTATATATATAATAAATAAATAAATATATATATATATATATATATATATATATATATATATAATATATATAAATAATAAAATTTTTCAACAAAATTCAATTATTTTTAAAAACTTTAATAAAATTCTTGGAAAAATTTTACAGGAATACAATAATTTATAAAATTTTTGATGAATTTCTTCTAAATATCTAAATGAATCAATTATTTTCATAAATAATAAAATTTTCACAGGAATTTAATTATTTAATATAAAAAATTTCAAATAACTTTTCGAAAAATTTCAATTATCTAAAAAGAATTTTATAAAATTCGTCGCAAGACTTCAGTTATTGAAAAAAAAATTGAACAAAGTTCTTTTCAAGAATTCAATTAATTTTATAAATAGTAAAATTCTTCACCAAAAATTCTATTATTTTTAGAAACTTGAATAAAATTCGTTGGAAGAATTAAATTATTTTCAAAAGTAATAAAATTCTTCGCAGAAATTCAATTATGTTCAAATATTTTTGTCAAAATTTCAATTATCTTTATAAATAATAAAATTCTTTAATATTCAATTATTTAAAAACATTTTTTTAAAATTCTCGTCAAAATTTCAATTATTGTTATAAATAATTCAATTCTTCTTCAAAATTCAAATATATTTAAAAACTTGAATAAAAGTTTTGTTAAAATTTTACAGAAATTCAATAATTTATGAAATTTTTAATAAATTACTTTGAAATAATTTAATTATTTTCGTAAATAATAAAATTTTCACGTGAGTTCAATTATTTAATATACAAAATTTTATAAAATTTTTTGAAAAATATCAATTATTTGAAAAGATTTTTATAAAATTCGTCGCATGAATCAATTATTGAAAAAAAAAATTTAACAAAGTTCTTTATAAGAATGGAATTATTTTTATAAGTAATAAATTATTAACTGTTATATTTAAATATATAATATAATTTTATACAAATTTCTCGAAAAATGAAATGATTCTTAAAAATTTTATCAAAATTCGTCAAAAAAATGCAATTATGTAATAAAAATTTTGTTTGCAAAATTCTCTATTAGAATTCAATTTTATGAAACATTCAATTCCTCAATAAATTATTAACTATTGTATTGAAAAAATGGAATAATTTATTTTGAAAAGGTTAAAATTAAAATATTTATTGTTTTCAATTTTCTATACTTTTAACTGGAAATTATGAAGAATTCTTCTTTTTTGAAGTTTAATTTAATTGTTTTAAATAATTTGAAAACTGTAAGAAAATGTATATTAAATTTTGTAAAAGTATTTTGCAATTTGGGGAAAAAGTGCCACTAACCGAAATTTTAATATAAAAAATACTAGACCTTAAAAAAATTTATGTGAAATTTATAAAGTTATATTTAAATTGAATAAAAATTCTTGATATTTGATATAATTATACTAAATTCAACAAATTTTTTTTTAATGTTTAGTATTTTTTATATTAAAATTTCGGTTTGTAACACTTTTTCCCTAAATTGCAAAATACTTTTACAAAATTTAATATATACCTTTTTTTCAGTGTGGAAATCCTGTAAAATTTTTTTCTTTCATCCTATCACAAAAAAATAATTTGTGTTAAAAAGAAAAATTTAGTCAGCATAAAATAATTGTTTAAACTGAATTCATTTAGTAAATAATTTTTTTTTATATTCCTGGAAAACATTTTAGTAAAATAAAAATTATACATCTTCTAAGAGTAATGGATAAATAGTTAAATGTGTAGAAAAATTCAAAATTTAATTAAATTTTGCATTTAAATTTGAATTTATATTTGAATTTAATTTATAAATTTGAATTTAAATTTGAATTTATTTTTTAATAAAATTTTTAATTTTTGTGCAATGTTATAGCTAAACAGATTTCAATTTTCTAAATTTCGATTTTTAATAAAATTCATTTTTCTTACGTAAATAAAAAAACATATCTTTGCATAATTTTTAATTTTTACAAAAATTATAAGTATACTTATTAATGAATTATTAATGATTTGATAATTATTAATGATTTGATAATTATTAATGATTAATAAAATTATTAATAATTTAAATAAAAAAAAATTAATAATTATCTTATTAATGATTTTTAATGAAAGTCATTTTTCTTGCGTAAATAAATAAACAAATAATTGCATAATTTTTATTTTTTACAAAAATTATAAGTATAATTATAATTTTTTTAAACCTTTCTGTTTTTTTAAAATGTTTTTTAAACGAAAAACTACACGTGCTTTTTTAGCTAGTCACTAAATATTTTTTTTCGTATAAAGAGTCAATACACTGAAAAAAATAGAGTGACAGTCATCTCGAATTTTATTATCCCAAATAAATAATATAATTACTTATTTGCATTGAGTGTATTTTGCCTGACATATCGGGGATGGAATAGGCGTTTCGAAATGGTGAAAAATAAGTTACGTAATTTATTTAAAAAAAAACGCCTTATTCTTTTCGTCGCACATATTTTCAATATGAATTATTACGAATTTATCTTTTCCTGTTTTCTTCTTTAATGATAAAAAGGAAATTATCTATTGAGACTTTAAAATTTCTTTATTATAATGAATACGTACGAATAATATACGCATATGACAAAAGAAGATATGGCAGAAAGGAAATATTTGACAGAAGATGGCAAACTATAATATTCAATTATATTTTTTTCTTTTTCATCTCTGAATGATGAATATATTTTTCTTTTGACATAATTTGCATTACGTGTGTCCTGTGTTTATTTCACTTCGAGGAGAGAATAAAATGTCATATTCAAGAAGTGTTAGGATATTGCAAAAGATGTTGATTCATTGTTCCGGGGGAAATAACACCTTTCGTTTAAAGAAAAAATCAATTATTATCTTTTATTTTTTTTCCTCTCTTTATACTGGTGCCACATGTCAATTGTGTTCGAGAATCAATAACAGTTTTTTTTTCGTATTTATAACGAAATTTATCATTTTGTTTTGAATGTGAAATTCGGTTTCTTTAATTTTTCAACTGTAAATGGTGAATAAATAAATAAAATTAAATTTCATAATTAATAAGTAAATAAATATTTACAAATTCATAATTTTTTTTATTTACTGAAAAGTAATTATACGGAATTTTTTTTTAAATTCTCGAAGAGAAATGTGGAAATATATTGCAAATTATTACTAATTATTACTAATTATTACTAATTATTACTAATTATTACTAATTATTACTAATTATAATAAATAAATTTTTGAATTATTTGGAATTTTTTTGTCTACTGAACCAAAAAAAAATTATTCTAAACCATGCTGGGTAAAAATAGTTACTTTCATTACAATAGTGACAGAGAAAGAAGGAGAAAAATAGGGAAAATAATTTAAGGAACAAGTTCCGAAAAATCGGGAAAGAATTACACTTCTGATAAATTAAATTTACTGAACAGGAAAATAATTTCTGTTTAATTTATTTATTTCTCGTTTATTATAAAATTGAGAGGAAGACGAAAATGTGGAAAAGAGAAATAGAATTACTTTAATGAACAAGTTCTGTAAAATCCGAAAATAAGAACGCAAGAAAAGCAAATATAAAAAATTGCGTACCAATCTGAAAAAAATTATGCCAGTTCTGAAAAAATAAAGTTCGACCAAAAATTGTAAAAAAAGGACCAAGAGAAAAATTGAAATGGAAAGAAAAAAGAAGCAAACAGTAGCAAAGAAGGAAAAGATAAAAAAATTTACCGAACGAGTTCTGTAAAATAAATAAATTTTTTTTCTGAAACATTGACTACTAAATTTGACGCAATTGATGATTTTCTTCAGGTTGTTGATCATTTTTCTTTTTCGCTAAAAATAATATTAATATAAAAATCCAATTTTTCTCAACATTGGATAAAAGAAGAAAGATACATTTTTTTCTTGACTCTCTATAAGTAGAGCACAAACACCTCAATGAGTTTTCGCTTTTAGATGCAAGAGATAGTGTATGAGGGAATATTAAACCGAGAGATTGAAGGGATGTGTTGGCGTGTCAGAGGTGATTTTTTAAAGTGCGATCAGTGCCAAGCACGAGATATCCTCTAAAGTTCGACGTGTGAATGTGAACGTAAGTGAACCAAAAGTTAAATAAGTAGTTCACGAGAACAAAATTTTCAAGATTAATCATTTCAAGGTATATCATCCATCGATCATTTAAACGCAGGAAATAATTTCTCTCTCTCTCTCTCTCTCTCTCTCTCTCTCTCTCTCTCTCTCTTTGGATTATAAAAACATATACATCTAATCTATATTTGAGTTTTTTTTCTATGAATTAATTTTTGTTTTAAATTTAGAATTCAATTTCGAATGGGTTATTATTTATTCCGAATGGGTAAATTATTTATCATTTTCTTTTCACGGCAAGAAAAAGAGGTTTGATTAATTTCTCCTGGAGAGGAAAAAGTATTTTTTTTTCTTATTATATATCATTAGCTTTAGACTTTAGGGATTAAATTTTCTCCTTTTATTTTTCGGAAAGATATTTATCAACAAAAAAGAAAAAGAAAAAAGCACATTAACCCTTTTTTTTAAATTTTTTTTTCCAGACGAATTTATATCTTAAAGTCATTAGTCTTTATGACTCGAACTCATGTTTGGAATTTTCTCTATTTAATATTTTTATTTATTTAATTATTTATTTATTTATTTATTAACGGGAGAAAACACCTATATTTTCAACTATACGAAAAAATTATTTTAAATAATTAAAAAAATTATATTCATAGTTATTTTTTGAAACGAATTCAATAATTTAAAAAGTATTGGTAAGAAAACATTTTAAATGTTAAAAAAAATTATTTTTATAGTAATTTTTTAAGAGGAATTCAATAATTATAAAAAAATTGATCAGAAAATATTTTAAATATTCAAAAAAAATTATTTTTATAGTCAGAAAATATTTTTAAATATTCAAAAAAAAAAATATTTTTACAATAATTTTTTTAGAGGAATTCAATAATTAAAAAAAAATTCGTCAGCAAATATTTTAAACATTCAAAAAAATTATTTTTATAGTAATTTTTTAAGAGAGGAATTCAATAATCATAAAAAAATTGGTCAGAAAATATTTTAAATATTCAAAAAAAATTATTTTTATACTCAGAAAATATTTTTAGATATTCAAAAAAATTATTTTTACAATAATTTTTTTAAAGGAATTCAATAATTTTAAAAAAATTCGTCAGCAAATATTTTAAACATTCAAAAAAATTATTTTTATAGTAATTTTTTGAGAGGAATTCAATAATTTTAAAAAAATTCGTCAGCAAATATTTTAAACATTCAAAAAAATTATTTTTATAGTAATTTTTTGAGAGGAATTCAATAATCATAAAAAAATTGGTCAAAAAGTACTTTTAATATTCAAAAAAATTGTTTTTAAAGTAATTTTTTTTGGAGAAATTCAATGTTCATAAAAAAATTTGTCGGAAAATATGTTGATCCTCTTTGCATTTTTTCTAAAAATTCATAGATTTCGAAATCCATGCGTAATTTTGTAGAAAATATTTTTTTATATCCGTAAAAAAATTCACAAATGAAAAATTAATATTTACAAAAGTTTTTGGTATTTTAAAAAAATAGTTTTTAGGTTAAGAATTTTAAAAAAATATGATTATTATTAAACTTTATTATACGAAAACTCATTTGTTTTTTTCTAACTAACTTCAGAACATAAGCTTTACAAAAAAATGCTTTATCAAATTTTGTTTTTATCACTAAAACATTTTTTTTTTTTTTTTTTTTTTTTGATTATTTGTCGAATTTTGATTTTATAACTAAAAAATTTTTTTTGAAAAAGTTTATATTCTGAAATTAGTTAAAAAAGCAAATGACTTTTTGTGTAATAAAATTCAATAATAATCAAATTTTTTTAAATTCTTAACCTGGAAACTATTTTTTTTAAGTGCAAAAATTTTTGTAATTATTAATTTTTCCATTCGGAAATTTTTTTATAGATAAAAAAATATATTTTTTACAAAATTACGTATGGCTGTCGAAATCTATCAATTTTTAGAAAAAATAAAAATCCGAAAAGGGTTTAAATGTTTTCTAGCCAACTTTTTTTGACCATTGAATTCCTCTCAAAAAATTTGCTTTAAAAATAATTTTTTTAAATATTTAAAATATTTTCTTCATATAGTTAAAAATATAAATAATATTAACAAATATTATTGTCATTCAGAAATTTATTTTTTAATATTTCTTTTTTTCTAGAAGAAAATTTTATCTTTTATTTATATTTATTATAATTTATTTATTAAACTAAAAGGCAGAATCAGGTATTATTAATATTATTATTATTATTATTATTATTATTATTATTATTATTATTATTATTATTATTATTATTAGTAAAAAAAATTATTATCATTACTAGTAAAAATAATTATAATAATAATTATAATAATAATATTATTCTTTATTTATAATAAAATGAATAAAGAAATATTAAAAAATAAATTTCTAAATGACAATAATATTATATTATTAAAATTAGTTTTATTAATATTACTACATTCTTTTCATTTTTGTAGAATTTCATAATTTTTTATTTTGTTAATTTCATAAACAAAATTATTTAAAGAACCAAAAAAAATTAATAAAATTTATTTTATTTACAAATTTATTTCTAAAATAGAGAAAGAAATAAAAAAATCATTATAAAATTATAAAAACATAAATTACTTTAATTTAATTCGACAAAAGAATATATTTCGTTCTTTTTAATTCGTTTTAATTTTAACTAATCTCTAGAGTACAAAAAAAATAAAACATTTTCCGAACGACAAATAAATAAGATTTTACATTATTGTTGTTAAAATTACTATGAGAAAAAACATTTTTGAAAACTATGGACTTTTTTCGAAAAAGTGCAGGAAATTTTTTTCGTTTGGTAAGACGAAGAAAAAACGAAATAAAAACATATGAAGATACTTAGCTATTTTTATTTTTTCCGGAATGTTTAAAAGCAATTTCAGTATAATTTTTATTACTGAAAAATAGGAAAAAATTCCCAATGATCGAAAATTTGAAGAAAGAAAAATAAGGAAAATAAATATTTACACGAAGAAGGTACCGAAAATTTTTATTTTTCCCGCGGATGAAGAAAAAAAATTATAGACAATAAAGAAGAGAGCTTGCAATGAGAAGGCGCAATTTGAAATATTGTGAATTATTTTTCAAGATACATCACGATGATAAAGAATAATATTTTTGAATCTTGTCTGCAAGGTAAGAAGTGTTTGTGCTGGTGCAGTAAATTAACATTTTTTTTCATTTCTTTTTTCTTTTTTTTTTTAATACTCAGTAGTTGCTACTTACGTGCACTCAGGATCAAGATACACTGGTATGAGAAAGCTCGAGGGCAAAGGCATTATCGAGTCGAATGTATACGAGAGAAGCGTGCACAGAAGTGCAGTCTCGCTGGAGAATCGATTTTCAACAAAAAGTTACTTCAGTGTGCAATATATATATACGTATACATTATCTACACTATATAATTCAAATCTCTTCGTAACCGTCAAGATTCAATACGAGATCAATATTCAAATATTTATTATTATATTTCCTCGGTTGGAAAAACTATTTTCTAATATTAGACGAACAATTGTTCTTCCTGACTTTTTTTTGCCTCTTGTATTTGAAAATATAATCGTCAATATATGATTTTGCAATTTTTTCTTTTCATATCGAATATCTTTACTTAATAAAACGAAAATTCATTTTTATTTAGTAAAAATTTACACAAGTATTTTTCATAGATATTTTCAATTTGTTTTTTTTATTTTCAATTTAATTAAAAATAAGATAATTCAATTAATTTACAATTGTTTGTCAATTTTTCAACTTATTACTTTTTTGAATTCAATTATAAATCAACTGGCAAATGTTATTATAATTTTTCATATTTATAATGCAAATTACAAAATTTATTATTTTGAAATTGTAATTTTTAGATAAATTAGTAATAAAAATTAGAAAAATTCACTTATTAAGTAAATATTTAATTATTTTTGTTTTGATTTTTGAAAATTTTGTATTAACTCTTTGCTAGAATTTAATAATTTACATACTAGGGGAATTCCATTATTTCCATAAATAATCAAATTCTTCGAAGGAATTAAATTATTTCCAATAGAATTTTAATAAAATTTCAAGAAAAAATTTTATTATTTCCAATACAATTTTAATAGAATTTCACGAAAGAATTTTATTATTTCCAATACAATTTTAATAAAATTTCACAAATGAATTTTATTATTTTCTGAAATTTGCATAAATTTACTGAAATAACTAAATTATTTAGTTTACTAAAAATTATAAATTAAATCTAAGAAAAATTCAATTTTCTTAAAAATGTTTCTAAAAGTAATTTAAGCTTAAAAATTCAATTATTATTTCTATAATATTGTCTGTAAAATTTATTTTAAAAATTCAACTATTTTCCAAATTTTAAATAAAATTCTTGAAAAATATTAAATTTTTTTTGTAAAAATTAAAAAGGAACACCATTTGTTTATAAAAATGTTATCATGTCAATTTTTTTAGTAAAATTTCACTGAAGGTTCTAGTAACATTTTTTCCAATTTTTAAAAAAAATTTTCAAAAAATATCATTTATTTTTCAAACTTCTAATAAATTCATGAAAAGAAGTAAATTATTATTTAATAAAGAATTATTAAACTATTTATACAAATAGTTCAAATTTTTAACAGAAATTCAATTATATTCAAAACAATTTTAATAAACTTCAACAATAAAATATTTAATTATAATTTTTAACAGAAGCGATTATTTTAAAAACTTGAAATTCTTCATAAAATTCATTTAGTTTTGAAATTTTCAATTAAATCTTAAAATTATTAGAGAAAATAGATTATTTAAAAAAAATTCAAAGGAATTCTATAAAACAATTAAAACAGAATTTTGAAAATTTTTAATAAAATTCTTCGCAAGAATTTATGTATTTTCGCAATTAATAATAAAATTCTCCAAAGGAATGCAATTATTTTTCATTTGATTGTAGTAAAATTTTGTCAAAAGAATAGAATAGTTTTTAAAAAAATATTAATTAAATTCAATTATTTTCAAAAATTCTGATAACATTCTTTGGAAAAAGTGGATTTTTTTATATAGTAAAATTAATTGCAGGAATTCAACTATTTTTAAAAATATTTAATAACATTTTTGGATTCAATAAAATTATTTTCAAAATTTTCAAAAAAATTCTTTCAAAACATTCAATTATTTCCAAAAATTATGTCAAAATTCCTTGAAACAATTTAATTAGGTATTTTTATAAATTGTAAGATTCTTTGCAAGAATTTTAATAAGTTTTATTACATTAATTAGACATAAAATTGAAAAAAATTAAAAAGAACAATTATTAAAAGAAGTTGAGAAACAAAAAAACAAACAATTAAATTTTGAATTTGGCGCCAATAGTTCCTAAAATTGCCACCTAGAGGGCATAAAAATTCTCTCACAAACAAGATGAAGCGTCTATTTTATAAAATCAGAGTAATTATATAAATATTTTTCGTTTTAGTTATGAAATAAAAAGTATTATAAATAAGAATAGTTAATTTGATAGTAATTATTATTAAAAAAATGTATAAATAATTAGGGAGGGAAAATGAATACTTTTATTTATAAACTTTGTATTAATCTATTTTTTACGTTTAATCTTTTTAGACACAATTTACTGTCTTATTTTATTTATTAATTTTCTATTTATTTTCTGTTTACAGTCGTATTTATATTTATTTTATTATTTATCTTATTATTTATTGTTCTTTAATTGTCTACGTCTTTATTTTTCAAGAAAAAAAAATTTCTAGTAAAATGTTTATTAGGATTCATGTAGAAATTTTATAAAAAACTTTAGGTTTTGCGTTGCTTTATTTCGTTTGTGAGAGAACTTTCATGCCATCTGGGCAGCAATTTAACGAACCATTTTGGCGCGAAATTCAAAATAGAAAAAATTTAATTATTAATTTTCGTAACATATAACTATTTAATAACTGTTGGAAAATATTTTCGTAAATTTCAGCCTCATATTTATTTATTTTTTCACTTTTTGTAGAATTTTACTAGAATAATTCAATTTTTTTTTGGTATCGGTAAAATTCTGTAAAAATTCTTCAAAAAGAAGGATTAAAAGATAGAAAAATGTTATTAGTTTCGGTTAAAAATACAGGAAGAATAAAGAAAGGGATTCGGCGATAATCACGAGTTATGCAAATATATCGCGTGTCAAGAATAAAACCAATTGACCAATACACGTTAAACAATTTCACGTACAATTATTATCACATATTTTGCACACATTACATTGCCCTTTTTAAAGAGACTTTTTTTTTTTTTTTAAAAAAACAAATAACAAAAAAAAACAGAATAGTAATCGTAAAATTTTCCTTAAGGCACTGTCAACAATATTTTCTTTTTTTTTTTAAAGCACTGCTCATGAGAATGTTAAACTTGCACTTTACAATTTTGTTAAGCATACACGCGGGGTTTATTTTTAAAGATATTATTACACATCTTCAAAAATATTCCTCGAAGCCATAAAAAAAAATTTTTTTCTTCTTCTTCTTACATTTTATTAACTGCACCCTGCGCCTCGTCAATCGAAAATTACAAACTATATATCAGTATGTATACTTCATTTTAAGTGCTTATAAAACATCATTTTATGAAAGAAATTATACACCCAGTATATACCATGAATATATATTGTTATATGAGAATTCGCAGTAAGTAGCGAGAAAAATTGAAGATAAAGAAAAAAAAATAATAGACTCGGAATAATTTCAGATTGATGATGAAATGAAAAAGAAAAGGGGAGTAGAAAAAAAGAAGAAAGGCAAAAAAATAAAAGGAGAGGAGAGGAGACAAAAAAACAACTCGAGTGGCACGAACGCTTGCTATTATTGGCAATCCAATTACACTTCGGTTCAATTACTATATATGTGAGTAGAAAATCCAATACCTTTATCGAAAATTTCCGATGTGCATGAACGCGTGCGCGTGCAATTCTATATACAAGTACGTGTATATATAGAAATAAGTAATTTTTTTTTCGTTCTAGAAAAAAAAGAATTGCCTCCAAGTGTATTATTTCATCTTGTCAAAAGTTATTATTTTCAAGTGTAATTTATATTTTATTGTAGGAAATTTATTTTCGTTTCAATTAGGGAAAAAGTTTCTTTTTTCTTCTTGTAATGAAGGTAAATTATAATTATACGTTATAATTTTTAGTTTATTTTTTGATACTATATATAATTATATATTATTTACTACACATTTCGTTTCTTTCTATTTTAATTTTAATTTAAAATTTTTAGTTTTATTTCGGTGTAATTAGGCCAAGAAACATGGTTTATTTGAACTAAGTTTATTTGTTTATTTCACTCCCTTTAATTAATTGAATTTATTTGTGTTAAATAAAAGTATATCTGTTTAAAAGTTCTAAATTATTTGTTTTGAATAAAAAATAAAAAATTATATTCGACACAATTATAATTTGACAAAAGAAACAAATTTTGACCTAAGTTTAATTTATTTATGTTAAATAAAAATATATATATTTTTTTCAAAATTCTAAATTATTTGTCTTGGATAAAAATTATATTCGACACAATTACAATTTTCCAATCTAGTAAAATTAATTTGAACCAAGTAAACATTTTTTCAAACAAACAAAAATTTTTATTAAAATTTTAAACAAAGTAAAACTTATATGTAAAATAAAATTTATTGGAACCAAATACGATTTTTGTAACCAAATAAATAAAAATTAATATAAATGGAATTTTTTTACAACAATTTTCATTAAACCCTTTGGAAGAATTCAATTATTTTAATAAGTAAAACAAATTTTTTTACATCGATTCAATTATTTAAAAAAATTTTGTGAAATTCGTTGTGAGAATTCGCGATTCTTATAATAATAATATGGTTCCTAGGATTTTAATTATTTTTAATACTATTTTCTTTGCAAGAATTTTTAAATTTAGGAAAATAATTCTTCCTTGAAAAATAGAATTATTTTCCAAACATTTTTAGAAAAATTCGCTTTTCATTTCACAAATAATGAAATTCTGCGCTGAAATTCTAAATATTTTCGAAAAACTAGTATTTTAATGAAAACTTTGAAAAGAAGACCATTATTTAAAAGAAAAAATTTTATAAAATTCGTTCCGAAAATTCAATTCAGGATATCAAGTATTTAGAAGAAATGTAATAAAATTCGTTGCCAGGATTCAATTATTTTCATAAATAACAATATTCGTCAAAGAATTAAAATAATTTTAAAAACTTCAATAAGAATTCGTTGCAAGAGTTAAATTATTTTCCTAAATATTAAAATATTCTTCAAAAGAAATAAATTGACAGATTATCAATTATTTTTAAAAATTTTTACAAAAGTGAATTTTCAAATCTATTTGTTCACAATTCAGAATTGAATTTTACGAAAATTTTATTGTTCAGAAATTCTTCAATTAAATATTTAGAAAATAAAAATTTGTAATACTTTAAAAAAAATTCAAGTAAAAGTTTTTAAAATACAATTATTTATAAAAATGCACAGTATAATAATTTTAATATTCAATTATCAAAAATTTTAATTGAAATTAATTTTTAAAACAATTCTTATTAAAAAAATTGTACGAGAATTCAAATATTTTAATACGAGAATAAAAATTTATCATTTATCCAATGAAGAATCGGATAAATGAATGTTTCTAAAAAATTTAATTCTAATAAAGAATTTTATCGAAAAAAATTTTTAAATGATTGAACTTTTTTGACCAATTTTATTAAAATTTTCCAGAATAATTACATTTTTTAAAAACTTCGGTTAAAATTGTATTAAAAATAATTGAAATTCTATAATGAGTTTTATCATTCATAAAAATAATTTACACTCTAGAAAAACTTTTGTTTCTTCATGAAAATAATTGATTTATTGCACTTAAATTTTTGCATAATTTGTATTATTTATGAAAAATAAATGAATTTTGGAGAAAAATTCTAATATTTTTAGAAGGTAATTGAAATTATGACGAGAAGTTTTATAAATTTTTTAACTCATAATTGAATTTTTACAAATATTTATATAACTTTTTGAAAATTCAATTTTTTTAGTGTTTTTAACTAAAACACTTCTTTATATCCATGATGTTTAATAATTAACATAAAAAAAAATATTAAATAAAATTAATTATAAATTCTGCAAAATTATTTTTTTTTCTAGTAATTTTTTTATTAAATAAATTTTGCGTTGTTTGATCAAATTTTTTTTACTTTTTTTAAGTTATTTTTTTTGTATTTCGTTGATGATTGTGCAAAAAATATTGTTAATTATCGCAATATTATTAATTTGATTTAATTATAATGACCAATATTACATTCTAAATTATGAAATAATATTTAAATGGTTTATCTTATATGTAATATAAAATAAAATTAAATTAAATTAAGCAACAGAAAAAAATTTTGTCAAATTTGGAAAAAATTGTAAAAAATACGAAAAAAACCATTTTTTCGGAAAACAATAATTGCTCCTAATTGAAGGTCAATATTCAAGTGGAAAAAGAAAAATTTGTTAAAGCCGTTGGCACGTTAATTTCATCACGATATCGCGTGTGGGTTTAATTAAAATTCTGAATAGCGTCAATTTAATTCTTATCAAGGTCAGAAACATGACAACCACATAATGTATCCTTCTTTTTCAAATTACATCGTGATTCATAATTATCGTGTTGTACCAATTTGTTTCTCGTTAAGAGTAGTGTTATTACATAAAACAGTGTGTTTTCTATAATTATTCCGCAAAGACGCATTTTTTTCAATGATTATCTGTCAATAATTACAATCCAATTTCTCCCATTAGAAAAAATATTCACAGTAACAAGTTTTATCTAATTATTTATTTATTTATTCACTTACGTATGTTTGTTTCAAATAACCGATTACTTGTCTAATAAATAAATATATATTTACTCAAATTAAATAATTTTTCTTTTTATTATTTAATTTTTAAAACTAATTTAATTATTTACATCAAATAAATTGTATTTGAATCAATTATTTTGGAATTTTAAGCAAAATACAATTAAATTCTAATACAATTTAAGCAAAAAATATTTATTCGATAATAGACAAATTATTAATCATAGCAATTGTTTGTACACTAAATGTTTTTTATTCGAAACAAAGAAATTTTTTTCCCAGCGAAGAAATTGAAGAAAAATAATTATTTCTTATTGCTTCTTTGTTAAATACAAAATTATACATCCAGAAAAAAATATATTCTACTCAGAGCCAACTATAGACATTTTATTTGTTTTAAATAAATTTTAGGTTTTGCTTAAACAAAATTTTATTTCAGTTCAAAAAAAAAATGTTTTCTCTATGTTAAATAATTTATTAAATTATAAAACTATAGAAACTATAAAGTTATAAAAAAATTTATTACAGAAAAGTATATTTTTCTTTTTCGCTCCAAAAGATTTCAATAAATATATTCGCCAAACACAAAAAAAAAAAATTGTTTACAAGGAGAAAATTGCAAGAAAAAAATCGACATCATTATTTTATTTTCATATTCGAAATAAACATCGTTGTTATTTGCACATATTTTTTTATGATTGCAATAAAAATAAAGGGGAGTGGAAAAATATCTTCTTCTCGTCGTAATACATGATTTTTAATATCTTTTGTATAATAAAATTTTTTTTTCCATAGCTCCCTCATTCTCTATAGTATTATAAACATAACGAGAGTGTAATTTTTTTTTTTTCAACATTTCACCTGCTATTTTTATTGCGATTTCAAATCACCGTTATGTCTTATTATATTCCAGTATATATATTTACAACTGTTATTTTTGGTTTTCAAAATGACCTTCATTGAACAGAAGGTAAATTCCTTTCGTTCATCGAAAAAACGAGGTTAAGTCTTTAATAACTCCTCCCCCCTCGAAAAGAAAAAAAAAGAAAATAAAAGTAAAAAAAATGCAGAAAAAATGAGATTAAAAAAAATTTATTATAATAAGATTATATACGCAAGATATTCGCACGTGCATCCACCAATTATCGCCTTTCCATTACGGTAAGAAAAAAAAATAAAAAGTATTATATACGCTTGATTTCAAAATTTGTTAATTATAATAAAAAAGATTAAGTCAAATTAAAAAAATTAAAAAAAATATTAATAGGAATATTTAGTCACTTAATGAGTAGATAATAATTAGTGAATAATTAGAAAAATAATTTAAGTTAATCAATACTAAATTAATTAATTATTGATTCGATTAATAAATTATTGATTCAATAAATAAATTATTGATTCAATTAATAAATTATTGATTCAATTAATAAATTATTGATTCAATTAACTAATTATTAATACAATTAATAAATTATTGATACAATTAATTAGTTAATCAATTACTAATTAACGACTATTTATTATTTACTATTTACTAAAATTACTAACTAATTATTTAATCAATTTAAAAATAAAAAAAAATTAATAAATTTATCAATTCATTAATTAGTTAATCAATTACTAATTAATGACTATTTATTATTTACTATTTACTAAAATTACTAACTAATTAAAAATTACTAACTAATTATTTTTAATAAGTGATTGCAAATTAATAAAATTAACTATTAATTAAAACCATTAAAAATATTATACTATCAATTAATTTTAATAGTCACCTGATTAGTGGCAATTAAATGAATGAGAATTATTTCAATTAATTTTATGTGACTCAATTTAAATTTTGAAAGAAGTAAATTTTCTTTTCACGGCAATTTAATCAATTATGAGAAAGTTTCGAATTGAATTGATAAGTACCTTCCACAAAAATGTACGCTCTTTTTTCCCTCAAAGAGTTTTAAAGTCGATTTTTTTTCTCCCAATTTAAGAAATGATATCTGTTCAATCGAACGTAATCGTTTAACAGGTTCAGATGAAGAGAAAAATGAAGGGCCTGTTAAATAATTACACACGCAGTGTTTCCTCTGACCTGAATAATGTTCCTCTTGATTTATTTTTTTTTTTTTTAATAAATTTTTCCTCCTGCAGGAGAAAAAATTTTTAATTTAAATAAAAAAACATAGAAAAATAAAAATATTCCTGTAGATTTGATTTCTTAAGACAAGAGAAAAAATGTAAAAGTAAATTAAAAATAAACAAATAATATTTTTCTTCATTTTTTTTTAGAGTAGAAGAAAAAAAATGTAAAAGCAAATAATAAATAGAAAAATAATATTTTCGTTGATTCATTTTTTTTAGAGCAGAAGTAAAAAATGGAAAAATAAATAAAAAATAGACGAATAATATTTTTCTTGATTTTTTTAAAGCAGATGAAAAAAGTATAAAAGCAAATAACAAATAGAAAAATAATATTTTTGTTGATTCATTTTTTTAGAGCAGAAGAAAAAATTGTAAAAGTAAATGAAATATAGAAAAATAATATTTTTTTAAATTTTTTTTAGAGCAGAAGAAAAAACGTAAAAGCAAATTAAAAGTAGAAAAATAATATAATAATTAAATATATAAATAATATGATAATAACAATAATAATATAATAATAATAATAATAATAATAATAATAATAATAATAATAATAACAATAATAATAATATTATGTAAAAGAAGATGAGATAAAAAAATAATAAAAATATTAAAATATTAAAAAAATTTATACGCATAATCTGCTGGAATAATAGTTAAAACTTAAAAGCCCTTTGGGGAGTGAAGATAGGAGAAAAGATAACAAAAAAAAGACGTAATTGGATGAGAATAATAGTTTCTAGGAGAATTTTTCTCTTTTCTTTCGAAAAGAATACTTTTCATTCTTATTTTTTTGCTGCTGCTGTTGTTGTTGTATGTATAATAACCCTTTCCAATTAAGGGAACGATGCGATCGTTATTCCATCTTATAAGGAAATGCAATTGCAGATTCCTAAGTATCCATCTCCCTTGAGAGTTTTAAACTTCAACGTAACTATATACATGGGATAATTTTTTTTCTTTTCTCCTTCCATTGCCTTCTAGAGTCAAAAGAAAATTGATTAATAATTAGATGCACGCACACTTCGAAATTAATAACTCATCGTTCGCCGTTTGCATATATGCGAGTATAAATTTTTGCGCAGTAAAATTACGTTTAACTTTTCATTTTTTCGATAAATTGAAAAAAAACTTAAAAAAAAAATTTTTTTTTTTAAAAAAAATAATAAAAAAATAAAAAACAAATAAAATATAAATATAAATATTTTGTTTTTTCTAAAATTTAAAATAATTTTAATTTTAAAATTAAAAATAATTTAAATACAAAAATTTTTTTTTATTATTTTATAAATATTTATTTCTATAATACAACTATTTACCCTTATTTTTTTGTTTATTAACAAACAATCATTTATTTTGACTGAAAAATTTTTTTTATTTGTATTTACTAACAAAATTGTTATTTATCTAATTTTACGAATTTCTATTTGTTTATATTTTTTAACGTACTATTTATTTAATTTATGAACTTTTATTTCCTACTCTTTTTTTAATAATTATTTATTTAATATACGAAATTTTATTTATTTCGACTTTTCTAATAACTATTTATTTAATTTACGAACATTTATTTATTTCTTTTTTTAAGAACTATTTATTTAACTTTTGAACCATATTTTTTGATAATTTTCTTCTTCTTTGGCTTTTTTTTACTATTACTATTTATTTTATTTAAAATTGTTATTTGTATTTGTTTACAAACTATTTTTTATTTAACTAACGAATACTATTTGCTTCTATTTTCGTAGGAACAGTTTTTTATATTTTTTTAAGTTACAAATTTGTTTTCTATTTATTTGTTAATAGTCATTAATTTTGCGAATTCTTTCTAATAATTGAGAGAAATTTTTATTGAATGTATAACGAATTAAATTAAAAATTAATTGAATTAAATTTATGAATTAAAATTTTTTGGCTCCAGGTGGAATCGAAACCTAAACGTACAATTTGCAATGCACCGAAATTACCACGAAGCCACTGGAACTAGTTATTCAATTTGCGAACTTGTATTTATTTCAATTTCTTACAATCGATTATTTATTGAAATTGAAAACTATACTTATTTAAATTTTTAGTTTTTTGCGAATTATTATTTACTTAATTAATTAATTTTCTTTCGATTCATATTCATTGACAATTTATTATTTATTAAATTTTCAAACTATATTTGTTTTCATTTCTTTGCGAACTATTTTTTTTTCATTTAATTTCCTAAATATTATTTATTTAATTTTTTATCTCAATTTACTTCTTTCTGTTTACAAACATTCGTTTAATAAAGTTATTTTACTAAACTATTTATTTATTAATTTGGTTATTAAATTTAATTTATTACATTTTTTATTTATTAACTTACGAATTTTGCAATAACTGAGACAAGTTTTGGAATAATGAAGCAGAAAAATGTGAATTAAAAATTTTCGAATTAGGGAGGGAATCGAACCAGAGACGTATAATTGACAATGCATTGAAATTACCACACAGCCATCGCAATTATTTAATTCTCCAACAATATTTGCCTTCTTCTTTGCAAATTGTAAACTTACTTCACTTTTATTAACTCTCATTTTTTACAAAATATTATTTATTTAATTTACGAACTACATTTATTCATATTTTTTTCGTTGCAAAGTATTATTTATTAATGTTAAAAATTTTATTTTTCTTCATTTATTTAAATTATCTAATTTACGAACTACATTTATTCATATTTTTCTATTGTTGCAAACTATTATTCATTGAAGTTAAAAATTTTATTTTTTTCATTTATTTAAATTATTTAATTTACGAACTACATTTATTCATATTTTTTTATTGTTGCTAACTATTATTCATTGAAGTTAAAAATTTTATTTATCTTCATTTATTTAAATTATTTAATTTACGAACTACATTTATTCATATTTTTCTATTGTTGCAAACTATTATTCATTAAAGTTAAAAATTTTATTTATCTTTATTTATTTAAATTATTTAATTTACGAACTACATTTATTATTTATTTAAATAAAAAACTATTAAACATTTATTTTATCGACGATATTTCTCTTTAATTCTATATTTCTTTTTCAACTTTTGTTATTTTACTAATTTTGTTATTTTTTGATACATTTTTATTTAATTTTGGATTAATATTCATTTCTATTTTATTACGAACTAATTGTTTATTAAATTTATTATATCTATTCCCTGAGACAGATTATCAAATGATAAAACCGTAAAATATGGATAAAAAAATTTTTGTCTTCAGTGGGAATCGAACCCGAGACGTACAATTGTCAATGTATTGAAATTACCACGAAGCAACTGGAACTATTTATTCAATTTACGAACTTTTATGAAATTTGATTTTTTACAAACTTTTATTTATTTAATTTACGAACTACTGTTCAAATACTTTCTATTTCTTTGCGAACTAATATTTTTTCTTTCATTTCCAGAATAATATTTATTTAATTTCCTGTCTATATTTTTTTGTTCTTGTTCTGTATTAAATTTTTAATTTACTTTTAATTTACTTTTAATTTACTTTTAATTTACTTTTAATTTACTTTCAATTTACTTTTAATTTACTTTTAATTTACTTTTAATTTACTTTTAATTTACTTTTAATTTACTTTTAATTTACTCTTTATTTAACTTTTTTAATAACTTTTTAATTAACTTTTTAATTAACTTTTTATTTATTATCTTACGAATTTTGTAATAACTGAGACATGTTATGGAATAAGAAGACAGTAAAATGTTAGTTAAAAATTTTTGCCTCCAGGGGGAATCGAACGAGGAACGTAAAATTGGCAAAGCATCGAAGTTACCGCGCAGCCACTGAACAAACAAACAAAACAACTTAAATTATTGTTTAATTCGTCTTTTCCTCGTGACTTTATTTCCCAATTTTGGGCTTTTATAATAAAAAAACATTTCCTTTTACTTCAGATTTCTTTTTTTTATTTTACTTTTAATTTAAACATTTTTTTGCTATAAATAATTAAATTCCTTTTTTATTAAAAATGGTGCTTCTAGAATCAAAAAAACATTTTTTTTACTTTGAGTAAATTTATTTAAACTTATTAAAACTTATTTAAATTTTTTATTTTTATTTAAACATTTTTTTTTACTAAAAATAAATTTAATTTCTTTTTTTATTAAAAATAAATACTATTTCTTTCGTTCTCTCAAAAAAAATAATAATTTACTAGAAGAATGTTTCGATTTTTTCTGTCCCCCACATGTTGGAGGGGTGCGAACACGTGTGACTGCGCAGAGGGGAAAACTCGTGAAACTTGATATCTATAGATATATACATTTGGCAAGTGAGGGTTTCTAGCGCAAAGCTCTCGTGTCTAGTATTACAATTTTCTGCTCTCCGGATAAGACGTCGCGACGCCCGCGCTTTTTCGGTGGTCATATTGAAAGCTGCCCTCGAGCTTTCACCCACAAATTGCTTCTGTATTCCTGTTATCGGGGGCTGCTCGCAAGCAACCGCCGGGTGCTTTGTCTTATCGAAAGCTCCCTCCACATGCAATTTACCGCTTTTCTTTTAACCTAAAGATCAACTTTTTTTTTGGCCTGCAAGCTCTCAGACATCAAGTTACTGAGAATGTGAATTTTTTTTTCCCCTTTCCACTCACATTGGCGTATTTCTATAAGCTTTTTCAAACAACAGCAGCGCCATCCATCGAATAAGCGCCGATATCGAATAAAATTGATACATAGCAATTTCCATCTCTGTCTCTCTTTTTCTCTTGGATACATTGTGGACGCTTTTTCCACCGCCTCTTTTTATTATTGGTTAGTAACGCATGTTGTACATTTATAGTTGCCTGATACGACGTCGCGACGCTCACCGGCCGACGCCCCTTATAATAATTACTAGTAAATATTAAAAAAAAAAAATAAAAAAAAATAAGGGCGCTTATAAAATCGACCCACAAAAATTGCAGCTGCACCATTTTCTTTTTTTTTTTTATTTTCTTGCAAAAGGGAATCTCTTTTGTTGAGATTGAATTGTGGCCTTATTGCGACATGCTCTCTCGCAAATCATGACAGGTTTTTGCGAAAGAAACCTTGTCGTGTCTCCCTCGGCAATTCACCGACCAATTCGCTCACGAGACTCTTTTTTTTCTCCCTCTCTCTCTTTCTCTCTCGCGTTTCTTACTTTTATTTTTATTGTGCACGTGTACAAGAAAAGACAAAACGAGATACAACCGATTCAAGGACAGATGCAGGTGCTCTCAGGAAACAAGAGTGAGCACGAATTAAATTTATGGGTTTACCAACCATTTTTGACTCGGGGGTATATATTCTTTTTCAAAAAAAAAAGAACGAAAAGAAAAGAATAATATAATAGTAAAAAAAAGAATACATTTTTATGAGCAGTGGTTATTTCTGATATAAATTATACCGCAATTTCTTTTTTTCCCCTACTTCGATTTTCGAAACACATGTGTTTTATTATTTTCCTTCTGTTTTTTTTTTTTTTTTGTCTTTCGTGTCAAAAAATATTTGATTCTCTTGGTTATGGGGTGAAAAAAAATTTGATCCATTTGTTTTGACAAGAACATTTTTTTTTGTATAAATAAGTTTTTTCAGAATAAGTTAATAATAATTTAATAATGGACGTAAAATTATTTGAAAAAAAGAAAGTTTTTGTAATTTTTCAGAAAAAAAATAAAAAATAAAAAAAAAGAAAGAAAAAAAAGAGAAAAAGACACACAATTTTTTTGGAACAAATAAAAGTTCTGGCAGAATAATTTAATAATAATTTAATAATGGACGTAAAATTATTTGAAGAAAATGCGAGTTTTTGTAATTCTTTAGAAAAGAGAAAGAGAGAAATTGCAAATAGAAGAAAAATTTTTTTATTAACTGCTCTAATTGTTAATAATTATAAAATAGATTATTTGCACAATTGAAATTTTGTTAATAATGAAAAATTTCTTTAGGGTTAAAATGGTGGTTCAGTTTCTCCACTTGAGAACGCCAAGGTCATCACTAGATGGCGTTTGGTTGTCAAAACCGCCACCTAGCGGTGACCTTGGCGTTCGCAGGTGGAGAATAGTATTTCCATATCGAATATCAAGAAATTTTTTATTACTTGTAATTTTGGAGTAAGATTTGGAAAATTGAAAAACAAATTCTATTAATAAAAGTGCTGGTAGTAAAAAATAAATTAATGGTAGTAGTAAAGAAAATGGTTGATAGCAATATAATAAATTACTGGTAGTAGTAAAGAAAATGGTTGATAGCAATATAATAAATTACTGGTAGTAGTAAATAAATCGTTGATAGTCATAAATAAATTACTGAAACTAAAAAAGAAATTATTAAAAAGTGTAAAAATTTTTTTTAATCCAGATACTATTTTCCGGCCAAAAATAAAAGTTGAAACAAAGAATTTTAACCTCCAACTTTCTGAATCTGAATTCCGAATTTTTAAACATTAATCAATAATTTTTGTTCATTTAAACTAATAGTCTATTTTATTTGTATCAATAATATATTTATTACTAGTGAATTTATTTATCACTATGAATAATATATTTATTAGTGTCAACGAATTTATTTATTCATTAATATCAAAAAATTTCTTTACCACTATTGAATTTATTTATCATTGTCAACAAATTATTTACTAGTATTGAATTTATTTATCACTGTGAACAATTTATTTATTAGTATTAAATTCGTATATCTCTGTCTAAAATTTAGTATGGCAAATAATCTATTTATTACTTATGAATAAATTATTACTTGTTAAAGAAATTGATAATGAATAAACAATTATTTACAGAAATAAATTTACTATTGGTACTAATAAATAAATCTCCGCTATGAGAAAATAAATATTTTGTTCTTAATAAAGTGCTAAACAAATTATTGATAGTACTAATTAAATTATTTATAATTAGTTTAATTAAATTTTATTATACTAAGAAATAAATAATATTTATTATTTTTATTTTATTATTATTATTATTATTATTATTATTATTATTATTATTATTTATTATAATTACTTATTTATTATTTAAAAAATAATATTAACCCGTTTAACTACAATGGCAAAGAATTGTCGGTAAAAATCTTTGCCATGTCAGTTAAGGGGTTAATAAAAGTTAATAAACATTTTGTTTATTATTTTTTTAACTAGTAAACAAATTATTAGCAGTACTAATTAAATTATTTATAAACAGTTTCAATAAATGTTATTATACTAAAGAACAAATTATTTATAAATAAGTAATGTAAATAAATTATTAATAAAAGTAAATAAATATTTAAGAACCAAACAAATAAATTATTGATACAAGTTAACAAATATTTTGACAATAATCAACAACTAAATAATTTATTTCTTCTCTTTTATCAATAGTTGATTAATGCAAAATTAATAATTATTAATTATTACTTGTATTTATTTATTTTTAAATTTATTACTAGTAATCAATAAATCTTTGAACGCTAATAGAGAAATGATTAAAACTACTAAATAAATTATTATCGACTGTAATGAATAAATTACCAATAACAATAAACAATCTCTTAATAACAATTACTAAATTAATCATTGATAGCAATAAATAATAATTGATAAATTTAAAATAAATTTTTTATTACCAACTTAGGAAACTAATAAATAATTTATTGAAACTGATAAATAAATTGGTATCAAAAGTGAATAAATTATAAATTATAATACGAAATATTCACACTTAATTATTAATTAATTTATTTATTTATTTAAAAAATGTGCATATATTTATCAATAATAAAAACCAATAATAAACACAACACTTAATCAAATAAACTAAACTCAAGTAAGTAATAAATTATTTTAGTAATAATAATTTTATTAATATTATTTATTAAATTAGAGGCCGTTCAAAAAATACGTAAGTATTACAGGAAGAGGAGGGGGATCATCTTTTTTTGGAGGTCCTTTTAATTAATTAGTTAATAAATAAATAAATAATTAATTAGTTTGTTACTAAATAATTAATTAGTAAATTGCTAAATAATTATTTTGTTTATTACTAAATAATTAATTAGTTTGTTACTAAATAATTAATTAGTTTGTTACAAAATAATTAATTAGTTAATTGCTAAATAATTATTTTGTTTATTACTAAATAATTAATTAGTTTGTTACTAAATAATTAATTTATTTGATACTGAATTATTAATTAGTTAATTTGTAAATAAATTGTTGGTTAATTGCTAAATAAATTATTGGTTAATTGCTAAATAAATAATTAGTTTGTTACTAAACAATTAATTTGTTTATTACTGAATAATTAATTAGTTAATTTGTAAATAAATTATTGGTTAATTGCTAAATAAGTAATTAGTTTGTTACTAAACAATTAATTTGTTTATTACTGAATAATTAATTAGTTAATTGATAAATAATTAATTTGTTTATTACTGAATAATTAATTAGTTCGTTAATAAATAATTAATTAGTTAATTTGTAAATAATTAATTTGTTTATTACTGAATAATTAATTCGTTAATTGATAAATAATTAATTTGTTTATTACTAAATAATTAATTAGTTTGTTACTAAATAATTAATTTATTTGATACTGAATTATTAATTAGTTAATTTGTAAATAAATAATTTGTTTATTACTAAATAATTCATTAGTTTATTACTGAATAATTAATTAGTTAATTGATAAATAATTAATTAGTTAATTGATAATTAATTAATTTGTTTATTACTGAATAATTAATTAGTTTGTTACTAAATAATTAAGTAGTTAATTTGTAAATATTAATTAGTTCATGGCTAAATAATTATTTTGTTTATTACTAAATAATTAATTAGTTTGTTACTAAATAATTAATTTATTTGATACTGAATTATTAATTAGTTAATTTGTAAATAAATAATTTGTTTATTACTAAATAATTCATTAGTTTATTACTGAATAATTAATTAGTTAATTGATAAATAATTAATTAGTTAATTGATAATTAATTAATTTGTTTATTACTGAATAATTAATTAGTTTGTTACTAAATAATTAAGTAGTTAATTTGTAAATATTAATTAGTTAATTGCTAAATAATTATTTTGTTTATTACTAAATAATTAATTAGTTTGTTACTAAATAATTAATTTATTTGATACTGAATTATTAATTATTTAATTTCTAAATAATTAATTAGTTAATTGCTAAATAATTAATTAGTTAATTGCAAAATAATTAATTTGTTTATTACTGAATAATTAATTAGTTAATTGATAAATATTTAATTTGTTTATTACTGAATAATTAATTAGTTCGTTACTAAATAATTAATTAGTTCGTTACTCAATAATTAATTTGTTTATTACTATATAATTAATTAGTTTATTACTGAATAAATAATTTGTTTATTTTTTAATAATTAATATTAATTCCCTTAGTTTGATAAAAAAAAAAAAAATTTCTTGTGATAAAAAGAACAAATAAAAATCAGAGATAAAAATGCAGAAGAGTTGAAATATATGCATATGCAATATATCTATAGCTGGCAACGTGGCTCGAGGCGCCGCGACGCCCAACAAGCTCTTGATAGGCGCCTGATATGGCGCCTGTGCGTCTCTCGACCTGAAAGTCCATATCACACAGGTGTGGCGTCGCGCTCGACTCTCTACCCTCTCATTGCATTCGACAAGACACAGCACTTGACCAATATAGACAAATAAGAATGGAGACGACTTTGGAAAATGGCGAAAATTAAGGACGCAAGAGAGCTTTAATGATCGTCATCTCTTCGACGAGTACTGCCCACCTGTCGCTCAAATGCTTGTCGCGGCTCGGTCGCAACGGGTTACATTATCCGGCCAACAGAATCTGATAAGAGGTGGAAAATAAAAAGCTCACTGTCTCGCTTTGCTGGGTGGGAAAGCTCTGACGTCACGATCCGTTTGACGACGGCTACAAAGTGACGTCATTCTTCCACCGTCAGTGACGCCGCCACCGCCGTCGCGTCCCTGCAAGCTCTCTCACACTCCTCGCGCTCCGCGTCTGATCAAACTCTGACCGCTACTACTTTGCATCACACACAATATTTGTTTGTCAAATTTACATTTATTTATTGCTTTCTTTTCTATTTACACGAATTTTTATTTATTTGAATAAATAGAATGAGAATTTTACTTTTATTTTATTTACTTCTTTACAGGGCGCGGATTGTGCGAATTTTTCGACTTTTCTAAGTAAATGTGACTTTTTTCGACTTTTTTGTGAAAAGATGCGACTAATCGACTTTTTCAAGATTTTTTTTTAGTAAAATGCGACTAAAATTTTTTCACTTTTCAGAAAATTAAAGTTAAAGGAGAAAGTTTTAGTCAAAAAAATGTTCTGTTAAGTTTATTTACAGATTTCTTTCAAATTTAAAAAAAAACATCAATAACTTCTTTTTTAAATAAATATTTAATTATTATTTTTCCATAAGAATAAAAATTCTGCAAAAGATTCAAATTCAAACCTTTTTGGAAATTAAACTACTTATAATAATTAAAGACGACCGAGTAATAAAATCATTATTTTATATTATAAGATTTTACAAAGAAAAAGAATTTGAATTTTTTTTAAATTTTTTTATTTATAAAGATAATTAAAATTTGGACAATAATTTTTTTAAAATTCTTTGCAAATAATTGAATTTCAGAGAAAAATTTTATTATTTATAAGGATAATTGAAATTTTGAACAGATTTTTTTAAAAAATGTTTAAAAGTAATTAAATTTTGAAGAAGAATTTTGATATTTCTAAAAATAGTTGAAATTGTGGGGAGAATTTAAAAAAATTTGAAAATAATTAAATTTCTGCGATGAATTTTCTTATTTTTCAGGATAATTGAATTTTGCAAAGAATTTTATCAGGACTTTTGAAAATAATTAAATTTCCATGATAAATTTTATTATTTATAAAAATAATGCTAATTTTGACGAGAAATTAAAAAAAATTTGTGAAAATAATTGAATTTATGCGAAGAACTTTATTACTTTTAAAAATAAATAAATTTCTAGGATGAATTTTATTATTTATAAAGATAATTACAAATGTAGAGAAAAAAATAAATAAATAATTGAAATTCTGACAAGAATTTTATTAAAATTCTTTGAAAATAATTGAATTTCTGCGATGAATTTTCTTATTTTTCAAGATAATTAAATTTTGCAAAGAATTTTATCAGGACTTTTGAAAATAATTAAATTTCCATGATAAATTTTATTATTTATAAAAATAATGCTAATTTTGACGAGAAATTAAAAAAAATTTGTGAAAATAATTGAATTTATGCGAAGAACTTTATTACTTTTAAAAATAAATAAATTTCTAGGATGAATTTTATTATTTATAAAGATAATTACAAATGTAGAGAAAAAAATAAATAAATAATTGAAATTCTGACAAGAATTTTATTAAAATTCTTTGAAAATAATTGAATTTCTGCGATGAATTTTCTTATTTTTCAAGATAATTAAATTTTGTAAAGAATTTTATCAGAACTTTTGAAAATAATTAAATTTCCATGATGAATTTTTTTATTTATAAAGATAATGATAATTTACGAGAAATTAAAAAAGTTTGAAAATAATTGAATTTCTGGGAAGAGTTTTATTACTTTTGAAAATAAATTAATTTCTAGGATGAATTTTATTATTTATAAAGATAATTACAAATGTAGAGATAGAAACAAATAATTAAAATTTGAACAAGAATTTTATTAAAATTCTTTGAAAATAATTGAATTTCAGAAAAGAATTTTATTATTTATAAGGATAATTAAAATTTTAAATAGATTTTTTTTAAAAATGTTTAAAAGTAATTGAATTTTGAAGAAGAATTTTGATATTTTTAAAAATAGTTGAAATTCTGGGGAGAATTTAAAAAAATTTGAAAAAAATTGAATTTCTGCGATGTATTTTCTTAGTTTTTAAGATAATTGAATTTTGCAAAGAATTTTATCAGGACTTTTGAAAATATTTAAATTTCTATGATAAATATTATTATTTAAGAAGATAATGCTAATTTTGACGAGAAATTAAAAAAAAATGGTGGAAATAATTAAATTTTTTAAAATAAATAAATTTCTAATATGAATTTGATTATTTGTAAAGGTCATTACAAATGTACAGAAAACAATTAATAAATAATTGAAATTCTGACAAGAATTTTATTAAAATTCTTTGAAAATAATTGAATTTCTGCGATGAATTTTCTTATTTTTCAAGATAATTGAATTTTGCAAAGAATTTGATCAGACCTTTTGAAAATAATTAAATTTCCATGATGAATTTTTTTATTTATAAAGATAATGATAATTTGACGAGAAATTTTAAAAAATTTGAAAATAATTGAATTTCTGCGAAGAATTTTATTAGTTTTGAAAATAATTGACTTTTCATGATGAATTGTATTATTCATAAAGGTAATTACAAATGTACAGAAAACAATTAATAAATAATTGAAATTCTGACAAGAATTTTATTAAAATTCTTTGAAAATAATTGAATTTCTGCGATGAATTTTCTTATTTTCCAAGATAATTGAATTTCGTAATGAATTTGATCAGACCTTTTGAAAATAATTAAATTTCCATGATGAATTTTTTTATTTATAAAGATACTGATAATTTGACGAGAAATTTTAAAAAATTTGAAAATAATTGAATTTCTACGAAGAATTTTATTAGTTTTGAAAATAATTGACTTTTCATGATGAATTGTATTATTCATAAAGGTAATTACAAATGTACAGAAAACAATTAATAAATAATTGAAATTCTGACAAGAATTTTATTAAAATTCTTTGAAAACAATTGAATTTCTGCGATGAATTTTCTTATTTTTCAAGATAATTGAATTTTGCAAAGAATTTTATCAGAACTTTTGAAAATAATTAAATTTCCATGATGAATTTTTTTATTTATAAAGATAATGATAATTTGACGAGAAATTTAAAAAAATTTGTAAATAATTGAATTTCTGCGAAGAATTTTATTATTTTAAAAAAAAATTGAATTTCCATGATGAATTGTATTATTTATAAAATTTTGACGAGAAATTTAAAAGAAAATTTTGTATGTAATTGAATTTTTGCGAAGAATTTCATTATTTTTGAAAATAAACGAATTTTAGAGAAGAATTTTATTATTTATAAAGATAATTGAAATTATGACAGGCATTTTATTAAAATTAATTACTGAGTTTGTAAAAGTACAATTTTTGTTTTTAATTCTTTTATGATTTGTAATTTATTAAAATATCTTCAATGAAAAAGGGATTTCGTTTATTTGGACGTTCAAAACTTGAGAATCATTTAGAATAATGTTTCGATTGCCTTTCATTAATAATCCAGGAAATAATTTATCAAATTAACTTTTTATTTATTTTGTTTCAGAAAATAATTTTACTACCGCGATAGTAAAATTATTTTCTGCTTTAAGTATTTTGATAAATTTGTAAATTTTGAAATTTGTACACTGAATTCAAATTCGACTATTTAAAAAATTTTTTTTATTTTTTTGAAAGAGCAAACAGAAAATAAATTTTTATTCAATTTTAAAGATTTAAATTTCTGTATTATACTCTCTGAAAAAGACTGTAATAACGTTTTTACTAATCTTAACAATAATTAGTTTAATGAATTAAATAACGACATAAAAAAACTTTTTTCAGTAATTAATCTAATTCGATTGAATCTATTTTATGAAAATTAAAAAGTTATAATAGTTATTACTAATTAGCTGATTATTATAATCAGTAATAATTATTAATATGGATACCCATTAATATTAGTAACAATTAATATAATCTAAACGAAACTAATTAATAATAAAATATTACAATTAATAGTAATGAAATATTATTATTATTAATAATAATTTTACTAATTTTAATAATAATATAATATTTCAAAAGACTGATTGAATTTTATTTTATTTTTTAAATTAAAAATTAGTTGAAGAAAATTCTCTAAAATAGGCAAAAATAAGTTCATCGCTCGATTTATCGATATTGAATTAGGTTATCGGATAGACAAATAAATTAACATAAACACTTTATGAAAATTTTGCTCCATATATAAAGCATCATTTCAAGAGATAATAAAATAGTTTTCTTATAACTGCAAACAATTAAAGTATATATTTTATACGTTCTACAATGAATCGAATAATTTCAGTTCTATTTATTGTCTGTATTTTTCAGGTAATTCTTTTTATTGCAAACATTTACATATTTTGATATAAAAGATTTTTGAAAAATGTTTTTTTGAAAGCAAACAAATAGATTAAAAAAACCTATTAAAACATTCAATTTTTTAAAATAATTAAAATTTTCAATTTTTCAATTTTGTTTGGCTATAAATTAAACATTGTATTTGAGAGGAAATATTAATTTTTCAAAAACAATTTTCAAAATTAATAAGTTTCTAAATTTCGAATTTTTGATGAATTTATTTATTAATAACAAAAATAAAATAATAATGAGGTAAAGAAAAGAGAAATAGAAAGAAATTAAAATAAAGTGGAAAATTAGGAAAAAAAGTAAAAATTAAGAAAAGGGAATATTAAAAAAAAAACTAAAAATAAAATAAGAAAAGTGACAATAAAAGAAAGAAACTAAAAAAGCAATAAAGTAAAAATAAATTAAAGAAGTAAAAATAAAATGAAATAAGGTAATAAAAATAACAGTTTCTTTTTATTCAAACTGAACATTCAAATTGCCACTGTAAATTGACAAACAAAAAATTGTAAAAAAATTGTAAAAAAATTTTAAAAAATTGTAAAAAAATTGTAAAAAATTGTAAAAATATTGTAAAAAATTGTAAAAATTTTCAGACAGCTGTAAAATCATATACTATCGATGAGACAGAATATTATCTGAATGATTTGAAATACGACGTGGAAACAATAAATCAGACAGTGCAAAATTACAAGG
This sequence comes from Leptopilina drosophilae, assembly GCA_032873175.1. Classification (NCBI taxonomy): domain Eukaryota; kingdom Metazoa; phylum Arthropoda; class Insecta; order Hymenoptera; family Figitidae; genus Leptopilina; species Leptopilina drosophilae. Next base: position 45,772,537 of record CM065480.1, on the reverse strand, counting down.
ATTCTATATTTTTATTGTTAGCAACAAATTACGAGCTAATGGAAGATAAATTAAAAGAAGAATTCAAAAATACATCACGTTCGAAATTATTTCAATTACAGGTATTAAATTTTCTTTAAAATTAAACTTTATTCAATGCCAGTAAAAAAAATATATTTACAAGGTAAAAAAGTTGTAAAAAAAAAATTTTTTTTATGTGTTTTTCCACGTCAAAATTTTTTCCAGAATGAACACGGAATTTTGGACATTGATAAAGTTGAAGAACCACTGAAATCATGTTTCGTAAATAGATCAACAGTGTGGGGGAAAAAATTCCAGAAAACTATCAAACAATTAAGACAATGTGCTGTGAATATTGAAATTATGAATTACATGATTCCTATTCAATCGTACGATACTTACTTTCTTGATGTAAGTATATTTTTTTATTAAAAATTATTTTATTATCTAACAATAAATAAAAAAAACAAAAAAACAAAAAAACAAAAAAAAAACTAAAAATAAAAAAAAACTTAAAAAAAACTAATAAAAACTAAAATTTTTTTTTATTTAATTAGGGTAAAAATATTAATTAATATCTTGTTTTATTTTTAAATATTAAGTCGAGTTTACAATAAAACAAATCGAATATTAGTTATTGGTTTTTAATATTATTGTTTATTTTAGTAATAACGAAATATTATCAACTATTATTTTAGTATTATAAATATTTAACATATAAAAATATTTAATATTTAATGATTGAAGTTATCACTCGGCAAATTTCAACTCTATAAATATTTAATATTATTATTATTATTTTATTATTGTTTTATTATTTTTTTTTATTACTATTTTTGTATTATTATTGTTTTATTATTGTTTTATTATTATTTTATTATTATTTTAATATTATTATTAATGATAATTTTCTTAATAATTATTATTTCAATATAAAAATTTAATGGTAGCGAAAATAATTTCAGTATTATATTAATTAACAAAAAATAAATATTCTTTTATTTTTACAGACTGTCAATAATATAGAAGTGGGAATAAATGAAGAAATTTTTGGAAACTACGAAAAAAAGAATTACAGTGAAATTCTGACAAAGGAACATTATATGGAGTTGAAGAGTTCTGCATTAAATATTCTCGTCGATGGTCTAAAAGGCGTTTCGCAAAATTTAATGAAATTACTAACAAAAGCCAGAGAAAATGTTTTAAGTGAAACAAAACATTGCTCATTTGAGGCAAATCAGAGATTAAGTGACAAATGGCGTGTTACTGAACAACAATTAATCAATTGTTTTTTACAACACAATCAAAGTAAATCAGTAGATAATTTATAAAAATAATATAAAAAATAATTAATTAACGGACTTTTAGCCTTTAGTTCTAAGGAATTTAGATTTTTGGCAAATTAAAAGATTAAAAGATAAAAAAATAAAAAAATAAATAAAAATAACAATAACAAATAAAAAATAAAAAGTGCAACAGTAATAATTTGAATAATAACTAAATTAAATATTTTGTAAGTAATTTAATTAAATAGTAAAAATATAATAAAAAATAGTAAAACTAACTTTACTATTTAATTATTAATGTAATTTAAATATTTTTGTTAATATTATTACTATAAATAAAATTAAAGATTTTAGAAAAAAATACGTCATGATGATTCAAATGCCCTTAAACAATCTATCTTTATAAATAAAACAATAATTTTATTTTTTTCCACTCTATTTATAAACAGAATAATTTATTATTTGGAATAAAACGTATTAAGAAAAATGTCCAAATTAAAAAAATACATTCTACAAACTGTAAAACAAAATTTTTTCAAATACATAACTTTTTGTTAAAATCTCGAAATTTTTTTCCGAAAATATAAAAAAGAAATTGTCAATTGTTAATTTATAGCATCGAGAATTGAAAACATAGCCAATTTGTTTTTGAATTTGAATAAACTTTTTAATATGAATGAAGAAAAATCTTGTGAAAAGAATTTAATTCAAAGCTTATTTTTTTCAATAAAATGTCTAATTTACATAAATCAATTTACTATAGATATATATACAAGTCAATTTAATATGTTTTATAAAATAATTAAAGTCTTTAACGAGTTAAAAACTACAAATATACATTGCAAAAAAAAATGAAAAAAGTGATTTTATTTGCAATTCTCATCAGCTTTTTTGAAGTGAGTTTTTTTCCATTTTTAAATTCGTTTCTTAATTATTTAAAAAATATTTAATATAAAATTATTTTCATAGTTTTATTTTTCAAATATTTTTATAAAATTATTTTATTATATTATTCACACTGTTTTTACTAAATTTAATTTTAATATTAATAATTTTATTAATAATCAATAACTAGTAACTAAAATTTGAAACAATAAAAAATAAACAGAAAAAATATTTTTTCTATAACTTTTTTTATAACTTTTTTTTAATAATTATTTAAATAAGTAAATATTTATAACTAACGAGTAAATATTTTCTAAAAAACAGGCTTCGTTAACTATAGAAAGTGACAGAAATGAAATTCTATTAAAACTAGAAACCATACAAGACGAAATAAAAAATGCAATAACTGATTTAAAATCATTCGAGATAATTGAATTTGAAAAAATCTATCAATTATTTGGACAACAAGATTTGAATTTGACGAGAAGTTTTCGAAATATCAAAAAAATGATTTTCTCCGAAATGGAAGTAAGTTTTTCTGATTATTAATTAAATATAGAAAAAAATGTTAACCAATTTTTTTTCCTCCCAAAAATTATAATCTGTAAATAATACTCCCAATAATTTATAATTATAAATTACAATTTTTAGATCGAATATAAAAAATTGAATGCAGTGAATAAAAATTCAAGTGATTGTTACAAAATTGCTCAACTCAATCTGAACGATATTTACGAAAATAAAACCGAATTATTGGGAATGTGCGAATTTAAATCATTTTTCCTTAATTTCAGTCCAATTATGACTCATGTCAATTTTACATTACAGGTAATGATTTAATTAAATTTTCATTTTTCATTGATATTAATTTTTTCAATTGAAAAAGAATTTAAAAGAAAAAATATTAAAGCAAAAAAAAAATTAATATATTAAAAGAAAAAATTTTTAAATATTAAAAACAATAATAAAAAAAACACTGAAATAATACTTTAAAAATCAGAATGAAACAATAAATTCTTTTTTGCTAATTTAATTCCATGTAAAAAAATTAATATTTTAATTATCAACTTAAAAAATTATTAATTTATTTTATTTCTACTATTCTTCTTTATTCTACTATATTCTATTTCTTATTAATTTATTTTTTTCTATTTTTTTTGCAAATTATTAATTTTAATTTTTATTATTTAGTTATTAATAAATATTTATAATTATTAATTTTGATTTTTATTACTTAATTATTAATAAATATTTATAGATATTAATTTATAATAACAAAAATTGAATTAATTAAATGAAAAATTCTTCTAATTAAGTGTAAAATTTAATTTTAAACATTTTTTTCATTTTCTAGATGTGTGAAAACTTGTTAATGAGATTCGATTCAATGCAAGAAGAACGCATTGTAGTTACTGAAAATACTTCACTAGAAATGGCGTATTTGAAGAGCAGTTTATCTGGAATTGAAATTTTAGCAAATAATTGCAGGAATCTTATTCGAGATGTGAAGAAAATGGTTCTTGATTTGTCGGAAAAAGCTGTTCTCAATATTGAAAATTGTTCTCATTCCTTGGAGGAATCATTGCTCAACGAATCAAAAAAAATAAAGGAAAATTTTCAATTTTGTATAAAAAACAATTAGCAAATAAGTTAAAAAATGAAACTATACTTTTTGAAAAATAATAAATTATAATGATAAAAATAATACTACTAATAATAATAATCATAATAATGATAATAATAATAATAATAATAATAATAATAATAATAATAATAATAATAATATTAATATTAATATTAATAATAATAATAATAATAATAATAAAATAAAAAATTAAAATTACTTTAACATATAAATTTTTTTATTTTTGAAAATTTGAATTTAAATTTTCAATATATTCATGCGATTAGAACAATAGGCACGTGTATCAAATTTATGAAAATAAATGATAATTATAATCAATGATTAATGTACGAAACTTTTAATTTAGATTTAAAAAAATTCTAGATTATTTTTCAAAGAATGAAAATCGAAAAATATTGAAAAGTGATTAACATTAAATTTATTAAAAAGTAACAAAATAAATAAAGATAATAAAAAATCGAATTCATTAATAAATTTCAAAAAAATCTTTCAACAAAAAAATTAATAATGTATGATTAATTTTAAGAAACGAAAAGCTTATTAACAGTGAATTAATAAAAGTGAAAATAATAAAATATCCCTTTTGTACAAAAAAAAAATTTTCCTTCGACTCAATTTTTGAACTGAAAATAAATTCAATAAGAATAATAAACACTACGTTTTATTGAATTACAAAAGAGAAAAAATACGTCTGATAATGATTTCTTTTAAAATAATATTTCATTTAAATAATAATGCAAACAATTTAAACAAAGAAAGAATACAAAGACTACTTTGTATACCTTAGTCGACAATTTAATGTTTATTAACATTAAAATTAGTAACTTCTATGATTTGTGATTTTAATACAGCAATTAATAAATAAAAGAAAAAAAATGTTCCTATTATTATTGAAATTAATTGAAAAACACATTTATCAATTTTTAATGGAATTTTTTTTGGTAAATACAATTAATTTTCATATACTTATAGAAATTATAATTTTTATAATTTTTTCTGCATTAATTTTGACACTTGATTTTTTTTTCTCTATAAAATGGAGAGTAACGATTTTTTAATAATCAGTATTAATTATTAAATAAAAGCTGACAATTTAGAACAATTTAGAAATAGATCGAATTTTGTTCAAAATGAAATATTTTATTTTTGCTTTTCTTCTTTGTTTCCTACAGGTAAGTTTATACGCTTTTCTGCAAATAATAAGTAGCGAAATGATAAATAAATTTATTTTTCACTAGACTCTAATTTTTCTAAATATAAAAAATGGAATAAATAATAAATAATTTACTCACAGATAATAATTAATCATGAAGCTAATAAATTATAATTTTTTTTTTAAAGATAGCATTTGGATTTCCTCAAGATAAGAATGTTGGGGAAGAAAATAAAAATGTCATAAGTGAAATACAGTCTAATGTGAAAAAAATAAGTGACGATTTTAAAGAGTTTTTAACTAACGTTAAAGAAAATTTACAAAAACATTTTGATCAAGAAGAGAAAAATGTTCCTGAGCAATTACAAATGTTGAAACATGACATTTTGAAAGAAGTCGAGGTAAATTTTTCAATTTTTTTATACAAATATAATTTCTGACAAAAAATGCCTAATTATAATTATTATACTAATTAACTGTCACAAAAAGTGAAATTTTAATTAATTCATTTTAATTCCTCTGTATTTAGATTGAGATTTTGAATGATGTAAATAAAGAGGAAAATCTTTGTTACAAAACTGCAGAAAGTAATGTTGAAACAATTTTACAAAATAAAACATTCAAAGTTCGACAATGTCAATTTAATGAATTATTCTATGGCTTTTCTCCAATTTACATAAATATGAATTTTACTGCTAAGGTACGTATAATTATTATTATATTTAAGTTGATAATAACAATAATAATAATTAATTATAATAATTAATTATAATATAATAATAATAAAAATTATTATTATTATTTATTATAATATTATTATAATAAAAATAATAATTTTTATTATTATTGTGCATTTAGATTGAGATATTGAATGATATAAATAAAAATCATTATTAATAATAATAAAAATAATTAATTTAATAAAATAATAATTGATTATGATTATTATTAATTATTATTAATTATTATTATTAATTATTATTAATTATTATTAATTATTATTATTAATTATTATTTATTATTATTAATTATTATTAATTATTATTAATTATTATTATTAATTATTATTAATTATTATTATTAATTATTATTTATTATTATTAATTATTATTAATTATTATTAATTATTATTATTAATTATTATTAATTATTATTAATTATTATTAATTATTATTATTATTATTTATTTTTATAATTCTTGTAATAATTAATTAACTGATTGACATTATTGATTATGCAAATAAAATTTAATATCTATCTCCAGATGGGTTACGAGCTAGTTGATAATTTAAATTCTGTCAAGTACAGCTGCGAATATGTTGAGGACGAAGAAATATGCCTTTCCAACACTAAATTGGGAGTCGATATTCTCGTCAATGGTTTGAAAAGCAGTATAAATCAAATGACACAATTAGCAAACGAGAAATCCAATTCAATGCTGTCTAAAATCGAAGAGTGCAAAACAAAAGAATTTAATGAACTAAAAGAAAAATTCCAACAAATTAAAAACAATGCCAATGGCTGTTTCTCAATTATTTAATTGTTTTCAGTGAAAATATTATTATTAAATTAAAAAAAATTTGTTTTTATTTAAACATTTACGAAAAGAAAAAGGTTCAATTTTTTTTTATATTTAAAAATACGATTAAAATATAATTTCTTCGTAAATGTAATAATTAGCAATATATGTTTTTTTAAAAAATACAAACCTAAGTTACCTCAAAAAAAAATTATTCATAAAAGAATTCTTCAATGAAAAAAGAATTTTATTAACGACATTTTTTTTAGTAAATTATTCAAAATATATTTCTACAGTTTATTTGATTTAAATAAATATTATTTCATTCAAATAACTTTTATTACGTTTATTTAAAATATTTTTTCACAACATGTCGAATTAATTTTTTTGTTTATAATTTTTAATAAAAATTTTAATACAATTCATCGAAATATTTTTTCAAATATATTTGCAATAATTTTTAACCAAAAATTGTGGTAAATATTTTCTGAAAAATTTTATAAAAAAGCGTGAAAAGAAATCATTTATTTAAAAATATTTTGATAAAATTCTTCATGAGAATTCAGTTTTAAGAAATTTTAATCATGAAATAGATTATTTATTTTTGCATTTAAATTATTAAATTCTCTATAGTAAAAATTTATTTAAAAATGAATTTCAGTTAAACTTTTAGATAATAATGAATATTAAAAGTATTAGAGCAATAAATTTTAAGAAATAATTGAGTTTTAAAAACGTTTCAATTCAAATTCTTTGAAAATTTGTATTTTTCATACTTATAACTAACAATTTTGTAGAATTAAATATTTTTAAGAAGTTAAATTGAATTTTTTTCCGAAATTATTTGAAGTGTTTATTTTTCAATACGTATTTAATTGAAGAATTTCGGAATAATGTAAATTTCGTAAAATTGATTCTTAAACAAATGGATTTTAAAATTCTTAAAGAACTTTGTTTAAAAATGATTAAAATTAATTTATTCCCGTGGGAAAATAATAATGATTAAATTTTTATTTAAAAAACAAGTTATTGATATTTTCGAATAAGTTTACAATTAAAGAAATTCGTAAGTAAATCAGGGAAAAAGTCAAAATTTTGCCAAAACAATGAAGTTTTATTTAAAAAAAAAGGAAATTATTTTGCAGGATTTGCATTCGTTATAATATTAACTAAAATGTTTGTGACGAATTGCTAATTTTTTTAGAAACATTGAAAGTAATGAGTAATATAATGATTTTTAATTTTTTTAATTAATGATTTTTTCGATTAATGCAAATATTTTTGAATTATTTGAGAAAGGAAATAATATTAATAAAAAAATAGAAAAAAATACTGAAGTACCCGACGGTTATTATTATTATAGTTAATAATAATAATAATAAATTAATATTTCACGATATTATTTATTAATTATTTTGTCTATAAACAATAAAAGATTTTTATCAATTTAAAGTTGTTGCATTTTTTATTTAGTTGTTAATAAAATTGTTTATCCATAATTTTTTAGCTTATTTTACGGAATTGTGCACTTTCCGGTTCTATAATTTTTTAGAAACAAAGGAAATAATGAATGTGAAATAATAACATTCATATTTTTTTTAGATTAATAAAAATATTTTTCAATTATTTGCGAAATAATTAATTAATTAAAATATTATTTGTATTAAATTAAAGAAATAGCAAAAAAAATAATTAGATCGCATAAAAAACAAAAACATGCAGAATAGTCTAATTTCATGTGTAGACATACTGGACAGAATATGACGATTATTACAGTTTACTAGCAAAACTAATTAAAAAAAATTTTAGTTTCATTTTTTCCAGAAACAATTTTTTCGAAATTTCTAAATTAAATTTTTCAAAACTTTAATACTTTTTCTAAAACAAAAATTTAAAAACTTATTCATATTTATTTTTCCCGAGGAATGAAAATTTCAAATAATTTCAATGAAAAACCTCATGAAATATAACTTATTTCTAAAATTTCCAACTGTAATTCATCCAAAATTCTTTTTCTTTTTAGAATTTTTGAATAAAACTATTGAAAAACTTTAATAATTTTTAAAGAAAAATAATGTTATTAATAGTTTTTTTTAAATAAAAATTTAAAGATTTTTAAACTTTTGCTTCTCTTAAATTTTCAAGGAATTTAATTTGAAATCGTTTTAAAATTTAATTAATTCTTAAAATTCTTGTTATATGGGTTTAAATAATTTTTTGTTTAATTTTAGCTAAAAATTTTGTTAAATCAATTCCGATCAGAATTCAACTACGAGAATTGAATGATTAAAATGGGATAATTTTTTAAACGCTAACTTCAAGTGAGGACAGATTACGTCGATTATTATAATATAATTTTTTATTACTATTGTTATTTTTATTATTATTATTATTATTATTAGAATTATTATTAGAATTATTATTAGAATGGTTAATAATTAGAGACGGTATGTTAATTATGAAAAATTACAAATTATCGAAAAATGGATTTCTAGTCGAAAAATCAAATTTAAATTTAACAGAAGCATAAAAAGGAAAAATAAATGAATTAGAAAATCGCAATTAAAAAATCTAATGAGGGCTCTGTGTGTATACATGTATATATATATATATGTGCTATATAGCTATAGATAAGGAAAAGCGTCGCCTCGACAAGTGAATCGCGGCGCCCTAGCGTCGCGACGCACAATCCGGACCCCATAAAGTTGAAAATGGTGGCAAAATTCTATCACTTGACGTCTGACGGAGCTGCCCGTCAATTGAAAGACGTCGTCTGACGTACCACGGTTACAGGACAACATAATATTTCAGGGGGTTGGAAAAATTGATATGGCGTCGCGACGCCTTTATTACGGCGCATATACACACCGCAATGACAATTTGCCGAATGAGCAGAGGCCGCGCTTCCACGTCCTCGAGAATCAGGAAAACATTAAGTGTTCTCCATTATATTCTCTGTATATATATAATGGAGATTTTCCCTATATATATGCAGTGAGAATGTGCGATTTAAAATTATTATTATTATTGTGATTATCGAACGTCGTCGGCGTCTTGACGGAACCGACGTCAAGCGTCGTTATAACGAAGCCTGATAATAGGCGAACATGAGAAATAGTTGGTGGCAAAGCGTCACGACGCCTGTTGATAATTATAGATTTTTCCAACTCCCCCACTGACAGCGAAATTCGTCGAGGGGTTGAAAATAGCAGCTGCGCAATGTTCACGACGCTCTTTAGCTTATCGAACCGCAGGCGCACGTTTATGTTCGCCAGCCACGAGTTTGCGCTCATTGATTTTATTTCTCCAATGTGTATATATATATAACTTAGTAAGAGAGGAAATTTTCAAATTTACTTAAAGTTGTTAAGTTAGTTGCCGAACTTGACATTTTTTCAAAGTTTCACTAAAGTCTAAATAAATAATAAGTAATAAATACTGAGGAGTTAATAATAATATTAAAAAAATAATAAATAGTAAATAAAAAATAGTAAACCATAAGAAATAAAGGCTACATAGTAAAAAATACGCAGTAAATAAATAATAAATACTATGATCAAAAAATAAGTATAATATTCTCTAAAGAATTAGTAAAAATGCTTGTAACTTGTAACTTGTATTAATGACTGACTTTTTGCTTTCGAATTAATAAATTTTACTACCAAATTAGTAATTGTTTTACTAGTTTATTGGCAAATTTTACTACCATATAGTAATTTTTTACTAATTTATTGGTTAATTTTACTACCAAACAGTAATTTTTTTATTAATTTATCACGATAAATTTTACTACGAAATAGTAATTTTTCACTTCCTTATTAATAACTTTTACTACCAAAGTAAGTAACTTTCACTATCAAAAAGTAATTTTTTTTCACTAATTTATAAGCAAATTTTACTACCAATAAATAGTAATTTTTACAAATTTATTACTAAAATTTATTAATTTAAGAGCAAAAAGTCAGTCACTATTTCAAATAAGTAAACATTTTTACTAATTCAAATTTAGTGTAAACAACTTAACTTAACAACAAGTAATAAATACTAAATAGTAAACATATTTAATCATTCAATTTAGTGTAAACAACAATTTTAAAAATACTAAATAGTAAACAATTTGACTAATTCAAATCTAGAGTGTGAACAACAAGTAATAAATATACTAAATTGTTAAAATTTTTACTAATTCAAATTTACTATATATAAACAATAAGTATACTAAATAGTAAATACTAAATAGTAAAAAATAACCAATAAGTACCAAATTGTAACAAAGTAATAATTACTGTAAATAAATAATAAATACTGAATAGTAAATAATAGCTAATTAGTTGTAAACAATAATTACTAAATAAAAATTAATCAAATGGAAAAAAATGGTAATTGCTACAATTCTTAACTTCACAATTAGTTAACGAATAGTTAATTATCCAAAGAAATAGTTGAGTGGTCATTAATTATAGGAATAATTACTTAAACGACGATTAATTAAGTAGAAATTGACTAAAAGATAAATAATTTATTAGACGATTAGTAATTCAAAAAATTAAAAATAAAAAGTCAGTCCAAAATCAAATTACTAAATATTTTGGACTGTCCTTTTTCCTTTAAATTAGTAAATTGCACTAATAATTAGTCATTTCGACTAATTTATTAGTAAATACTACTAACTCAAAGGAAAAAGGACAGTCCAAACTCAAATTAACAAATTTTTTAACAATTATACTAATTTTTCTAACTCAAAGGAAAAAGGTCATTTTAAATTCAAATTAACAATTTTTTTTAGCAATTATATTAATTTTTATCCTTTTTTACTTTTTCATTTAAAATAGTAAATTTTAATAATTGAAAAGTTTTTTTTAGCAATTTTACAAATTTTTTTAAACATTTTTACTTTTTGCTTTTAATTTAGTAACTTTTACCTAAAAAATAGTTATCTCCATTAATTATTTAGTAAAATTTACTATCTCAGAAGCAAAAAGTAAAAAAGTAAAAATAGTTGTTAAAAAATTATTAATTTGAATTTGGAGTGATTTTTTGCCTTTAAAATTTGAATTAGTAAATTTATTAATTAACTAGTAAAAATTTTGTTTAACTAGTAAAATTTACCAATTCAAAAATTCATAAATTTTATTATTGATAATAAAGTAGTAGAAAGTACTTTTTAATTGTAAAATTTTTTGCTGACTTCATGCTTCCGAATTAGTAATTTTATTGATATACAGTAAAGTTTTCTATAAATTAATAAATTTATTAATTAAAAAATAAAAAATCAGTACAAATTCAAATTAGTAAATTTTTATACATTTTTACCCATGTTTTTTACATTTTTACTTCTTTCGTTTAAATTAGCAAATTTTACTAATAACTAGTTATTTCTACTAATTTATAAGTGAACTTTATTAACTCAAAAACAAAAAATCATTGCAAATTTAAATTAAAATTTTTTTAACAATTTTACATTTTGCCTTTAAATTAGTAAATTTTACTAATAACTTGTTATTTCTAATAATTTATTAGTAAAATTTATTAACTTAGAAGCAAAAAGTAAAAATGTGAAAAATTGGGTAAATATTTACTCATTTAAATTTGGACTGACCTTTTGCCTTTGATTTAGTAAGTTTATTTATTAATTATTAGACAATATTGTTCATTAGTAACATTTAGTAATTCAAAAGCCAAAATCAGTTAAAATGTAAATCAACCCCCTTTTTAAAAAACATTTTCAATCATTTTTTGACATTTTTACTTTTTGATTTTAATTTAGTAGATTTTGATAATAAATTATATAAAGAATTACTATTTATTAATAAAATTTGTGACCGATTTCGGCCTTTTGAATTTGTAATTTGACTAATTAATAGTAATGTCAACTAATTAATTAATAAATTTACTAATTCAAAAGTAAAAAGTCAGTCTTAATTCAAATTAGTAAATTTTATACAATTTTTACCAATTTTTTTTTACATTTTTACTTTTTGCTTGTAACGTAGTAAATTTTACTATAATAAATAGTTATTTACACTAATTAATTAGTAATTTTATTAATGAAAAGCTTTTTCTACTAATTTATTAGTAATTTTACTAATGAAAAGTTTTTACTACTAATTTATAAGTAATTTTACTAATGAAAAGTTTCTTTCACTAATTAATTATTAATTTTACTGAAAATTAGTTTTTTCTATTTATTTATTTGTAATTTTACTAAAAAATTAATTATTTCTATTTATTTATAAGTTAAATTTATAACTTTAAAAAGAAAAAAGTCAATCGTAATTTAAGTAAACAGTTTTGCAAATTTAAATTAGGAGACTAGATGATTAGCTAACAATTAGTTAATTAACAAGACAATTATAATAAACATCAATTAGTTAAATAATTATTATTGAACGATAGGAAATTAACTAGAAAATTATTTTAAATTAAATTCGTTGGTTAATAATTAGTAAAACGATATTTAAATATTTTTAATAACTAAAATTAATTAATTGAATAATTAGTCGAACGATAATTAATTAAGTAGACGATTAACCCGAATTAAACAGGAAAAGAGGAGAAAACGAGCTTTGAAAAAAGAAAAGTTCTTTTCCGTAAAATGTACAGTACCATCTGAAAAGCTCATTTTCTGAAGCACCAGCGGAGTTCTATTTTCACATCCCGCCCTATGTGCAGAGAGCTTTCCGACGGTGTCTTTGTATTAGGGTAGCATAATAACAAAGGAAAATCAAGTCAAAAATATCTTCTAAAAGCTTTCGAAGAAGCTTTTCACATTTCAAACACATGACTCACAACATTAAAAAAATTCACCTTGAAAAAATTATTTAAACCGAATTTTTAACAATTTTTAGACCTAAATAAAAATTCTCTTATAATATTAAAAAAAATACTACTTTTTCGTAGAAAAATTTTTTTTTATTTTCTTGCAAAGTAGACAATAATTTTATTTTTTATGTTAATTTTTTTTTCGCTTTTTATTACTTGGAAAATAGGGGAAAATAATTTAAAAAAATTATTTTCCATTTATTTTCATTATAGTATATGTGTAAGAGGGAAAAAAGTGATAAGATTTAAAGTTTTTTCGATTGTTAATTATTTAGTTGCTCATAGTGGAAACAGTGTCTGATTCGATCCACAGTCGTAGATAGAGTTTTACTACTGAAAGTGAAACAAAACGTGGATACGATCCACCTATCTTGGATCCCGGGAACAAGAGACAATAATGAACGTAGAAGTCGCTTGACGTCCGACGCATGGCTTTTCAAGCTTTCGTTCTAATTATACATAACACGGGGGAATGTTATCGACTAACCAACTCCAAAGCAAAAAGTCACTTTAAATTTAAAACAGTCGAATTTAAAAAAAAAATGTTATTAATTTTTTTTTGTCATTTTTACTTTTTGCTTTTATATTAAGTTCGCTTTGCTAATAAATTAGTAGAAATTAATATTTATTAGTAAAAATTTGTCAGAGGTTTTTGGCTTTTACATTAATAAGTTGACTAATAAACAGTAATAACTACTAATTAATTAATAAATTTACTAACTCGAAAAAAAAGTTAGTTTAAAATTTTAAATTCAAATTAGTAAATCTTCAAACGTTTTTACCAATTGTTTTTTTAATGTTTACTTTTTGTTTTTAAATCAGTAAATTTGACTAATAAATAGTTATTTCTACTAATTCATTAGTAATTTTATTAATGAAAACTTATTTCTACTAACTTATTAGTAATTTTACTAAAAATTAGTTATTTCAACTAATTAATTAGTAATTTTACTGAAAATAGTCATTTCCACTAATTTGTAAGTAAAATTTATTAATATTACAAAAGCACAAAAGTCAGTCGCAAATTAAATAATAAAAACCAGTTTTGCAAATTCAAATTAAGAGATAGTAGCGATTAGCTAATAGTTAATTAACAAGATAATTATAGCAAATGTCAATTAGTTAAATAATTATTAGAAATAATTAGTTAAATAATTATTAGAAATAATTAGTTAAATAATTATTAGAAATAATTAGTTAAATAATTATTAGAAATAATTAGTTAAATAATTATTAGAAATAATTAGTTAAATAATTATTAGAAATAATTAGTTAAATAATTATTAGAAATAATTAGTTAAATAATTATTAGAAATAATTATTAGAAATAATTATTAGAAATAATTATTAGAAATAATTAGTTAAATAATTATTAGAAATAATTATTAGAAATAATTATTAGAAATAATTATTAGAAATAATTATTAGAAATAATTATTAGAAATAATTATTAGAAATAATTATCAAAATGTTTTAACTTTTTGTTTTTAAATTAGTAATTTTTACTACTAACTAGTTACTTCCACTAATTTATAAGTAAACATTACTATCTAAAAAGCAAAAAGTCAATTCAAATTCAAATTAGAAAAATGTTTGACATTATAACTAATTTTTTTACATTTTTACTTTTATCTTTTCAATTAGTAAATTTATTATTTAATTAGTAGGAATTATTGTTCTTTAGTAAAATACCTAATTCAAAAGCCAAAAATTGGTAAACAATTTACTAATAAATATTCATTTTTAATATAATTTATTAGCAAAATTGACTAATTTAAAAGCAAAAAGTAAAAATGTAAAAAAAAATTAGTAAATATTGTTAAAAATTTACTAATTTAAACGTAGATTGACTTTTTGCTTTTGAATTAGTAAATTTTGTAAAAAAATGGTAGAAATTACTGTTAACTGATTAAATTACTACTTGAAAAGCCAAAAATCAGTCACACATTTTACCAAAAAAATAGTAATTTTTACTATAATTTATTAGCAAAATTTACTAAATTAAAAGCAAAAAGAAAAATTTGTAAAAATTATTAAAAATGTTTTTAAAAAGGAGATTGATTAAAATTTGACCTGATTTTTAGTTTTTGAATTACTAAATTTTACTGATAAACAATTGTCTACTAGTTAATAAATAAATTTACAAATTCAAAAGCAAAAAGTCAGTTCTAATTTAAATTAGTAAATTTTTACCCATGTTTTCACATTTTTCCTTTCTGCTTTTAAATTTGTTAATTTTCCTAATAAATTAGTTACAAGTAGTAAACTAAATTTACTAATTTAAACACAAAAAGTAAAAATGTTAAACAAATTTCTAATTTTAATTTGGGATGACTTTTTGCATTGAAGCTAGTAAAGTTTACTTATAAATTAGCAGAAATAACTAGTTATTAGTAAAATTTACTAATTGAAACGAAATAAGTAAAAATTAAAAGAAAACAATGGTAAAAATGTTAAAAAACAAATTTGAATTTGTACTGATTTTTTACTTTTTAATTAAAAAATTTATTTATTTATTAATAAACATTACTGTACTATAGTAAAATTAGTAATTCCGAAGCAAAAAGTCGGTAAACAAATTAACATTAAAAAAGAACTTTTTTCTACTTTATTATCAATAATAAAATTTATTAATTCAAAAACAAAAAGTAAAAATGTAAGAAAAATAGTAAAAACATTAAAAAATGTACTCATTTATGTTTGAACTGTCATTTTGCTTTTGAAATTTGAATTAATTAATTTAATAATTAATTAGTAGAAAATTCTGTCTATTAGTAAAATTTACTAATTTAAAAGAAAAATCCCTCAATTATTAAAAATAGTAAACACTTTTATGAATTCAAATATAGAAAAAAAGGAAATATTGAACAAATTTTTAATCTAAGAACTATTTGTAGATACTTAATTAAACTTTCCAATAATTTTATTATAATTTTATTTACTTAATCGAAAATTCGAATAATGATTTTACTCTGACCTTTTATAGTCTACTACTAATTTCGAAATTTGAATAAAATTACAAAAATTTTTTAGTCTTTTACTACTGATTACAAAATTTACAAAAAAATTAAAACAAATCCACGATTATCAGTGTAAAATTTCTGACATTACTAAACGTAAATTAAAAAAAAATAAAAATTTAATTTCACTTATTTTTATTTTAATTCGAATATTAATAGTCAATTATTTATTTTGATACAAAAACCTAAATTGACAAAAATGTAATAATGTCTGACTAAAATCGATTATTTCCACTCACAGAAAAATAAATTGAAAGTCAAAAATCTTTAGTCCGATTGAAAACACTGTGTTCTACTTTTTAAAATTTTCAATCTAAATTAAATAATTATACTAATTTCATTGCGAAAATTTGACTAATTCCCTTATTCATTATTTTAATGGTTTTTTACAATCGATTTCCAAATTTAGACTTATTTATTGTTTCGATGTTGTTTTTTAAAATATCGCTAATTTGAAAAATCTAGTCTGACTGATACAGTCTTTCACTACTGAGAATAAAAACTTATTTAAAAATCTGCCTGACTAAAATCGGTCTTTACTACTAATAACTAAATTATCCACAAATTTTGTAATATTTCTTTCTGACTAAAAAGACTTTTCTACTTACTAACAAAACTAGTTTTATTGAGAAAAAATTCTGTCCTTTTGTGGACAATAGTTTTAATAGTTTTAATAGTTTTAACAGTTTTAATAGTTTTAATAGTTTAAATAAATTTTCGACAACAGTTTTTTTTTAGAATTATTCAAACAATCTTTAAATTACTATTAAAATAATAAATTTATAATTCAATCGTAGTAAGCTGAACTCTGAAAATCATAAGAGTAATTATTTTCACATAATTGTTAATACTTAATAGTGAAAATGACTCTTATTACGATTTTCAGGTATAAGCGATGATCTCTTTCTCAAAATTCGTGATTCAATTATTATTAAAATAATTATTATAAATTATAAATCAGATAATATTTCAATTTATCGAATACCTTTTAAATTATAATTCAAATTATTTTCTTAACTACACTGAAAAAAAAAATTTATTTGATTCAAATAACCGATTATTTGTCTATAATCAAATAAATATTTACTTGAATCAAATAATTTTTATTTGAATCAATTAATTAGTATTTGCTTCAAATACTAAAATATTTGATTTAAATATAATTTATTTGATTCAAATAAAAATTATTTGATTCAAGTAAATATTTATTTGATTATAGACAAATAATCGGTTATTTGAATTAAATAAATTTTTTTTTCAGTGTACTCTCTAAATCTGAATTAGTAAAAATGTTTACTAATTGGAATTAGTGACTAACTTTTTGCTTTTGAATTAGTAAATTTTACTAATAAATTAGTAGAAATTACTATTTATTAGTGAAGTTTACTAATTCAAAAGCAAAAAGTCAGTCACTAATTCAAATTAGTAAACATTTTTACTAATTCAGATTTATTAGTGAAGTTTACTAATTCAAAAGCAAAAAGTCAGTCACTAATTCCAATTAGTAAACATTTTTACTAATTGAAATTTAGAGAGTATATGAAATAACTATTAAATTATGGTTTAAATAATTTTTAAAACTATTTAAATAACTATTAAATTAGAATCAAAATAAATTTTTCTAAACTATTATTAAATTAACATTAAATTAGAATTGAAATAAATTTTTCTAAACTATTATTAAATTAACATTAAATTAGAATTGAAATAATTTTTTCTAAACTACTATTAAATTAACATTAAATTGTCGTTGAAATAATTTTCGTAAACAATTTCCATAAAAAATTACTGTTCTTTTAAAATTACGTAACTATACAGACCTGAGCATTTACAGCCTAACCGTTTGATATATCAGTGATTTAATATAATAAATAAATAAAAAATTGCGCAAAGCGATTTGCGTAGCACGCAGGTGCTTATGGATAATGATCAACAGGCGTAAAATAAAGTATTCAAAGCCGGAGACGGGCGTTTGAAAGGGAGTGCCTTGTTAAATGTACACGAGTGGAAAAATCACATATATGTATATATTTATATATTGGACACACACGCAAAGATATCAATGTTCATATAATATACACATATCAAGGGAGCAAAACTTCCGTCAAAGTTAATTTCCGGTTTATCTATATGCTTTGGTCATTAAATATTCAGTGGGAAAGATTCGCGGCGGAAAAGTCCTTTCTATATTTATTTCTATATTTTTCAGGATATATAGATATACACAGTCATTCTGTTCACGGAATAATTTACAACTTCTGGTCATTTCTTTTTTTTTTCTTTAAATATATACAAAAACGTATTTGCATATATTATTTTAGTGCAATTCGTTTATCATTTTAAAAAAAAAGAAAGGGGGAGGGGATTTCCGATAGTCACCGTGCGACGATAATTTTATTATCGTAATAATAATAATAGGCAATTTTTCAATTTATTATTGCGCCTCAATGGCAAAAAAATAATAGTAAATAAAATTATTAATATTAATAAAATTTGGATCAATAAAAATAAAAAGATAATAGTAATACTATAATAAGAATAATACTCTCTAAATTTGAATTAGTAAAAATATTTACTAATTTGACATAGTGACTGACTTTTTGCTTTTGAATTAGTAAATTTCAATAAAAAATTAGTAAAAATTACTATATATTTAGTGAAATTTACTAATTCAAAAGCAAAAAGTCAGTCACTAAATGAAATTAGTAAACATTTTTACTAATTCAGATTTAGAGTGTAAGAATATAATAATATAATTTACAATAATAATAATAATAATATTAATTATAATAATTTTAACTATAAGAATAATAATAATTAAAATAATAATATAATAATAATATTTTGTTTTATTAAAGGTAACGAACAAAAAATTTTGCGAAAAATTTGCTACAAACACGGAAGATTAATAATAAGAATAATAAGAATAATAATTTACAATAATAGTAAAATTATAGAATAATTTTATATCAACAAAATTTTTTTATCTGAAACATCTGCAAATTTCTTAAAATTTTGGTGAAAATTCTACAAAACTCTAATGAATATAATTGTCCAAAAAAAGTTTATGAATAATGTTCCCAGTTTTTAAATTGTTAATTGACAATTTACTATAACAAAAATGTGTAGAAAAAATATTAACATTTGTAAAATTTCACGAAAATGTGGGAAAAATTTTCGCGAATATTTACAGATACTTATAAATATTTTACAAAATTCTATTGAAAATTCACAGAAAAATTTTGGGAAAAAATTATACAGCCAATATTTATAAAACTACGAAAATTTTAGTGAAAATTCATCAAACAAATATTTAAGGAATATTTACAGATATATTTATAAATATTTCACAAAATTCTATGGAAAATTCTCAGTAAAATTTTATGGAAAAATTACCGCCAATATTTATATGAAACTTTCGGAAAATTTTAGTGAAAATTCAACAAAAAAAAAATTTACGGAATATTTACAGATATATTTATAAATATTTCACAAAATTCTATTGAAAATTCACAGAAAAATTTTGGGAAAAAATTATACAGCCAATATTTATAAAACTACGAAAATTTTAGTGAAAATTCATCAAACAAAATTTAAGGAATATTTACAGATATATTTATAAATATTTCACAAAATTCTACGGAAAATTCTCAGTAAAATTTTGGGAAAAAATTACCGCCAATATTTATGAAAGTACGAAAATTTTAGTGAAAATTAATTAAAATATTTAAAAGTAAAAAATTTAAGGAATATTTACAGATATTTATAAATATTTTACAAAATTTTATTGACTGAAAATTCACAGTAAAATTTTCGGAAAAAATTACCGCAATATTTATTTGAAACTTTACGAAAATTTTAGTGAAAATTGATCAAAAAAAATTTTATGGAATATTTACAGTTATACCTATGAATATATAACAAAATTTTGTTAAAAATTCACAACAAAATTTTCGGAAATAATTACTAATTTTAGTAAAAAAAATTCACCAACAAAATTGCAGAATATTTTAAATGAATATTTATGAAATTTCACAATAAAAATTTTTCTGAGTAAAAAATACTTTTCACAAAAATTTTGGAGAGTATCTCATGAAACTTTGGGGAATATTTTCCCCAGTAAATTTTTGGGGCATTTTCCACAAAATTTCTTTAAAGTTGCATCAACAAAATTTTGGGGAATTTACACAAAAATATTTTTTACTGCAATAAAATTTGAAAAACCGAGTTTTCTTCCAACAGGTTTTTCACTGCATGTAAATTTTGTTAAGAAGTAGGAAAAATTTTCTACTTATATTGAGAAAAAAAAAACTGCAATATTTAAAATTAATAATTAATAATTATTTTTAACACAAAGTGAATTCTCTCTATATAGGAAAAGAATAAAAATACTATCGTACCTTTTATAAAAAAAAATATTTTTCCGTAAAATGTTGTTTAAAAATATATTATGTATAGAGCCAGAAATTTTGTATTCTATACGTATGTATATACATTTTATTAAACAAATTTAAATTTTTCTTTATTTTTTCTTTTTTGTATAAAATTTATATATATAATGAGTCTTGCAAAACGAGTGGCAATTTCTTGCGTGTCATTTATTACAGATAATAAAGGTCATAAATTCTACATCCTTCTTATTATGGAAATTATTTATATTTTTCTTTTACTCACGAGACGGATGTCAATAAAAATTGAATTTTTTTCCCCTCAATATATATATATATATATATATATATATATATATATACAATAATAAAAAAAGAAGTTCTACAAAATTGGTTTGTCATTAAAAATATATATTGTATACAATATATACATATACTATGTATGTGTGACTTTCAAAAATTTTTTACATTCCTGTTTATGATTCTTTATTAAATTTTATAGTTCAGTATAATTCAAAGTTTGTTAATTATATTTAAAATGGAAAAAAATTAATTTCAGGAAAATATTCTGATATTACTTTGAATATAAAAGTATAAAGAAGAGTTTAAAAAACATAGTAATTTATTCTCTGAATTTATTATTATTATAAGCATTATTATTTTATTCAAATTTTTATTATTATTAGTAGTAGTATTATTAATTATTTTTTATTATTATATTATTTTTATTTCTATTATCATTACTTGTATTTATTTATTTATTATACATATATTTATTATATATTATTATTATTTATTTTACATATTATCAGAAACATTATTATTTTATTTAAATTTTGATTATTATTATTATTTTATTATTCTATTATTTTTATTATTATTTATATTTATATTATTTTTTTGCTCTCTAGATCATCTTCTTCACTTTTTAGAATTAAAATAATATTTTTAATGGCTATAGGGTAAGATGCCATTAATTTATTTCCCAAGAAGTTAAAAATGTCCTTTTACTCCCTAGTGTTACAAACTACCCTTTTTGATGGAAAGTTAATTTTAATAATCCCTCATTATTTACGATCAGTATTTTTTATTTCTGTTTTTTCTACAATGTTTTATTTATTTTCAAAAAAAAATATATATGATTGATGTTTAATTAATAAATATAAAATATTAAAATTAATAATACAAAAAAATAATAATGATAGTAATGATACACTGAAAAAAAAAATTTATTTGATTCAAATAACCGATTATTTGTCTATAATCAAATAAATATTTACTTGAATCAAATAAGTTTTATTTGAATCAATTAATTAGTATTTGCCTTAAATACTGCAATATTTGGTTCAAATACAATTTATTTGATTGAAATAAAAATTATTTGATTATAGACAAATAATCGGTTATTTGAATCAAATAAATTTTTTTTCAGTGTAATAATAATAATAATAATAATAATAATTATAATAATAATAATAATAATAATAATAATAATAATAATAATAATAATAATAATAATAATAATAAATCGTAATAAATTGTAAATAAACAGAAATTGAAGTGGAAAATTTGGAATTTTTGCACTTTTGAAAAATGCAGCTGGCACTTAAAAATGTTAGATGTTAAGATTAATGAGTTGTACAATATCACTCACCTGTACATTTATCCAGAGAGATAAATGTCTTGGGCAATGCAGGTCGATTGAATCCTGATTAAAGAGTCGGCTCGATTCGTTTTCTCTTTCAAGGAAAGAATATATATCGCTGAGGGAAAGTCCTGTAAAATAAATGCGACATACATTTAAAACTGTCATGTTGACAAACACAGTGATGTAAATAACCAGAAAATTTGAAAAAAAGAAATTTCAAAATCCATCAATTCACAGACTTATTAAATTTCACCTAAATCATTTTGCATAATATACATATAAATACCCCTAGTGCTTTAAAAAGAATTATTTTATTCTCTAAAACTAAAAATTTCAAGCAGAAAACAATTGTTCTCAAATGGAGAAAATAATAATAATAATAATAATAATAATAATAATAATAATAATAATAATAAATTTAAAAAATAACAATTGTTCTCTAAATCCTGAGATTCGTTTTAAAAAAAATTTTTCAATTATAATTCGCATTTTTTTAAAAGAAAATTTAACTATTGCGGTTAAAATGATAATTTTATTAAATTCCAAAGTGTACACTGAAAAAAAAATTTATTTGATTCAAATAACCGATTATTTGTCTATAATCAAATAAATAATTACTTAAATCAAATAAGTTTTATTTGAATCAATTAATTAGTATTTGCTTTAAATACTGAAATATTTGGTTCAAATAAAAATTATTTGATTCAAGTATAAATATTTATTTGATTATAGACAAATAATCGGTTATTTGAATCAAATAAATTTTTTTTTCAGTGTAAGCAATTTGAATTTTTATCGAAAATGGCAAAGGAAAGAATTTTTTTTCGACACTTTCGGTAAAAAGGAAAAAATAATTCACGCGACGCGCAGAAAGAAGAAACGATTCTACGAAAAACTCTTATTCTCATAGTAAAAAAAAATGCTTGAAAAAAATATTTTCAGTAAAAAAGACAAGTGGACGGTTATATCGAGAATGAAGAATCATAAACAACAAGTACAGCGAGAGAAAAAAAATGTTCGAGCACAAAAAAAAGTGGAGAAACAGACAGAAAACCAAAAAAGACCTAAAAAAGTATTTAACGACGAAAGCGAGTAAAAAACAAAAAAAAAACAAAATGCAGAGGAAAAAAATAGTGAGAGGGAGAAAAAGAGAGAAAGAGGGAGAGAGAAAAAGAAAGAAAGAGAAAAAACGAGAAAGCAAAAGAGGGAAAGAAAGAGGGAAAGAGAAAGGAGAAAAAAAAGAAAAAAGAAAGAAAGAGAGAGGAAGAGAAAAAAGAGAAAGAAAGAGAGAAAAAAGAGAAAAAGGAGAAAAAAGAGAGATCCATAAAATTTGCAGAGCAAGGAGTCAAAAACAGCTTCATATGATTCGTTATTCTCTCTTAAAAGAGAAGCAAAAAAAAAAAAAAATCTTCCACGGAGAGTGGATATGGGAAAAATGAAGAAAAAAAAAGCAGTCACGAAAGAAGGGGGACCACAATCGCCGAGCGTATATGGAAAAAAAGAAGATAAGCCTTTTGAAAAAAAAGAAGAAAAAAGCAGAAGCAGTGGTGGCAAAGCAGAAACTGAAACCTCGCTCTACCAATGAAACCAAGAACGCGGCCCCCAAGGCGTGGTGAAAGTACAACATGCAATCTTCTCTCGATTCTGATCAACCAATCGCGATCCACACGATTCTTTAGTTACTCACGAAGGCAACCAATAACAAGAAGCAACCTTCATTCACAACCTTTGCCCATTAAGCCAAAAAAAAGTGTGCCATCAATATGGAGAACAATTATTTTTTTAAATATCGACCTTAAAAAAATCTTCGACTGTGCGCGGTGTATAATTAAGGCCTAAAATTAAAGTCAAGAAAATATTTTGGAAAATAAAATTTTTCTACTAGTAGTTAAAGGTACATTACTAGTTGTTACTAGTACTGGTTGTAATTACTGCTAGTTGTAACTTTTACAGACAAAAATAAATAATAACTAGTGGTTACTATAATGTTTGTATAACTATTGCTAGTTGTAACTAATGATGGTTGTATTACTGGTTGTAACCACTACTAGTTGTGACTACTACTAGTTGTAACTACAACTGGAGTCTAACAATTATTGGTTGTGTAACTATTACTGGTTACTATTTACAACTATTTTTGGTTGTAACTATTACTTGTTACTATTTACAACTATTTTTGGTTGTAACTATTGCTGGTTACTATTTACAACTATTTTTGGTTGTAACTATTACTGGTTACTATTTACAACTATTTTTGGTTGTAACTATTACTGGTTACTATTTACAACTATTTTTGGTTGTAAATATACTATTAACAGTAATATACTACTGTTTGCGACTATTATTATAGTAACTATTGGATGTTACTAGTACTGGTTATTTCAGTAACTACTAGTTATAACTATTAGTGGTTTGTAACTATAACTGGAGTATAACAATTATTTATTGTAATTACTACTAGTTTCTATTACTTCTAGTTGCAACTATCACTGACTGTAATTGCTATACTGTTTGTAACTACTTTATTCATTCTTACCTACTGTTAGTTACAACTATTACTGGTTGCAACTACTATTTATTGTAACTATTACTGCGATTGTAATTACAATAACGGTTTGTGATTATTTTTATTCACAACTATATTATTGGTTACAATAATTACCATTGATTGATTGATTGATTGATTGTAATTACCATTGATTGTATTTATTACTAATTGCAATTATTGGTGATTGCAATTATTACTCTTTGCAATTATTACTGATTGCAATGACTACTGTTTGTAACTATACTATTAGTTATTACGACTGATTGCAACTACAATTGGTTTACTTAACCAATTGTAACCAATTGTTAACTTTTGCTGACTGTAATAATTACTACTGTTTGTAATTATTTTCATTCGTAACTATTATTGGTTGCAACTATTACTAGTTGTAATCATTACTAATTTATAATTATACTACAGTTTGTAACAATTTTTATTGGTATAACTATTATTAGTTACAACTGATTGCAACTACTATTCGTAGTAACTTTCATACTATTTGTAATTACTATTCTTTGACACTACTTTTATTTTTAAATATTATCTTGGTTACAACTATATTCCTATAGTTCCAAATTTTAATAATTTAAAATCTTTAAGCAATACTGTTGTAATTGTAACTATTAATAATTTTAACTATACTAATAATACTGGAACTGGTACTGGTTTGTAACTACTAAACTGAAGAGGACTGTTATTACTAGTATTAAAATTAGTACAACTATAGTAGTATAGTTTAAATAAGTAATAGTTACAACCAGTAATAGTTTCAACTAGTAATAGTTACAACTAGTAATTACAACCAGTAATAGTTTCAACTAGTAATAGTTACAACTAGTAGTTACAACCAGTAATAGTAAAAATCAGTAATAGTTACAATCAGTAATAGTTTCAACTATAGTAATAGTTACAACCATGAATAATATATTATAATAGTTACAACCAGTTGTAGTTGTAACCACTAGTAATTATAACGAGTAATCGTTACTAGTATTCCTTATATTATACAGTACATTACAATCAGTAGTAATTAAATCAATAACAATTACATAACCATTAATAGTTACAATAATTTTAATCTTGGTTACAATAATTATAATCTTGGTTTCAATAGTTTTAATCTTGGTTACAATAGTTTTAATCTTGGTTACAATAGTTTTAATCTTGGTTACAATAGTTTTAATCTTGGTTATAAGAGTTTTAATCTTGGTTACAATAATTATAGTCTTGGTTATAATAGTTGTAATCTTGGTTACAATAGTTTTAATCTTGGTTACAATAGTTATAATCTTGCAACCAGTAGTTGTTATGAAAGTTCAGTTACAATAGCAATATAATAGTTGCAACCAATGACAAATGATGAGTAATTAAGAGCAATGACTGCTGCAACCGCAGAATATAGTAGATGTAATAACAGTTGCAGTAAATTGAATGCGAATAAATAATATAATTAGTTTTGAAAAATTATATGTTGAACTCAATTCGGATCTGATTAATGATTAGAAGGCAATGAAGACAAGAAGGCGGGCAAATTCATCCTTGTCACAATCTCAATAGCCCCGTAGGACAAAGGGGCGCATTTCTGCCGTTGTTTCTTATCTCTTCCTGTGCGCTTGTAAGTTGTAACTGAGAGATAAGAGTTTATAGAGACAACTAAGAAGAAACGCCCTGCTAAGAGGCCTTCGGGGTAAATTGATATCAATCTCAGGAGGAAGTTCTCCATAGTACTCGACTTGATCAGTGCTCGTTCTTCTTCTTTTGTTTCTTGGTTTGTTTCTTCTTCTTCTTCTTCATTTCTTTATGCTCTCCTCCTTCTGTTTCTTCTTCTTCTACTTCTTCTTTTTCTTCTACTTTTTCGTTTTCTTCTACTTTATCGTTTTCATTTAATTTTTTCGTTTTCTTTTATTTTCCTTTATTTTCTTTCTTCTTTTTTGTTTTCTCCTACTTTTTCTTCCTTTTCCTTCTTCTTCTTCTTCTTTTTCATTTTCTTCTACTTTTACCTTTTCCCCATTTTTGTTTTCTTCTACTTTTTTCCATTTTTTCCTTCCTCGTTTTTGTTTTCTTCTACATTTTTTTCCTTCTATTCGTTTTCTCCAACTTTTTCTTCCTTTTCCTTTTTTTTCTTCTTCTTTATCATTTTTTTTTACTTTTACCTTTTCTTCGTTTTTGTTTTCTTCTACATTCTTTTTCTTCTTTTTTTACTTCTACTTTTTCTTCCTTTTCCTTTTTTTCTTCTCTTTTTTTCATTTTCTTTTACTTTTACCTTTTCGTCATTTTTGTTTTCTTCTACATTTTTTTCTTTTTTTTCATCTTCTTTTTCGTTTTCTTCTACATTTTTTTTTCTTTTTTTACTTCTACTTTTTCGTGTTCTTTTAATATTTTCTTTTTCTTTTATTTTTCTTTATTCTCTTTTTTCTTTTTCGTCTTCTCTTACTTTTCCTTTCTTTCCATCTTATTTTTCTGTTTCTATTATTTTTACCTTTTCTGTTTGTTTTCTTCTACTTTTTGTTCCTTTTCTATTTATTTTCTTCTACTTTTTGTTCCTTTTTTTCTTCTTTTTCGTTATCTCCTACTTTCTCATTTCTTTCTTCTTTTTTTCAATTTTCTTTCACTTTCTCCTTTTCTTTCTTCTTCTTTCCAATTTCCTTTTTTGTTTCATTTTTTTCTTCATCTTTTTCGTTTTCATTTACTTTTTATTTTCCTTTTTTGTTTCTTTTTTTTCCTTTTTATTTTTCGTTTTCTTCTACTTTTTTTTCATTTTTTCCTTCTTCTTTTTCGTTAACTCCCACTTTCTCCTTTCTTTCTTCTTTTTTTCATTTTCTTTCACTTTCTCCTTTCTTTCTTCTTCTTTCCAATTTCCTTTTTTGTTTCATTTTTTTCGTTTTCTTTTACTTTTTTTTCTTTTATTGTTCCTTTTTTTTCCTTTTTATTCTTCGTTTTCTTCTACTTTTTTCATTTTTTCCTTCTTCTTTTTCGTTTTCTCCTACATTTTTCTTCTACTTTTTCTTCTACTTTTTCGATTTCTTTTAATTTCTTCTTTTTCTTTTATTTTCCTTTATTCTTTTTCGTTTTTTCTTACTTTTCCTCTTTTTCTTCTTATTTTTCTTTTTCTATTATTTTTACCTTTTTTTCTATTTGTTTTCTTCTACATTTTTTTTCTTTTTTTACTTCTACTTTTTCGTATTTAAATTTAAATTTTTAAATCTTTCTTTTTCTTTTATGTTCCTCTAATCTCTTTCTTCTTTTTCGTTTTCTCTAACTTTCTCTTACTTTTACTTACTTTTCCTTTCATTCTTCTTCTTTTTATATTCCTTCTTTGTTTCTTTTCTTCCATCTTCTTATTCGTTTTCTCATATTTTTTCTAACTTTTCCTTTTTTTCAATTTTCTTTCACTTTCTCCTTTTCTTTCTTCTTCTTTCCAATTTCCTTTTTTATTTCATTTTTTTCTTCATCTTATTCATTTTCTTTTACTTTCTCCTTTCATGGTTTTTCTCTTCATTTTCCTTTTTTGTTTATTTTTTCCTTCCCCTTTTCGTTTTCTTGTACTTTTTGTTTATTTTTTCCTACACTTCTTTCTCGTTTTCTTCTATTTTATGTTTCTTTTTTTTATTTCTCCTTTTTAGTTTTCTTTTACGTTCTCCTTTCTTTCTTTTTCTTCATTTTCCTTTTTTGTTTCTTTTCTCCTTCTTCTTTTTCGGTTTTTTCTTCTTTTTGTTTCCTTTTTCGTTTTCTTTTACTGTCTCGTTTCTTTCTTTTTCTTTTCATTTTCCTGTTTTGTTTCTTATTTTCCTTCTTCTTTTCCTTTTTCTTCTACTTTTTTTTCTTTTTCTTTTTTGTTTCTTTTCCTCCTTTTTATTTTTCGTTTTCTTCTACTTTTACCTCTTTTGTTTCCTTATTTTTCCTTTTCTTTTCCTTTTTTCATTTTCATTTTCCTTTTTTCATTTTCCTTTTTTACAAATCAATTTGACTCAAAGTCATCCTCAATCTCAAAAATTTATCTAAAGCAACCCTTTCTACAACCTGTTTTCTATTTTTACCCACTTTTTTTTATTCCCGCACTAAAAATAAAATATTCCAATTATACCTTTCGAATACTCATTTCTCATTATGTACAATATCTATAATTTTATTGAAAAAAAATTCACCCCATTTTTAACACTTCCTCAATAACAATAAATGTCAAACAAGTCAATAATTTTTTTTTACGGTGATGAATAAATAATTTCCCCAATCCCCCCAATTTGTAAGTCCTTCTCTATATACATCAGAGTGCGTGAAATATACGCACCTATAAAAATGGGTCGAAATTAGAATTATAAAGGATTTCTGAGTTATATTTGAATTTTTATCTCTCTTTCAAAAAGGAAAAAAAAAATTTTTTTTTCTGAAAGAGACACCACTCTCGTATAACGATATTCGTTTATAAAAAGAATCTAATTTCACCCCAGGGGACATGTGTGTGTGTATATATATAACATAGACACACATTTAAAATATGGTCAGTGCTGGACAAAAATACCGGAATGATTTAAAATGCGTATCCTCGATTTAAAAATCCCTTCGTTCCCCCATGATGAAAAAAAAAGAAATCCTAATTTTCTAACGCAACAGGGCGCGTCCACCGTGAAATACCATCACCCCCCCTTTTTTACATCATTCACAATTCCATTCCCCCTCATATATTTCACTCTCTTGTTCTCTTTTCCATCAATTTTTTAAATATGTGACGTATATAAAGTTTTTTGGTTCGTCATTCGTATTTAGAGAAAGGCGCGCATACACTTGTCCACCTGTGAAACTGGAAAAGGGGGCGAGGCGAGACCCCCTTTTTTCTCTCTCTCTCTTTCCTAGCCCCCCTGTCCATCCAGAGGACTATAAAAAGTTATATACAATGCCACTTGTCCTGGGGTTGGAATTAACAATGGATTTTGGTTACTTGAGATTTTATATATATATATATATATATGTCGAGTCCAATGTGAAGGAATCTAAATGACATATTATATATATAAAAAGGGGGGATTTTCTCAATTGCACGTGATCAGGTAGAAAATCACATGGGTGGAGCGGGTGGGATTAGGGAAAATTTTATGGGAGCTAAAATGATGAATTGTGAATAGAATTTTTGAAAAACCAATTTTTTTATTCCTTCTTCTCGACACGCAATAACCTTCAAATTATCGAATAACTATTATTAGAGTGACTTTAATTCATTTTTCATTCGATTATCAATGTGAGTGTTGGTTAAATATTAGGTATAAATATCCGAATCGAAATCGAAGTTTTCGATGTCAATTTTGTGATTACCTTTATTTTCCGATCATTTTTCTATATATACTTTTTTATTTCATTACATTATTTTATTATTTCTTTACTATTTATGTTTTTCTTTTTCTTATTTATTTCTCATTCTCTCTAAGTTTGAATAAAAATGTTTATTAACTCTGATTTTTCGCTTTTGGATTACTAAATTTAACTAATAAATTAGTAGAAATTACATTTATTATATATATAGTAATTTTACTATAATTGAAAAGAAAAAGTCAATTAGTGAATATTTTTACTATATTTCAATTTTGAAGATACAGAGGAAAAAGAAAATTTTTAATATTAAACTATAAAGAATTTCGTTTTTTGTTGTTACACAATTTTTTGTTATATACCTCAACGCAGATTTATTGTTATGAGAAAAAATTTTAATTGTAAAGATAAAATAAATTTTTTAGTTCTATATTAAAAATCTCAAAGTGAGAAGAAAATTCCTCTAAACAATTATTGTTACAATTTATTTTCAATATTCGAATATTTATTTACAAAAAAAGAGGAATTTTTGTTTCTATTTGAAAGTTTTTTGAACTAAAAGTTGAATTTTAATTGTTCTTTTTTAATTACCAAGTTGAAGTCCACAACGTTTATCAACGAAAAAAAATTATTCACTAAATAAATTAATTGAAAACGATGCTACAATATTAACAAAAAAATTTTAGAAAAAAGAGATTAATGTTTATATTTTGATAATAATTATTTTACAATTAAATATTAAATTAAAAATAGTAGTTGGATGATTTAAATAAATTTTTTTCGTTGATAAACGTTATTGTGGACTTCAACTTCGTTTTTAATTGGAAATTTTGAATGATTCCTTACAAATTATTTTCGGTGCGTTTTAAAAATTATTTTATATATTTTTGTAAACTCTAAATGTTTAAACACTGTTTTTTTTATTTTATAATAGAGTAAGTAACTTTTTTGGAATAAAAAAAATTTTAAATCTAAAAAATAATTTGTGTTTAATTAATTATAGTTTGATTTCTTCTTTTGAATGTATACTATAAAATTTGTTTATTAAACTGATTATGAAAGTAAATTAATTTTTAGTTTCATAGTATTAAATACAGTTTTTTACGATTTCAAAAATATTCCATTAGGAATAAAAATAAAGTTTAAAAAGAAAAAAAATAAATTTTGCTGAGTTCATTTTTTACGCGCACCAGGAAGAAAATTGTATTTGAATCAATTATCATTTGAAATAAATAAAAGACTTTTTTTAAAACTACTGCACGGTGAGAGAATATATTATTAAATTTTCTAAAAGTATTTTACAAATTAGGAGAAAGAGTCCAATAAAGTGAAATTTTGATGTAGAGATATTAAACATTAAAAAAAGTTTCGTGAAATTTAGTATAAGTTATATCAGAATTTAATCAATATTCCTAATATATGTATTTAATATATTTATACTAAATTTCTTATAAGTTTTTTTGTTGTTCAAATTTTAGTGTTTTTTATATTAAAA
Organism: Leptopilina drosophilae; assembly: GCA_032873175.1. Classification (NCBI taxonomy): domain Eukaryota; kingdom Metazoa; phylum Arthropoda; class Insecta; order Hymenoptera; family Figitidae; genus Leptopilina; species Leptopilina drosophilae. The sequence continues at coordinate 45,740,827 of CM065480.1, read as the reverse complement.
TTTCACTTTGTCGCAATTTTTACCAATTCGTAAAATACTGTTACAAAATTTATTATTTCTTTTTCCGCCGTGTAGATGATTCGTTGCATTAAACAAAAAAATAAATTTCGCCACTAATAAAATTGTCATTTGAATACAGTAAAATTTATTTGAACAAAATGAAATTTTTTTGGACCAAATAAACTCTGTTTGAACGACATGACATTTTTTTTAACCACATGGAATTTATTCGAATCATAAAAGTTATGTTTGCATCAAATAAAATTTATGTCAATCAAATTTGGACATTATTTAAATCAACTTAAATTCATTTGAATTGCAAATAAAATTTATTTAAATCTAATTAAATTCATTTGAACTGCAAGTTAATTTTATTTAAATTAAATTCAATTCAATTGAACTGCAAATAAAATGTATATTCGAACCAAATGAAGTTTTCTTCGATCTAAATAAAGTTTATTCGAACCAAATGAATAAATTTATTTGAACGGCAAATAAGTTTTATTAAGATCAAATTAAATTATGTTAAACCGCAAGAAGTTTTTATTTAAATCAAATTAAATTCATTTGAACTGCAAATAAAATGTATATATTCGAACCAAATTGAATTCATTTCAACTGCAAATAAATTTTATTAAAACAAAATTAACATCATTTGAACCGCAAATAAATTTTATTAAAATCAAGTTAAATTCAGTTGCGCCGCAAAAAAAATTTATTTAAATTAAAATAAATTCATTTAAACCGCAAATAAATTTTATTTAAATAAACTTAAATTCATTTGAACCGCAAATAAAATTTATATTCGAACCAAATGAAGTTATTTTTGATCTAAACAAAGTTTATTCGAACCAAATGAATAAATTTACTTGAACCGCAAATATTTACATCAAATTAAATTAAGTTAAACCGCAAAAAATTTTTATTTAAATCAAATTAAATTAATTTGAACCGCAAATAAAATGTACTATATTCGCACCAAATTGAATTCATTTGAACTGCAAATAAATTTTATTAAAATAAAATTAACATCATTTGAACCGCAAATAAATTTTATTAAAATCAAATTAAATTCAGTTGCGCCGCAAAAAAAATTTATTTAAATCAAATTAAATTCATTTAAACCGCAAATAAATTTTATTTAAATCAAATTCAATTCATTTGAACTGCAAATAAATTTTATTAAAATAAAATTAAATTCATTTGAACCGCAAATAAAATGTTTTTATTCAAACCAAATGAAGTATTTTCGAACTAAATAAACTTTATTCTACCCAGATAAGTTTAATTCGAACCATACAAAGTTTCTTTAAAACCAAATAGCATTTCCCTCTTCTTGAAATTAATTTATTTCAATATTCACCATTTCTTGCCTTCAATTTATTGAATTTTCCAAACTAAAAACAACCAAAAGCCCTTTTTCTCTCTAAATAACATTAAAAAAAAAAAAAAATAAAAAAATAAAAATAAGTATTCTGAAAAAATCCCCCCAAAAAAAGGAAAACTAAATAAATTAACTCTCCAAAAAAAAAATTATCTCCTCTCAAATCTCAAGCATATATACATATATATAGAAAAATAAATCCACACACTCACCCCGCCCCCTTTTTTCCCCCTTCAACTCTTTGTCAAATAAAAAGAAATTTCAAATTCCTAAAAATCCGTATATGTTTGCGATACATTTTAGAATCTTTCCACCATTTTGAGAGGGAGAGAGAAAAAAAGAAATCGAGTGCCGTGTCTCCCCTTTTTTTTATCGGAGAGTAAATACATACGCTCAAATGTAAGGGGAACCAGTAAAAAAAAAAGGGTCCAACGGAGGGTGGAGGGGAAAGAGAAGAAGGGCTATCGGTACGCAAGATCCCAAAAATATCTGAAAATAAACAAGTGTCCGAGACAATATTCTGTTTGGCACACGTGTGCGCTCATGCGTTTCTGCGGGTCCAAAGGGCGTGGGGAGGGGGGGGGAAAGATAAAATGATGGACGAGAGGGGGGAGCCGAGAGAGACGAACCACGTGAGGTGCGAGAGGAAAAATGGGGAGAAAAGAGAGAAAGAGAATAAAAAAAAAGCGAAGGAGAGAAGGAGAAGAACGAAAGAGAAAGAGAGAAAGAAAGAAGAGCAAAAGAGAGAGAAAGAGAGAAAGAAAGAAGAGCAAGAGAGAGAGAGAGAGAGAGAAATATAGAGAGAAAGAAATATAGAAAGAATGAGTAAAAGAGAGAAATAGAGAGAGAAGAAAAAAAAGAGAGAAATAGAGAGAGAAGAAAGAAAGAGAGAAATAGAGAGAGAAAAAAAAAAGAGAGAGAGAATGAACAGAGGAAAGATGAGGCGAACGTGAGTCTCGGCGTGGGAATAAGCGGCAGGTGCGCGACGGCGCTACCGGGGAGCCACTTGAAGGGGGGTAAACAGGGCCCCATTCGGCCTCAGCGACCCCCCCCCCTCCGCCCTCTTCTTTCTCTCTCCCCACCCCTCCCCATTCACCACAGTACTTTTACCCGCGCGACTCAAGGAGCCCCATACGAAGAATGCGCGTTCATAAAGTAATCAAAAAGTAACTGCACGTGCAAAATCGATCGAATGTCGATTCAACGGTCGATAACCCCCCCCCCCCCTCTCTCACTCTGTCTGTTTCTTTTTCTTCAAAAAAAAAAAAAGTTTAAAAGTCAAAAAAATTACATTTTGCCGGATGGCCAAATTATCGCTCACAAGTTTGAATTCGAAGAAAGGGTGGTTGTCCTCAGGGACTCGCGGGAATATAATTTCACGTCTTATTTTTTTTCCTTTTTTTAAGCACAAGCATTGTATAGGGACTAAAAGGGTGTAGAAGCTTTTCTTTTTTATGAAACAAAATTATGATTTGATCCACCTTTTGATATCAATTCATTGTCATTTGATCACAAGAAAAACAAAATATAAATTTTAACCTGATTTTGGGGTAAAAATTCAATGCAACAAAATTTCACTTGGGTGAAACCGAAATTTTGATATAAAAGATACTAAAGTTGAAAAAAATTTATGTGGAATTTAGTATAATTAAAAAGATGTCAAGAATTTTAATTCAATTTTAATATATCTTTACTAAACTTCACATAAATTTTTTTAATGTTTAGCATTTTTTATATTAAAATTTCGGTAAAATAATTTTACAAAATTTAATATACATTTTCTTTCAGCGTACAAAGTATGTAACTTCTACTGGCTATAAATATTATATTTATAGCAGATTTTGCTCCCGATAATTAATTTTAAAAAAGTAGCTTTCAGACTAATTGAATTCTTGTGATGGATATTATGTTATATTCATAAAAATAATTGAATTTCGCAAACAAAAATTTACTAAAATGACTCAAAATAATTGAATTTTCGGGAATAATTTCGTTATATTCATGTTTTATAATTGAATTCTTGAGACGAAGTATTTTTTCATAATTAATTGAATTCTTGAGAAGATTTTTGCAACATAACTTTTAAATAATTGAATTCTGTATGCTATTTTATTAAAATTTATTTAAAAAAATTTCAATTCCTAAAAAGCTTTTTATTATTTACAAAAATAATTGAATTCTTGCGAAAGGTTGTTTAATTGAATTTTCCAAATTAATTAAATTAACATGAATAATTTTAGGACTTGTAAAAATTAACTAAATTAACATGAAGAATTTTAGTACTTGTAAAAATAATTGAATTCTTGTGATGAATATTCTTATTTATGAAAATAATTAAATTTCGCAAACAAAAATTTACTAAAATGACTTAAAATAATTGAATTTTCGGGAATGATTTCGTTATATTCGTGTTTAATAATTTAATTCTTGAGAAGAAGTATTTCTTCATAAATAATTGAATTCCTACGAAGTAGGAATTTAATGAAAAAAAAAAATTCAATTCCTAAAAAGCTTTTTATTATTTACAAAAATAATTGAATTCTTGTGATGAATATTCTTAATTATGAAAATATTTGAATTTCGCAACCAAAAAATTTACTAAAATGACTCAAAATAATAGAATTTTCGGGGAAAAATTTTGTTATTCATGTTTAATAATTGAATTCTTTCGTAGAATTATATTTATTCATAAATAATTAAATTCTTGAGAAGAATTTTATTCATATCAAAAAGAATAATTGAATTATTTTAAAAAAATTTAAATTGAAATTGTGTTCAAAATAAGTGATTTCTTTCCAACAATTTTCATAAAATATTTGAAAATAATGGAATTTCAAAAATAATTAAATTTTGTCCAAGAATTTTGCATTCATAAAAGATAAATTAAGTATGTTTACAATTCTTTTTAGATTTTGTGAAAATAGTATTTGAATTTACACAAAGAATTCTGACAATGATTTTATATTTATACAAAAATAATTAAATCCTTGAAAAGACTTTTAAAATTCAAAAAAATAATCTAATTACTGTTAAGCATTTAATGCCAATTTTCAAAACATTTGATTTTTTATTTTTTCAAAGTAATTGAATTTTTCATAAAAATTTTATAAACATTGTTCTAAACAATTCATTTTTTCGAAATATAATAAATATTACAAAAATTTCATTTTAAATAATTGATTTTTTCGACATTTTTTTTTTGAAAATACTGTTTTAAATTAATTAAATCCTTGTGAAATTTTTATTATTCATCAAAATAATTAAATTTTTGATGAATTTTATCGATTATTTGTTAAATCATTGAATTTTAAAGGCGAACTGTTATGAAAGTATTTGAATTTTTAATACTTTTCGGTCCCTGAAGTTGCCATCGATGCTCAGCACCGAAAAATATTTTTTGTACAAATTCAAAAAAATCACTTAATTTTTACCAAAGTTTTAAGTTAAAAAAATACTATTAAATAGTTTTTTGCTTCTTAGGTGAATAAAAAGAGTAAAATTAGTTAAAATTTTTTTTACTAAAAGTAAGAAAAAATACTTTTCAACGCTGAGCATCGATGCCAACTTCAGGAACGTTATTTTATGAAAACAATTGAATCGTTTCAAAAAATTTCAATTTTTGATAATAGTTTTTTGTTTTCTAGTATTAGCGAATTTAAAGTAGTGAAAATACTGAAAAAACAACAGAAATAGTAACTTTTAGTGTCCAAAATCTAAAAATACTACCCAAATATATAGTACACTGAGAAAACATTAAATACTTAAATGAAACACAAAAATAATGTTAGACGATTTTGTTTAATTGAAATTATTTTGTAAGTTAAATCTTAATATATAGAAAATATCTACTGTAATGATTCAAAAGTACTATTTGTTTGAATAATTATATTTAATTCAAACATATTTTCTGTTACAGTTTAAACAAAAATTAAATTAGAAATTTTATCTTTCAATCAAAATTTAAAAGTTAACTATACAGATAATTTAAAATCAAACACAATTTATGTTTGATTTCAATGCATAATCTCTTGAACTGAACCAGAAAATATGTTTGAATTAAACTTAAATATGTTTCACTGTATAGCAAAGATATTTTAAGTTTGATTTCAACAAAATTTGTTTGAATCAAATAATTTTTTTCCTCAGTGTAGCGTAATTTAAATTCGTAATTTAAAGGGTTTAAACTTAACCCTTTAAATTCCGACTTTTTTTTATAAAATTGCAATTTTCGTTATTTTTTTGAATCGTCATTTTTATTTTGTAAAACTAACTTTGGAATTGTAATCAGCGACCTCAAAAACCTCCAAGTGGTCAATTTCATTATAGCTCAGCTTTATTTAATTTTTGATTTTGTAATTCCTTGTTGTGTACTTTGGCAGAAACATACTTTTTTTATTATTGTAAGAATTAAAAGATTGTTAATTCTTTATTGTACTGTAAATTTTTTCACATAGAAGAATAAATTTATGGGTGTTGGGTTTTTGGAAATCAAAAATATTTTAATTCTTGTCAAAGTTATTTAAAGTCAAAAGTGGTTTCGATCGAAACCATTTTTGTTTAAGGATGTATTTTGGAGTTGACCATTTTTGAAACCATTTTTGGTTTAAAGTGGGCGTTAAAGGGTTAAAAAACAGTAGTAAATAGTAGGTTTTAATGTGTAGATAAGTGCGAAAACTGCTGTAGAGTAACTAATGACTAATTATTAAATACAATAAGAACAAAATATGCCACAACTTGTAATGAAAAATAAAATTCCGTTCACAACTTAAAATTTACAGTAAATATAATTTATGATTGTATTAGTGATATACAACTAAAAGGAAGTATGCTAGTTGTTCGTATGCAATAAACATGTTTAATCACATTATAATGACAAGCACGATTCCCAATAGTTACAACTGCTTTTCTCTTTTTTTTCCTCTTCCTCTCTTATATACTTATTCTTTTTGCTGTTGAGCCGCGAGAAAAAAGTCGCCGAAGAAGGCACACATTATAGAATAAGCCGATAAATATATATAAAAATAAGACAAAATAATAAATGATCTCATGATGAATTGGATTTTAATGAAAATAAACTAACGACTCATTCAGTGGATTCACTTATCAGATGATAATACAGAAGCTTTGAGTTGCGTATTGCATCAAATTCGGTAGGAATGATGAAGCACATTTATCCCATCTTTGTGAAAGCAGTGTTTCTAAAATACTAATGAGCACTATACTTGTATGATTATTACTATACTATACCGCATTTCCTTTTTTCCTGTTTTAAAATTTTTATGAAACCTTTTTTTTGATTATGATCATTACTTCCTTTTTTTCCTGTTTGACATTTTTTCCAAGCCCTTTTTTTTATGAGAATCATCACATGAGAAGGTTCTTGCGCATAAAGTTTTATTACACCGAGAAAGAATATTTTTTAAACCAAACATAAGCGTAGTCAACCAAAAAAATATGTTTAATTTAAACAGATATGTTGAATTAAACACGTAATTTTTGTTTAAACAAACTTGCATCAAGATCATTATGTTTAAAACAAAGATAATTTTTGGTTGACTGTATAACAAAGATCTTTGTTATACAGTCAACCAAAAATTATCTTCATAATTATAATAATATAACCATATATCATAATATCATATATATCATATATCATAATATCTTCATTTTATGTTTCATTCAAATATATATTTTTCTCAGTATAATTTTTGGTTGACTGTATAATCAAGATAATGTTTGATTCAACTATATTGTTTTCTCAGTATAATTTTTGGTTGACTGTATAACAAAGATTGATTCAAATATATTGTTATCTCAGTGTAGGAACGTTGCGCGCACTTGCATCTTTTGGCATATTATATTCGCGATCAGATTCAAAGAACATCATTTATAATTAAATCGTATATATTCCTAATATCTGATTAACTTCAAATGATGTTAGTGCTGGCAGGATTTTTTTTTCCCCTCTTGTTTCGAATAAATTTTGGCTGTTCCAATCAGATTAAAGTATAAAACAAGCACTGCAGCTTAATACTACTTTCTAACGTCTCTTCGACCTTGCTTCGAAAGACGAGATGGAAATATAAGCATATACATACATATATACGAACATTTAAACATGTCCTTGGTTAAATTTATGCCAACAATTAAATCCCCACCCTGGGGGGGACACACACAGAGAGAGCTTGTCCAGCGCACCTGATGATCATTTTTAAAAACAAAATTTTCGCCTTATATCCATGACCGCATATTGTATATACAATTTAGCCTTCACTATTCAAGCGCAATGATTTATCGTTCATTATGTGTTTGCTTCATGTATGCACCAAAAAAAAAGGAATTTTAAGATATATCTTCAATTTATCTAAAGAGTTTTTTTTTGCTAATATGTACATATTACGAATATTATTAAAGTGGATGATAATCGAGATGATTTTTCTTCTATATATATATATATATATATATTTATTATCAATTTCACCAAAGTGAGTATTTATGGTACATTATGGAGTTAATTGGTGTTTTATCGTTTATCGCACTTGTTATGTGAATAAAAGAAATTTAATTGAATTTCAAGATAGGGATTAATGTTGATATAGTTTGTAATTTAATTTATTTGGAGGGGGGGTAATATGTTTTATTTCTGATTAAGTTGATTAAGTAAATTGAAATTTAATTGAATTCGGATAATTCATTTAATTTGGATAATGTTTTACTACAGTCAGTTTTACGATGTTTTACAGAGGTGACTATTAATATTTACGGGGAGAAAATTATAAAGTAACTTTTACTATACTAATTTTCTAGTAAAACATTTTTGGTATAAAGCATTTCTGTGCGGTAACTTTTACTATAGGTTACTATAGGTTATACTTTGCTATAGGTTTGAAACAAATTTTACCAATTTTTAACAAACATTTCTTTTGAACGTTGCAAAATTTACCATACGAAAGTAGAAAAAGTTATCTGAAATGCTTTACGAGAAATGTTTTATACTATAAAAGTAATAAAAGTTGTACTTTGTATTTTTCTCCGTGTAGTAAAGAAAAAACGCTATAGTAGGTATAGCACAGTTTTTCTAATTTCTCTCGATTTAAAAAAGACACCAGAAAATTGATAATAATTAACAGTCACGAAGGCGCACATACAAATAATTGTAAGTTTCCGTCTATGATCATCATCATCATCATCATCATACTAAATAAGGCATAAAAAATACTTCCTCAACAATAAAAGAAGAATTATTTTCCAAATAGTATAGTACAACATCACTAAATAGTAAACATCATCCACGTACCTCCAAATTTGGAATTCGTTATGAAGGAACGAGTGCGCGGCCATTGATTGAAAAGAGAGAAACAGGGGCGTAAAGAGAAAGATTATTCTCTCCCTTTTTTGAAACCTCTAATATTCTTTCTTCAACGTGTATACTGTAATTATGATTTCGACCAAGATACATGTATATATCCCTTTAATGGATGAATAACGATAATACTTTGAGCACATGTATATAACGAACGTGTTTCTTCACATTTTCTTCTTTTTCTCTCTTTATCTCTTTCTCTCTTTCTCTCTTTTTTATTTTTTTAAGCGTAACACTTGACCGGAAGCTGAAAACAGTGAAGCCCAACATACGGATAATGAGACTTTAATCATGTATCGTAAAAGGCTTTCGAAATAATTCGACCTCTTCTCTTCTGCGGTTATAATACACCTTCTTAATAATAAAAAAAAATTCATTCATTTTAATCACGATACATTCGAGTATTTTTCACCATGTCGAGAGAGATCTTAATATGTATAATTATTACTATATATACTCGAAATTTTTATATATACACATGTAAGAATGTGTTATAATTTTTATATATATTTATATCCTGCGAGAGGATGATATTTTTTCCAAACTTTCCATCTTGGAGAGAAAATAATTTTTTACAGGCATTTTGTTAATTTTGCAAACAAAATTCCGATACAAGGTAATATACAGTAGGTAATTAAATTAATAGAAGACAAATTTGTGCGCAATTTATTTTCTCTCGATGCGTTTATATATTTATTTTTCAAGAGTATATATGCGCGCAACAAATATTAATATTACACACGCACGTGTGGGGTAAAAATATAATATAATTTTAAGATCGACATGCGGGCCCTCACACCGGTGATTATTATCGCTCGTTATTCACATTTATATACATTTGTGTAACAATATATAATACACTAAATAATACGGGTTTGAGAGTGATGCCAATTGAGAAAATGCTGAGAGAAAGAGTGTATATGTATACATATAGAGTGTGAGGGAGAGAAAGAAGATAATTTCAAGGTGTCATGAGACAGAACGTCAATTGATTGCTAAAGAGATAAAAAAAAAATTACAAACTCGCATCAGAAAAACTTTTTCCCAGCATCAATGTATGTTTGCTATTTAATGCATTTACATAAGTATGTGCGGTGTATTTTTATTCATTTCTTTGGATGAAAATAATTTATACTTTCTGGTATATAATGCTCAAGGGAAATTAGCATTAAATTCAAATTACATTGTTGCTACTATGTAGAGATGGTTTTTTTTTTAATTTGGGACTGGAATGTAGCTACCATTATTTTTAAATAATTGTTGTATATAGTCAGCATCGATAACTGTGAGAAATTGTAAATATATCCATAAATGTAGACTGTTATGATTGTAATTATTTTTAATAACAGTTATTGTAGTTGCTGTCAAATTAAAATTACAAATTATTCTTAAATGGAACTGGCATTAAATGCGACAAGTATTAAATGGAACAACCATTCGGGTATACAACTACTGTTTAATGTGTATGAAAAATGGAACAACCATTAGGTACAACAACTATTTGTGACGCGATCTGAAGAAAGGGACCTAAGAAGCAAATCACTTTAAGGTTATGTTAGTGCTACTTTTTTGTTGATTAAAAGTTTCTTTTTACTTTTTGCAAATTAAAATCAGTATTTATTAAATATTTCAGTTATAATGAAAACTTAAACATTAATGATTAACATTAACAGTTGATCATTTTTTTGTATTTTCATTTCGAAAATTGCAAACATAACCTATAATTTTTTGCTTCTAAGGTCCCTTTCTTCAGATCGCGTCACATTTAGTGTACGAAAAACCATTATGGGTGAAACTACAATTAACTGTAACAACCATTGGGTAAAATTTCAACCAAATGTAACACAACCATTCAGTGTACTGACCATTATGAGTAACTACCATTAAAAGCAACTAGAATTGATTTTAACAAACATGAAGTTAGTAAATTGATGAGTAATAAAAAAACAACGGATAGATAGTAAAAAATTGTTGTTATGGTAAGAAAGAATCACTGATAGTATAATTTTAATGGTAAGTAGCAAAAAAACACTTGTAGATGGTAAATAATCATTAGTAGGTACAGGGCTCGGATTGTGTGACTTTTTCGACTTTTTTCGACTTTTTTAAGGAAATGTGACTTTTTTCGACTTTTTTGTGAAAAGATGCGACTAATTGACTTTTTCAAGATTTTTTTTAGAAAAATGCGTCTGACATTTTTAAAATTTTCAGAAAATTAAAGTTAAAGGAAAAAGTTTTAGTCAAAAAAATGTTCTGTTAAGTTTATTTACAGATTTCTTTCAAATTTTTCAAAAAAATATCAATAACTTCTTTTTTAAATAAATATTTAATTATTATTTTTCCATAAGAATAAAAATTCTGCAAAAGATTCAAATTCAAACCTTTTTGGAAATTAAACTACTTATAATAATTAAAGATGACCGAGTGATAAAATCATTATTTTATATTATAAGATTTTATAAAGAAAAAGAATTTGAATTTTTTTAAAAGTTTTTTATTTATAAAGATAATTGAAATTACGACAATAATTTTATTAAAATTCTTTGCGAATAATTGAATTTCAGAGAAGAATTTTATTATTTATGAAAATAATGATAATTTTGACGAGAAATTAAAAAAAAATTTTGAAAATAATTAAATTTCTGCGAAGAATTTGAAAACTTTTGAAAATATATTAATTTCTAGTATAAATTTTATTATTCTTAAAGCTAATTACAAATATACAGAAATAAATAAATAAATAATTGAAATTCTAACAAGAATTTTATTAAAATTCATTTGAAAATAATTGAATTACAGAGAAAAATTTTATTACTTATAAGGATAATTGAAATTTTGAACAGATTTTTTTTTTAAATGCTTAAAAGTAATTGAATTTTGAAGAAGAATTTTAATATTTTTAAAAATATAGTTGAAATTTTGGGGAGAATTTAAAAAAATTTGAAAATAATTGAATTCCTGCCATAGATTTTCTTATTTTTTAAAATAATTGAATTTTGCAAAAAATTTTTTTAGAACTTTTGAAAATAATTAAATTTCTATGCTGAATTTTTTTATTTATGAAAATAATGATAATTTGACAAGAAATTTAAAAAAAAATTGGAAATAATTAAATTTTGCAAAGAATTTTTTTAGAACTTTAAAAAATAATTGAATTTCCATGATGAATTGTATTATTTATAAAATTTTGACGAGAAATTAAAAACAAATTTTTGAATGTAATTGAATTTTTGAGAAGAATTTTATTATTTTTGAAAATAAATGAATTTTAGAGAAGAATTTTATTATTTATAAAGAGAATTGAAATTATGACAGGCATTTTATTAAATTTTTTTTAAATAATTGAATTTTGGAAAAGAATTTTATTATCTATAAAAATAATTGAACTTTTGAACAATTTTTAAAAAAAAAATGTTAAAAAGTAATTGAATTTTAAAGAAGAATTTTGATATTTATAAAGATAATTGAAATTTTGAGCCTTTAAAATAAAAATTTTGAAAATAATTGAATTTCTGCTATGAATTTTCTTATTCTTTAAGACAATTGAATTTTGCAACGAATTTTATCAGAACTTTTGAAAATAATTAAGTTTCCATGATGCATTTTTTTATTTAGGAAAATAAAGATAATTTTGAAGAGAAATTTAAAAAATTTTTCGAAAAGAATTGAATTTCTGCGAAGAATTTTATTACTTTTGAAAATAAATGAATTTCTAGTATGAATTTTATTATTTATAAAGATAATTACAAATGTAAAGAAATAAATAAATAAATAATTGAAATTGTGACAAGAATTTTATTTAAATTCTTCGAAAATAATTGAATTACACAGGGAAGAATTTTGATATTTATAAAGATAATTGAATTTTTGAGAATTTAAAATAAAAATTTTGAAAATAATTGAATTTCTGATATAAGTTTTCTTATTTTTTAAGATATTTGAATTTTGCAACGAATTTTATCAGGATTTTTGATAACAATTAAATTTCTATGATGAATTTTATTATTTATGAAAATAATGATAATTTTGACGAGAAATTAAAAAAATTTTTTTGAAAATAATTAAAATCTTGTGGAGAATTTTATTATACTTTTGAAAATAATTGAATTTCCATGATAAATTTTATTATTTATAAAATTTTGACGAGAAATTAAAAAACAAATTTTGAATGTAATTGAATTTTGCGAAGAATTTCATTATTTTTGAAAATAAACGAATTTTAGAGAAGAAATTTATTATTTATAAAGATAATTAAAATTAATTATTAATCAATTATAAATAATACATTATAAATAAATACATTATGAATAATAAAATTTATCATGGAAATTCAATTATTTTCTAAAGTAATAAAATTCTTCACAAGATTTCAATTTTTTTCAAAAAATTTTTTAAATTTCTCGTCAAAATTATCATTATTTTCATAAATAATAAAATTTATCATAGAAATTTAAATATTTTAAAAAATCCTTATAAAATTCGTTGCAAAACTCAAATATCTTAAAAAATAAGAAAATTAATTAATTTTTCGAAAATTTTATGCGACTTTTTGTTACTTTTGTTGTGAATTTATGCGACTAAAGCGAAATTTTTTTAGTCTTAAAGACGATCCGAGCCCTGTAGGTATAGTAAAATTTCAATGGTAGGTAGTAGAGAATTAATAGTTCAGTAAAAATTAACTGGTAGGTGGTAAAAAATCATTAGTAGCTAGCAGAGAATTAATAGCTCAGTAAAAATTTACTGGAAGGTAATAAAAAATCACTTGTTGCAAAATTTGAATGGTAAGTTGTAAAAAAGGCTGGTAGGTACAGTAAATAATCACTACTAGATAGTAAAATTTCTATATGACAGTAAAATTTTAATAGTAAAAATAAAAAAAGCTGGTAGGTAGTAAAAAAAATAAAAAAAGTAGTAAAAATTAAATAATAGGTATAGTAAAAAATTAGTACTGAGTAAAAAACTGTGAGTAGAAAATCAATATTATAGATAAAATGGTAGTAAAAAAATCAACAGTACTCAGTAAAAAAGCCAATTAACAAAAAATGTTACGCTCTTTTTCACGCGCACAAATTCAGAAAAAATCTCATCACTATACCGAAATAGAAAAGACTAAATAGTTGACAAATATTGTGCCACTTGAAAAGAAATTATGTTTTTAGTGTCACACACCCCAACACATATTATTTAATGTTTCTCTCGAACAAAGTCAAAACTCGCCTCCGTCTTCAAAAACCGTTCCGAAAATAGTCGCGTGGGATAATTCCTTCACTCGCAGATGGTGTCAATGTTATAACATCCAAAAATTCCTCTATACACTTATTCAAAAACAGAAAAAAAACACTAAAAAAATGACAATTTTTACGAGAAAAATATGCTGAAGAATATATTTAAATAAGAGCCGATGAAAAAAACCCCGAAGGGTTAAATTAAACAAAGATGTAAATGAATGATACAGATAATGTGGAAGGGGATTTTTTTTCTTCTCTCAAAAAACTATGTATTATATATAATTAATCATGTTTTCTTCCTGTTGCATGACACGGTTAAAATTGGAAATACAAAAAAAAAAAAGAAGAAGAAAGATCTATTGTGAGAACTCTATCTTGAAAAAAAAATCCGCTTCTTTCAAATTATTGGAAGTAAAATAGAAAAAGCGACAAGTCACGTTTTGGGGTAATTAAAAATTTTTCGAATTTTGTATTCTTTTTCGTGTTCTCTCTAATCCTTGTTAATTATTATATTAATTAATTTCGTACACTTAATAGGTGAGGAAAAAAAATTGAATAAGTAAATAAATTTACAGGTATTATTTTGAGAATTGAGGTCAAAAGTTAATCTCATCTCTAGATCAAGTGAAGTTTAGTATTCAGGTCAAAATTCCTAGAGACAAGGGTGACCGAACAATAAGTTAATCTGACATATGAATTCTTTTTTCGAAATTCTTAGCATAGCTATTGTTAGAGGAAAATTATTACCAAACGTAAACGAATAGTGAATTTCGTAATACAATTTTACAACTAGTTTTACAACTAGTTTTACAATTATTTTAAACTTTATTTATTGATAAAAATAAAATTATGTAGCAACAAGATTATATCATTCTTTTTTTGCTAAATTATTTTTTTTATAGATAAACAAGTTTTTTTTTATGCCTTTGAAAAATGGCAGTCTTTCTTTTTATTTCTGATTATAAGTTGTCCGCCATTTGGAATCCTGAAAATCAGTCTGTATGAAAATGGCAAAGTCAAATTTTTTAGGAGGCGATTATTAAACTTCTTCATCAAATTTGCTTCTTTCATCAAATTGGAGCTTTTTTTTATTAAGAAAGAGCTTTTTCCGAAACGCGAATAAACTTGGAACATTTTTTCGAATTTACTTTCGATTTAGAAAAAAATTATTTCTTGAAAAACAAATCTGATATTTGTAAATTTATTTTTACCAATTTTTCGAGTCGAATATTAAATTTTAGCTTTTTTTCGTCAATTTTGAGCTGTTTTATTAAAAAAGAGCTTCTACCCAAACGCGGATGTACTCATAATATTTTTTTTTACTTCTGATTTAGAAAAAAGTTGTATCTTAAACAACAAAGCTGATCTTGTATAAGTTTATTTTCACAATTTTTCGAGGCGATTATTAAATTTGGGCTTCTTTCGTCAATTTTGAGCTTTTTTATTTAAAAAAAAGCTCCTACCAAAACGCGAATGTATACTCCGAACTTTTTTTTTTAAATTTGCTACCGATTCAGAAAAAATTTGTATCTCAAAAACAAAGCTTGTTTTTGTAAATTTATTTTTACCAATTTTTGGAGTTGAATATTAAATTTTGGCTTTTTTTCATCAATTTGGAGCTTTTTTTAATTAAAGATCCACCATATTGGATTCGCTATTTTGAATTTTGAAAATCGGACTTTATTCTAATCCAAAAAGACGCAGATTTTCAAGATTCAAAATGGTGGATCCAATATGACAGACGAATTTCGTAAAAAGTAATTACACAGAAATTGTTGCGTGGTTATTACCCAGAAAAAGAATTTCTTTGAAACAAAAATAACGTTTTTTCAAACTCACTCTTTGAATTAAAGATAAAATTTGTTCGAGTTAAAAAATATTTTCTTTACGTTTAAGAAAAACAATTTTCAAGGTTTTTTGAGTAAAAAAATTATTTCTTTGAATGATATTTTTGAACCGAAGGAAAAATTTCTTTAAGACAAATAAACAGCTGAGAACATTCAAAGAAATAATTTCTTTGAATCATTTGTTTCTTTACCTTAAAAAAAGATTTATTAAATCCAAAGAAACATTTCTTTGAGCCAACAAAAAACAGTTAAAGAAATATTTTCTTTAAATCAAAGAAACTTTTTTTTTGACCCTACATAATAATGCACAAATTTCTTTGATTTGAAAAAAAATTCTTTGAAACAAAGAAGCTTTTTTCTGCGGGTGTATGTTAGTTTTTATAGAAATTGAAAATTTTAAGAATATAATGTTAATAATAATTTGTTAACTATTTGATTATTATTAAAATTAGAAAGATTTTGTATTATTGGAAGATTGTTAGAAAGATTAGGTTATATTTATAATATTTATAATAAAGATATTCAATTCAAAATTTTTTACTGAAAAGGAGATATTAATACGAAATTATAATTTTAAGAATATCTTTTAAATATATTTTAGAATATACTTATTTCTAGATTTTTACTAGCTGACATTTTTTTATAATAAGTACTTATTATAATGATTATATTACAGAATTTTAATTAGTTCTAACTTTTAATTTTGCGCCATTATTTTTGGTTTTGAGGCAGTGTTAAAATTTTTGTATTTTATGTTGCATGATTGGTATATCGATACTTCTAAATTCATGTTCCTAAAGTTCCGAACGTTCAAATGAACGAAATATTATTTATACTTCTTCTACTTTGTATTTTATTTAGAAAAAAATTATTTTTTAAATTAAAACAAATTAATTTTGAACTATAAATATTGTTAAATTTCGATTATTCTTCTTTTTTCAATAGTAATTTTCAAAAACACTGAAGGTGAAAAAAATTACGTTCATTTTGAGCGTTCCAAACTTTAGCCTAATTCTAAATTCACAAATAGTAACATAAAAAATTTTTTTTCAATTCTTCACAAATATATAATGAATCGAATTCAGGAAACAAAGTTTTTTCCAGTGCAATATGTGTTTGTTTATCGAAAACAATGATTTTAACTAATATCTACATGATAAAGTAATTTTTATTTGCCAATAATTATCATTTTATCTTGAACTCAAAATGAATGACTCATTTTGAGTTTGAGATAAAATGATAATTACATACATATACTTTTTGAAACTCAAAATGAGCTACGGGGTCATTTTTCTCGCAACTCATAATTCACTTTTCCGACTCATTTTGAGTTCAGTTTTTATTCTGCGTGAATGTGACGCCGCGATCTGAAGAAAGGAACTTTAGAAGCAAATTATTTTAAGGTAACGTTAGCGTTATTTTTTTTCTCGTTTTAAAGTTTCTTTCTATACTTATTGCAAATTAAAGCACAGTGATTGTTAAATATTTTAATTGTAATGGAGACTTAAACATTAACGATTCCACATTGAGAGTTAATTTCTGTTTTTTACTTTCATTCAAAAGATTGCAAACATAACCTATATAATTTCTCGCTTCTAAGGTCCCTTTCTTCAGATCGCGTCACAAATATCAACTTCCTAGGAAATCGAACGACGTTCTGTGAATTCTCCCCCATATTGGATCCGCCATTTTGAATTTCGACAATCAGCGATCAAAAAGAGAAAATCGGCAGATATTTGCGGTTTCCATCGGGACTTTTTCTCGTATTCTTCCGCCATATACAATCGGACATTTTGAATTTCGACAGTCAGTGATCAAAAAGAGAAAATCGGCAGATATTTGGTTTCCATTGGGACCTTTTCTCGTATTCTTCCGCCATATTGGATTCGCCATTTTGAATTTCGACAATCAGCGCTCAAAAAGAGAAAATCGGCAGATATTTGGTTTCCGTTGGGACCTTTTCTCGTATTCTTCCGCCATATTGGATCCGCCATTTTGAATTTCGATATTTAGCGATCAAAAAGAGAAAATCGGCAGATATTTGGTTTTCATAGGGACATTTTCTCGTGTAGATGTATAAAAGGGGAAAACAAGGAAACATGAGGAGAGGAAAAAACCCTTTTCTCTTTACTTGAGAGGAGAATATGTATAAATACGATATATACTTGTAAAAGGCGGCCACCTATAGCGGTGTGACCACGTGTTCCACACGCTTCTTACGCGCGTACTTGGATGCGTGCAAGTGAGCGTGTTATGAATGCATTCGCGTGTGCGTGAAGCGTGAACGTCCCCGAGAGTAAGTAAGATCCCCGAGAGTAGTTTCTCTCCCTCCCTCTTTCTTTCTCTCTCTTTTTTTCTCTCTCTTTTTCTCTCTCTTTTTCCCTCTCTCATTCTCTCTCTCTCTCTCTCTCTCTCTCTCTCTTTTTCTCATTCTACACCCAAAGTCTCAGCTCGAGTCACACCTGCTCCTTTTTCCCACGAGATCGCTTGCCCCCAGCTTCAACCAGGCCCCTTGACACCCTTCGTATATTTCCGTCAGTCGTTCGTACAACGTCGTTCATGTCAAACGGTCAACGATCGTTTTGACCTTCTTTTTTTTCCCTCTCTCTCTCTCTCTTTTTCTCTCTTTTTTTTTCTCTCGAAGGGTGAGCCATTAATTTGAACCCCCTGATGGAATTAATAAGTGGGTCTCGAATAATAATTCCAAAACTCTTAAACGGAAATCATTGATGACCCCTTTTGTCAGTTGTTGTTGTTATTAGTCAAACTTTCACGAAAATTGACTTACTAGCTCTGATAAATAATTCATGTATATATACGATTGGAAATTAAATTTTTTTTCTCGCTTTTAAAATCGTTTTCATCCAAACTAATGATTGACATAATCTTCAATTATTGACATTAGTGCGTCATTTATCACGCGGTTTCTTTTGTGTTTGGAAATTTCATCATGTTTGATTAAATAGACGAAGTCTAATGTCATTATAGTTTGTGGATTTATTGTTTTCTCATGCAAAACAGTGGCAAACAATGATTAAAGATTTGGGATTTTACTATTAATTATACCATCAACTATATAATCACTGGGTTTATAAATTGTAACTATACTGTCAGTATTGAAAATACCTTCAGTTGTAGTTACCGTATAGACAAATTTTATTTTAATATTTATTTGGCACTTTTAGTCACACGCATTATAAACGCTATTGTATAAATAAAGGGCTTCTGGGATCGCTGCGAATATACGAATCCGGGGTCAGATTTGCAAAATTGTTAAGACTCAAAATGGCGGAACTAATATGACGGATGAATTTTTAAAAATTAAACGGATTTACTTATATGTTATTAAATTTCAATAATTCAAAGTGGCGGAGAATTTTTTAAAAATGTAATGGGTTCACTTTAAAGTTTATTTTTAAGGTCGGTGAAGTTCGCAACGTTTATAATCAACGATTAAAAGAAAAAAATTATTTTCCTACTGAAAAAAATTATTATTTTTGTTCACAAATATTTTTTTTTGTAATTCATTATTCAAAAAATTAATCGTACTATATTTTCTTTGCAGTGACTTATAAAAATTTCTATACACAATTTTTTTTTTTCTAAAATCGTTGACTATAAACGTTGTAAACTTCATCGAGGTTATTTTTACTTGAATTGTTTTCAGGGTTGCTAAAAATTAGATTCGTAATCAACAAACCAAAAAACCCTCAATTAATAATGACACATGAAAATAAAACATTTTCACGTCATTAACATTGAGAAATTCAATTTTTTAATGAAAAATTCTAAACGAAATCACTATTTTTCTAAATTTATTCAGGGAAAACAGTAAAATGTCAGGGAATTTTCTCAAAACAACAGGAATAATATATTTAATTACGAGAATTTGTAACAAAATTCAGAATGTTATTTTTCATAATTAAAAAATTTTTATTTATTTCAATCCATTTCCTACATTTAACAATAATAATAATTCAATTTTACAGATTTAAAATTGAATTTTTTTAATTCATTTAATTTTTATAAAAATATTAAGAAAAAAATTATAAAAAATTTTTTTTCTTCGAAAAAAAAGAAATAATAACAAATTTTGTTTTTTTTTGTCTTTTTTAAACAAATTTCGTTTAACTAATCTAAATTATGCAAATTGTTTTCTGTTTAATTTATTTAAAATATAAGAAAATTGTTTACCGTTGGAAAATTATCATTAAGAAATAGAAAATATATCCATTTTGTGCATAGTTTTTATTTCTCAATAACAATGTTACATTTTTCATACATTTTTTTACGAATTTCTTTAATCGTAAAATTCTTCGAAAATATCAACAACTTTTGTTGTAAATAAATATTTAGTTATTGTTTTTCAAACAAAAATTAAGATTTCTCAAAACATTCAAATTCAAACCTTTTTAAAATTAAACAACTTAAAAAAGTATTTGTGGTGAATTTTCTGAAAGTGACACTTTGATCTTTATGATCTTTATAATTTATAAGAATCATTTTATTCCTAAAAGAAATTTATTATTTATAAAAATAATTGAATTCATAAAACAATGTATCATTTATGATTTGCAATGCAATTTTTATTTTATTTATGAAAATAATTAAATGTTCGAGTTCAATTTTATTAATTTCTTTTTTATAATAATTCAATTCTTTTGGAAATTCATTAAAATATTAAATATTGAAAATTAAATGAGAAAATTTTTTTAAATAATCGATTTTTGAAAACAATTTTTTTTATTTATAATAAAAAAAATAATAATAAGGATAATAAGGATAGTTAATTAATTAATTAGTTAATTTAATAAGGATAGTTGTGATTTTGACGAAAATTTTTCTTTAAATTTTGAACATAATTTAACTTTTGTAAGAAGAATTTTATTACGATTGAAAATAATTGAATTTTTGCAATCATTTGTAACTTCTCCAAAATTTAATTTTTCAAAATGATTATAACTAAAATTTTTTTATACAGTCATAATTTTTCACAAGTATTATAATTAAATATATATATTGACAAATTTAACAAATTTCAAGAAGAATTTGAACTATTAACATTTTGCCATAATCTAAGTTTTCTAAAATTTCTAATTAAATTCATTATAGAAATTGTAATTTTATAAAATTTCAAAATAAAAACTTTTAAAGTTGATTTATTTATAAATATTATAGACGCAATTCTTTTAAAATTGAATTAATTTTGAAATATTTAAGTAAAAATTTTCATTAAATAATTTCTATGCAATAATTTTATAATTGTTGTTTAAGAAATTAGTTATTTAGAATGAAAGTTTTTTTAAATTAAAGTCATTTAAAATGAAATTATTGTCACAGAAATAGAAAAAATTGATGGTTTTTTCTTAGATTTCGTGGTGATTTTATAATTATTATGATGAAAACAAAAGAGACACAAAAATTCATAATTTTCTTCTAAATTCTAAATATTAAATTTTTTCTACTATTTTTTCTGACTTTTTCTTGAATTCCTGTGTTCATCAAAAAAATTTTAATTAAAAATGTTTAAATTCTATTTTTTTTAATTTGCTACTTTAATTTTTAATAAAGTATGTAAAAATTTAGCCTCGTGCTTTAGCGCGCGAATTATTGCTGGTTGAAAATTAATTTTTTGAATTTATTATAAAATAAAGAAAGAATTGCAATAAAATCTACAAAAGCTTAACCAAAAACAAAAGAATGCACAAACGACTAACATGAAATATAAAAAAGAAAGAATACCAGAATTATTATAGTTAATAATAATAATCGTTATTTTTTTCTACCAAGTGTGGTTGAAATTCAAAAGATGTAAATAATTCAGTTTTTGAAGAATTATAATTTTGTCAAAATTTACTAAAAAATATTTGTAAGAAATAAAACCGTTTCCTCCTTGCTTCTCTATCACCCAGAGAAATTGTGTATTTGTCTCAGAACCAACTAGACTTTTTATTTGTTTCAAATAAATTTTATTTCGTTTGAATAAAATTTTATTTGATTCAAATATATGGGTGAATTTTCTGAAAGTGACACTTTTAAATTTCAGTTTTTCAATTAATTTTTTTCTTCAATTATATGGTTTTTTCTATTAAAACTACTTAAATTCATACTCAAGAGTAAGATTTTTAGGTTGCGCAAAATTAATTCTTAAAAATATTAAAGTTTTTTTCATTTGAAAAATATTATTGTTGCTCCATTAAATTAATTTTATTTAATTGGCGAGCTTTTCTATTAAAAATTCACGCTAATATCGCGTTCACGAAATCGAAAATAAAATTACACTGCTTAAAAATTAATAATTTGTATATTTTAATACCAAATATAATCAATTAGATGAAAATATAAATGTATTTAAAGTATTTGATTTAATGGTAATTTGGGTTAATTTTTTCAAAGCAATGCAGGTAGATACTAAAAACAAAAAAAAATTAGCATATTTCAAGGAAAAGGCTTCGGAGATGAAAAATAAATTTTCCTTCATATTTGTATATATTAGGGCGCAATTAAAATATGTTTTTTAGTAAAACGTACAAATCTCACACCCTCATTTTATATTACTATCGAAATATTCTGTTAAATTTACTTCTACATTCGGTTATTTATCAAAAAGGAAGGCTTCGGAGATGAAATTAATTTTTACTCGGAGAAAAATGTAAATTTCGATTATTTATAACAGCAATAATTTTTCTCCTTTTTGTACATAAAATATAGGAAAATTTAACGTCAGATTCTCAGCTTTATTTTAATGTGCATTAAAAGTTTGTTTAAGATATTTTTAAAGTATAAAATGTCAGTAATCATTGTAAAGTAATTTTAACCTAAAACTGAAGACAAAGTTTAAACATTTTTATTAAAAATAAAAGTGAGGTCTACAAATTTCTAAAATGCACATAATGATAGAAAAAACATTGTACTTTCTGACAATATTTTAAAAAAATTTCTGAGAATTTGAAAAAAACCATGAAAATTGAATTTTATTGTAGAAGTCCTATTGGAGACATGTTGAAAAGGCTTCGGAGATGAAAGTAATTTAGTTATTACGTAAATTAAGTTGATTAAAATTATTTAATTTTCTTTTAAAAACGATAAATAAGTCCTAAATTTTCACTATGGAAATTGATAATAATTATTAAAGAGTAGATTTTGTAGAATTAATCGAGACATAAAAAATGTCACTTTCAGAAAATTCACCCATATGTTTTATTTATTTCGAATAAAAATTTTATTTAAAACAAATAAAAAGTCTAGTTGGTTCTGAGACAAATATACGTTTATTTAAGTCAAATAAAATATATTTGGTTTAAATAATATTTTTCTCTGGGTGTATAAATAAACGTTGCATGTAATTATACCTAGCAATAGAGCTTAATAACAATGATGACTATACATATAATTATACTCATTGAGAAATGAGAGGTTCATCTATCTAGACAATTGTGATATCGATTAAGTGCTTCCTAAAGTCCCCAGGGGGGCTTTCTCTCTCTCTCTTTAATTTTTTTTAACGAGCAATTTATTAAGGTATTTGAGTATAATTTATCAGTGAAATCGTCTCGCGTGCTCTATTTAAATTTTTGCCACTGATATGACGGGAATGCGAATAAGTTATATGAATAGCATGACTGGAAGCGTAATAAGCTCGCGCCAATGTCTCTGCGACGAAGGATATAGAGGAAAGGAGAAAAAAAGAAAAAAAATTATTTTCCTTCCAGGTCTAATATAAGCCCGAGTCAGTGATTATAACGCATGTGGTATAATTCATTTTCTAGAGGTAAAGAAAACGAAAAAAAGGAAAGAAAACGAAAAGAAAAAAAGAAAAATAGAAAATGAGAACTATTTCCCCCTTTGGCGCATAATCGGACTTGAACTATCTCCTCTCGTGTAAACGCCCTTTTACTCGATTAAGCGCAGCGCTCTTGTGTATGTATATGTATACGTAGGCGTTAACCTGTTGCTTTACTATAAATAGCTCTGTGTTAAAGAAAACGTACTATTAAGTCGTTCTCTCATATATATTCCCTAGAGTCATATATAGTCAATTATTGCTCGCTAGAGATTGCCAGCGCCATTTGTTTTTATCTCAATTCTAATTAATAATAATTTCATCCTTCTCACTTAATTGTTTCCTGTTTATTTTCCACAATATATGTATATATCTATTCTCTATCTACGAGAAGTAATTTTAATAAAGTTGACGAACAAAAATTAATTTTCAAACATTTTAATTTATTTTGTATTTACGAAACTGAACAAAATAAAAAAAATAAATTTTTTTCATTTCTTCTTTTTTATTTATAACAATTATCAATGTTTTATAAATAAAATTATTTTATGTCAATAAATTAATTAAATAAAAAAATATAAAGAAAAAACAATTAATTTAAAAATCAAAATTTTTAATGTATTTTTTATTCGTTAGAACAAATCGTTTTTATCATTTACCGCACTGAAAAAAATTATGCGATTCAAATAAACGATTATTTGACTATTTATCAAATAAATATTAACTTGAATCAAATAATTTTTATTTCAATCAAATAAATTGTATTTGAATCAAATAATTTTTATTTGAATCAAATAATTTTTATTTCAACCAAATAAATCGTATATTTGAATCAATTATTTCAGTATTTGAAGCAAATATTACTAATTACTTAATTGAGTCAAATAAAAATTATTTGTTCCAAGTAAATATTTATTTGACAATAATCAAATAATAGGTTATTTGAATCAAATAAATTTTTTTCAGTGCAAGTTTTTTACAGAATGGACTTAAAAAGTTGCAGTTTTTAAAAATTTTTTTTCATGATTCCCAAGTTTTGAACGTTCAAATGAAAGAAATATTTTATATTGAAGATATTTTTTCATAAATTACAAATCATAAACAAATTTAAAAACTAAAATTGTACGTTAAAAAAATACAGTAATTAATTTTTAGGATAGTGAAGCAAAATAATTACAAGAAAAAAAGTTAATTTTTAGAAGAAATAAATAAATTTTGTTAA
This sequence comes from Leptopilina drosophilae, assembly GCA_032873175.1. Lineage (NCBI taxonomy): Eukaryota > Metazoa > Arthropoda > Insecta > Hymenoptera > Figitidae > Leptopilina > Leptopilina drosophilae. Next base: position 45,716,000 of record CM065480.1, on the reverse strand, counting down.
TT